>VZTB01003548.1:465845-514965 GCA_013397245.1 Thryothorus ludovicianus
GAAAACTAGCTTTTTTTTTTTTTTTTTACTTCTTCCTTGAGAGCAAGAATTGGACACAACCAATCATTTGTCAATTAAATCTCCCATTTTATTTCATAACTCGTGAGAAATGGCTTTCCTTACAGAGAGTGGGGACTCGCATATGTCCTGACTATTGTTGAATGCAAAAGTGTAATTACACAATTAAGTATCATAAACTTGGTGCAAACTGTTTACATTGAGAAAGCAGCTGTTTTCTTTGCCAGTGCAAATGAAAGATATACGAGAGGGATTAAAAGGTTAGTACAGAACTTATACTTTTAATTACTCAGATCAGTTGTACTTCTGTAGGCCCTCTGTAAACAGAACCAGCTCTAGGAGAGGTCCCAGGTAGATACTACCCAGCATCACATCACTATAGCAGGGCTGCCTTATGATAATTTTACACAAATTAAATAAAGCATGCACCATATCAAAACAGCAGCATCATATAGATTTTGAGAGGGAGAGTCAAGGAACATTTGAGATGTTTTCCCTTAGGAGGACTTCCCATAAAACATGTTGTGGATCTTAAGCTGCAGTTTTACTTCTTCAGACCTACTTCTGCAACATTTCCTTTATCAGTTAAAGGCATGTTCATGAAGCTTAAATTTGAGGATGTCAAGCACACATTTTTCTTAATCAGCTGGAATTAAGTATATCCGAGTGTTCCTGGCAAAATTGGCTGATAGCCTTTGGAACTGGAAATGAACCACACCACCTGAGTCAGACATATCTAGCAACTTTTTTGAGTGCTGGATTTAACACTTGGAAAGCACATTTTGGCAGTGACTCACTGGGTTTGTGTCTGATTCAAAAATAATTAGTTCATTCAAGATATTTGATGGTATACATTAGTAGAAGCAAGCATACACTCCATCCATGTGATACATCATTTGCTGCAAGCGATTTACGCAGATGTTATTGTTCACTTCAAAAGGGACGTTCAGCCAGTGTCTTCTGTGGGATATACTTTATTATGACTCTCTTCAGCAGAGACCAGCACAGATCTGTGATAAAGACGCATTTGATTGTTTTATTCAGGCTTTGTCTGAACTAAAGGAGGGGACAGTGCTTAGAGGCAGGTGCAGCCCAGCCTTGGTGAGGGGGTAGAGGAACAATGCAAATCTTTTTGTGGCAAGCTTGGCTTTACTTGGAGCTTTAAGCAGAGCTAAGGGAAGGGGCTATATTACTTTTCCGAATTCCTGTGCTTATTTCTCAGTAAGCAGATCTGTGGATGCTGTCAGGAGAGTATTCTCTTTGGCTAACTTATTCCAAGTGTGATCTGGATCTGACACATTCAGCTTCCTCCTGAAGTGAAATACATGCTTTTTAATGCACTGCTGAAACCTGAACAAGTTGTTTAAAGAAAAGTTCGTATATTAGTCCTCAGTAGCCGAGTTAAGTTTGCCATGAGCTCAGACCAGGCTGCTCAGGGCTTCATCTGGATGGCTGTTGAAAACTTAAAAAATGGAGGCTGCACAGCCTCTTCACTTTCATGGAAAAAAGACCCTTTCAATAGTTCAGTTTGCCACCATCAAAGGTGAAAACTCCGCACACCTTCAGCCAGGCTACTCCCTCTTTCTGACAAATGTAAAGTTTCCTCTTCAATCCTGAGATTGTAGATCATCAAGATGCTTTGTCACAGGAAACAGATTCAGTAAAGCAGAGTAAAGGTGCAAAGGGAATTGTGAGCAGTTTTAGCATCAAAATCCTAAATGCTAAAGCTGTACCACTGAATTGTACCACCATAGCCGTGGACAGCTGAACCTAGCAATCCAGTGGCTTGTGTCATGATTTTAAAAGTTTCTAAACGTTAGCATGAGGTATTGTGGACTGTGTTTAGAAACTCGGAGTTTTCTGTTAATTCCAAAAATGTTCCACTTTCCCCATGTCCTGCAGAAGCCATGTAAATCCCCATATTTGCAAATAATCTTTAAAATCAAAATCTTGTTTTAATCCAGCAGCTGCGATGGTACTTCTGTATTTACTGTGTTTTGTTTCACTAAATAGGATTTAGGCTGTTTCTCATATTCAGAATTGCTACAAGTGGTCTACCAGACAGAAGCCTCTTACAGCAGGACTATTTTATGACATGGATAGTTGTGGAGAAAGGGCAAGCACAATCCACCTGCAAAGCTCCATTCTAAAAATAATCTTGCAATAAGCTACATTATAAAACAGTAGCCCTAAAAGCAAAAGCCTCCACATGGACATTCCCTCAATTATTTCTCTATTTCTCTGCATTAGCCTCCTGAGTATGAAATGCCATCATGACTGACCATAGGGAAGTAATTTATAACTAAAATGAAGCCTGCAATGACTAAAGGTCTGCATGAGACTAGAGAGTTTATTTGCTGGATTACTATGCAAATTTAACAATTAAATCTTCTTTCAGCTCCTAAGGGAATAAATAAGGGGGACTACTAAAGAGAAGGAATTTTACACAATTGAAAAAAAAAAAAAAAAAAGAATTGGAAGGATTTGCTGCAGTTGATCAGTTCTGCCCTGCACAGTAGGCATCACAGCAGTTAGTAGGAGTTACTACAGAGGTTTCCAGGAAGATTTGTACAAAGCAGGGGAAATACAATAAGGAAATAGAAAACCTCCACTGCGTAAGTCAACTTTTATTTGTTTATCTGTTTGCAAAACTGAACTATGAATTTATCTTTGAGACCTCAAGTGAACTTCACACTTCTTGCTTCTGTATTCAACCAACTCAAAATAACCAGTTAACTTCAGAAAAGAGAAAAAAAAAGTCAGCCAAGAATAAATAACTCTGGTTTGACTGATCTGAGACTTTCTAAACATATTTATTTATTTATTTATTTTCATTATGCCCCCTTTCTAAGCTTGGTAGTTTGAACAAGAGACTTCTGTTTTGACAGCCTGTCTCCTGGGTTCCCCACTGAAAAGGCCAAAACTCCCAGTGAAGCAGCAGTAGCTGCCTTTAAACAGGAGCTGAGCGCTTCTTGCTTTCCTGCGCTGCATGCAAATGGAGAGGCTCAGTGTTACCCAGCTCGGCCAAGCTTCCCCCTAATGTGCCTTCTGCATGGCAATGGCCACTCCAAGTGATCATCCAGAGTGTCTGTGAGCGTGTTAATGTCCCTGACCCCGGTGTACTGATCACCCGCTGCAGCAGGGGACTCGTCATCTGTACAAACAGCGTTTGCAGAGCCCGCAGCCTCCCGGCTGTACGTGACAGGGAGCTCTGCTTTATGCTCTGCCTGTTCAGCAGAGCTCAGTGAAGGGCAGCTGCCCCTTCCATACTCGTAAGTAACACTTCCATGACAACACCTTCGGCTCATTAGTTTTGTTTGTTTCTTTCTAGAATGGCAGTATATTTTCTAGGGTTTTTAAAGTGTGGTAAAGAATGGGCCATCATATCTGTTACTAAGCTACCCACGGGGTAATTCAGGAAAAGGCTGAAGCTTTATAAACAGAGGAGAGATGATCACATGGCAGACACTATATTTACTCCTTCAACCCCCACCTCACCACCTGATCCTCTGCTGCAGTGCCAGTACCAGAGCCCAATGCGTACATTTGTAGTCACACATGCATGAAAATGTGTTTAATAAAGTGAGAAACTCAGAACCCCAAACTGACGAAATCTAAAGCAAAGGTAGTCAAGATGCTGCCCTCTTCTACCTTGCTGTTTGTTCATTTCTTTGATGGAGGAAAAAGTGATGCTGCCTTCCCTCTGCCAAGGGGAAACCAAGTATCCAGGTAGTCCCAGAAGGGTCAAAGGGGGATGGATTCATATGGGAGTGGAAGCAGGTGAGTTAGCAGGGTGTTTGTGAAAAAAGATGTCTGAGTTGACACCTGTCGTGGTTTTCTTGGCACCACACGGCAGCTCTGGGCTGCCAAGGCACAGGCCATGATTCATATCTCAGTTTTGACCTGGCTGTAACCCCCTAGTCAGAGATTTGAAGCTGTAAAATCTATGCCAGTATGAGATTTCAGTGCCAGAGCTTGGGAAAAAACTTATAGTCTGTTGGCGCCATGAAATACGCCCTAAATTGACACCCTGGAAGTGAAGAAGAGACGGAAACAGAAAAATGTGAAATCTCCATTTAGTCAAGTAAAATTCTTTGCTTATTGACCCCCCATCCCTCCTTGCCCCCCCAAGAAAAAGAAAGAAGTGCTCTTATCATTCTATATGAAAGTTTACTTTTCTCCTTAAACTTTATATAATCTGGTTACATCTCTAAGTCTGAGCAAAATGTTTGATATATTTGAAAGAAATTATTTGTGGAAGATCATGCATCTGCAGTGGATATTCCCATATTTTTGTTTTTTTTTCTGCTGAATCTGAATGGCCCTTTTTTGCTCCTGCTATAAAGACTACAGCCTAACTGGAGTATGTGGGCACAAATGAAGAACAGCAACACAATTGTTTTTCTATTTTCTGCACACACCTACCCGCAGTAAGTACAGCTAACTCTCATTGCTGCTATGAGCTGTGCACGTGAGCAGCAGCCAGGCAGATAGAGCAGGCCAGGGATAGGGATTCATACAACAGAAAATAAAGTAGTATTAGTGCCGGGGTGAAGGAGGACAGAGGCAGCAGTGCACCTCAGCTAGCCCTCAGGTAAGAGAGAGAAAGGAAAGGGTGCACAATATGCTGCTCCCTCAAAAGATACTGAGAGGAGAAGGGAGAGAGAAAATAAGGGACTGACCACTAGTTAAAAAAACACAAAGAAGAGAAGATGTCACCTTCAGGGGGGAGATGGTTCTGTAACTGCTGATTCAGGTATGGTCTGAACCAAGGCAGAGAGATATTGAAATGAAAAGGCTTCTGCTTACTTTAAAAAATTGCTGTGCAATGATTATCTACTTGGGTCTCTGCCACTTTCTTCCCAGCAGTTTCTCCCTCCTATAACCTGGTGTTTCTTATTTGCAGTGGCAGTTTGGCTCACAAACCAGCTCACCTGCTACCCCAGCCAGCTTTCACATTAGCCACAAATCCTCCATTGCTCCTGCCTCTTGCTGACAGCACTTTTGGGAGTAAATATCACCTAGCAGCTCAACTTTAAAGCCCACAATTTGTGGCATGCATCAGGTCATACTTCCTTTGTTGTCACCAGTGTTCTCCATGTCAGGATGGGAATAAGAAGACTCGAATTGTGACTGAAGTATGCTAAGCCTTCTATTCCTAATTGCTGTTAGCCAGAATCCCCATCCCTTAATTTTATAAGCATCAGCTTAACTCACAAAATTAGGTAAAAGGAAAAAAAATACACCCTGAGGCAAATTTTCTCATTCAAGTTAAACATTTTTCTCTTGAACAGCAGGGTCTATAAAGGAAACGCTGATACAGCCTTAACCTTGGCAGCACAGCACTGGGGCTGTGTTAATCAATGTAAAGAGCAGAATCAGTGCTTCAAGCATTAGTAGGAATCCCTGAGATCTTTGCATTGAGTGGTACAAAAAAACCAAAACCAAGTCATAACTCTACAAAAAAGGCATAGAAATTTCCCTTCCTCTGCTGAGGTTCAAAAGCTTTTTTCTCTATCTCTGATATGCAAACAATATGAAAATAAAGTGTCATTTATGCACAGTCTTAAAGCTGAAGATAAGTCCTATCTGCATGCAGCTCTTGACAGCTTGGGGCCAGAAGAAAGTAGCCACACGTTACTGCATATGTAGAAGCTGTGTGCATGTGGCAGAACAGTTGCAACAGGGACAGCCTGTTACTGGGAAGCAATGCTGAGTTTCAGGTTCATGTTACCAGGAGACTCGAAAAAGTTGAAACTCAGCCTAACCAGGCTGCCAATGGCCTCTAATGAAAATTTCCATTTGGAAAGGCTTGATGTTGACTTGGCATGACACCAAACAAGCAGCCTGCTGCAAAATTTTACACCAATTGTATTTCTCCTAATTAAACCCTGTCTGACCTCAGCATTAAGAAACAATTTGTTTCAGGATATAACCAGCACACATAAGCAATTACATTCTGTTTGCCCTATTAACATTTTTTGGCTTCTATGCTTTCCAGTGCTTCTACTAATGCAAGTGCTGCATAGGAGCCAGAGGTATAGAAAGTGTGGAGTGTCTAAAATTTTTCGTTGGGTAGAGAGGGAAGGGAGGAGAGAAGCAGAAGCTTGAACTGAAAGTATCATCAACTTTTAGTCATACAATAGGCACCCAGAAGTAGTGATCAGATGGTGCCTTCAATTTCATTCAGGGACAATGAAAGACAGAAATGAAGTGATTTGTGCAAACCACTGAGAACATATATATCAATATCCTACAATTAAAAAAAATATGATAATGTAACTATTCTCTCTCCTAACTTGCTATTTTTCATTCAGTTCTCTAACTTGGTGCCCTGACTGTGAAGCTGTACCAGGACTCAGCATGCGCTTGCCTTTGTCTTTCTGAGGGTCAGGGAAAAGTGGCTGTTGAAAGACAAGCTCTTTGGAGGTGAAGGTGGGCCATTCTGCACCACAATACTGAGGAGTGTCTGTGGAGAATTTTCCAGTTCCTTAGGGGTCTTTCTCACTGACAACCTCTGTACCCCTCAGGAAAAGAGAGGAGAGTTCTTTAATAGTATATAGGATGTAAGAATATAGAAATCATTTATGCCTCATGGTTTCTTCACAAGCCAACACTCTGGAAGGCCTCTGTCCCCTGCATATAGGTTGGTGCTCAAGGACCTACCTTAAGTGGTGAGGAGTCTGGAGGAAGGAGAAGGGGGTAGTCTGTTGATCACACTTTCTGCAGCATAAAACAGATAGATAAAATGTAAAAGACACCAGAGGAAAGAGGAATGAAACAACCAAATGAGGTGTGTCCTGAACAGGACAAATCAGCTACTGTTTGGAGATTTCTACATTTTTAGTCCACAATGGGATAGCACTAAAAGCTAGGTAAGAGCTTTCTGTGTTTCTTTGCCATTGCGAGACTGAAGAAGACTTTCTAGTGTTCAGATATTCAAGGAACTGTCTGGAAAATAGCAGCAAAATGTGTTCGTGCCAAGGCCATTAACCCTCTATTCTTGCCAACATCAAATTAAATAAACTGAGAAAACAATTTGCATAACACTGTCACAGCGATATACAGTCAAGGCAACCTTTTGGAAGACTGAGCTTGTGAAGAGGTTTAGTAGAGCAGACACAGACAATAACTGCATGGTAAGACCTGGGAGTGACTGAGTGTGACTTTTGGAAACGAGCTCCACAAGTCAATGGACAGCTCTCACATACAGTTGTATTTGACTCCTGTGTGGCTCCTATGGGCCACAAAGCCTTCTGCTTTGACCTCTGTGCAGACTGCTGGAAGGTTTTCCTGGTGGTCTTCTAGAGGCTGACAAGATCCAGAAATGTCCATAAGTATGTGAGCTGTTTGAAAGCAACAAGAGAACAGCAAATAAGAGTCTGTGATTGCTGGAGAACATGGACTCAGCTTGTATGAAAATGTCTAAAACAATCACTTCTGTCACTATCTGTACCTGTTCTTGCTCTTTACAAGCAGTTGAACCTTGAGTTCTCTTTGAGCAGAGCAGCAGCAGCCACTTCCCTGTCCTGCTTTCACTTGAACTAAGCACATGAGACACTTCTTTATCAGATTTGTGTCCTGGCTATTTTTTTGGTCCACATAATAGTGAATGGAGTAGCAGGATGTGCAATCCAGAACACAAGATCTGAAACTCTGAGATGGGACACAAAACAATATAAGGCACATCTGGAGTCTGAAATCTTTATGCTAAACAGTTTCAGCTATTTACAGTTGTTTCAGATTTGCTGTGGATTAGCAAAAAGAAATAAAAAATGTATGTATGGATAATTATCAAAGTATGCTTTAACTTGAGAGATTCTTTCAACTCTCAAGAAAACATTTAAGACTGAGTAAATGAAAATGTGCATTTTACACATTGTCTAACTATGCACATTCTTTTCAATGTATTTGCATATTTAAACAATTGTCTGTGAAGAATGTGTTGTTCAATCCCACAGATAAGCCCAAGAGAGCATGGCTAAATCCTATGCTAACTCATTGAAAGCATAAATCTTAATTTTATTTAAGTATCAACTCATGTAGTTTAATTTTCTTTCTTGTTCTGATTTTGTTCCCTCCATCTCAGTCTCATCAAAAACACAACAACCACTCAAATACAATCTATCTTAGCATCTTGAAAAGCTAAGAAAAAAACCCTACAAAGGGAAGCCCTCTAAGCTTTCTCTTGGAGCCATCTGGGAGCAGATACAACATTTTCTTTATAGTCGATTGTGTAAATAGGAAAATACCTGGAAATAGAATACATTTAGGCAAGTTTTAAAGTGCATAATATTTATTCAACTCTAATAGCTTTTTATTAGGAGTCAATAGGGTCTATCAACTAAATGGTTATTTCAACCATTTTCAATAGACACATTATTTACTCAATAGACCATAATGATTCTGAAGGAGGCATTAGGGCCTATTATGCAAATCTCTATGTATTGTAGGTATATTCAAAAGTACTGAAATTTTGACCCTGGCTGTTCTACAGATTCTGATGCCATCGCTCTTTAGAAAGTAAATTGTGTAAATCTAGTTTGAATGAAATAGAAAGGTTAGAAGTACCACGGTGGAAATAATAGATTTTTTTTGGTTGGGCTATAGAGCAGAGAATATTAAAAAGTTTTAGTTCAACTCGAAACAGTCTTTTTCTTCAGCAAAATATATTAAAAAAAAAAAAAGAAAAATAATTGTGTTTTAGAGGAAACATTTCCTTTCCCACACAATGTTTTCACTCCCTTTTTACCCAGTAGCTGCACAAATAACTTTATTGCATTTTTGGATGGTTAAAACTTTCTCCCAGGAGACCTGCAATGAATAACCTCCTTGACACTGATGTGATCAGGAGAGGTTTGAACAAGAATTTGGACCTTTGCTAAGATGGCAATGCCAGTCACTCAGCACTCCAGTTGGGTCAGTCCTCTAATTTCTTTCCAGCTATACTGCTGAAAAATTGTTTCAGGCTGACTGAGAATAAATTAGAAAATAAAAAAATTACTGCAGGTAAAAGCCCTATAGAAATGGCCCATTTGTAATGCCACAGGGAAATCCTAGTAGCACTTGGTAGGTGGCCTGATTCAAAGTTAATAGGTATTAATGGAGATGTTTCATACCATTTCAGTGGGGTTTGGCTTTGTGTTGCACACCAGACACAAATAGATTTCTTTGGGGGTACTTATTAAAATTCTAGAGGACACATATAACCAGAAAAGATACTTCTAACTCACATGAATGGCATGAAACTCTCTCAAATTCAGCTGAAAGTGTCAAAACAGGTGTCTTCGTTCTTATCAAATGTTTAAAAAAGCATTTCTGAAATAAAAAAAGAATGTATAGGTCCATACTGAACAATTTAACATAGAGCAATGAATTCTGGACTAAAACATCCAGACTAACTCAAGGACCACAGGTAATAATATAAAATTTTGGACAAAATATTTTGTACATGTGTCTTTATATCTTGTACAAAGTGTTTAGGTACTGGGCGGTTGCTACTGCCTGGTGCTTTGGCTCTTCTATGTGTCTTTACAGAATAGAAAATAACGTAAATATGACATTTAAGAAGTACCAAACTGACATTCTTTATTTTGCTGTGTACTGCAAAGTTCTTTTAATTTGAGAGGCTCCTTTTATTTCTTTTTAGTTTAAATGATGAAATATTCAAAACCAAACAAGTGACCAAATGACTGGGTCTGCTTCTGTCCAGAGCAGATACATAGAACATCTGCAGAAAAACTTACATGACTTACATGCAGCAACAACAATGGCTTAGTTACATTCTTTATCTGTGTCTAATTAAGTCTAATCAGTGTTTTCAAGAAAGGCCAAAGTCTCTGGTGAGGCAGGGTTTGTAGAAAGAAGCAATATTTTGTATGAAATCATACTGTTTGGAATTATGTGCACAGAATGAATGGACATGCATTCTCGGTTGTGTACAGCTGGTGTATTTGGAGAAAACCAGATGGACCTCTGCGTTCAGATCCTTCATCATGTTCTGTTCATCAGAATTAATTTGCAATTACAGCCTGGAGGATGACCAAGATTGTACAACTATGTTACATTATATGGTATACTCGTCATTTCCTTCTCTGGGCACCACATGAGGTGAGTTAGCCACACTGGCACTCGTAGCTTCCTTAGTTTTACTAGTGGCAGCAGGTAGGTTTTCTTCACAGAATAAGGTTGCTGGTGAACATCAGCCCTGGTCTCCACAAACCAAGAGCTGACACTGAGAGCAGTGTGAGCCAAATGGCCATCCAATGACAGTGGGCAGCTGGGCAGCTGTTCTTGCTGGCCAGAAGGTTACAGGAGTGAATGTGAGGTAAAAAGGGACAGCGTATAAAGATCAATCATAAATAAGGGTGAAGATTTGAGTAACTTGACTATCTTGACAAAAAAACCCAACCTCACTGTGCTTATCTAGATTTTATTTGTGCTTTATGATTTCATACCAGCAACAACAAAAGTTCCATTTTTTTTATTTCCTTTTTTTNTTACCCTGTCTTGTGAGAAAGAGTTATTGAAATGAGTTTTGGGGCTGATGAATACCCTGTAGGTGCTTTGGCCCATTGCTTTCTTCTAGACCATTTGCCTTTAACTCTCACTTGAGCTTATGTTCAACAAAGTTAATAGCTGCAAATTCTTCAGGGATAGTTTGTTAAATCATGTCCAAGAAAATAAATATAATGAATGAACAATCTCAGGAGAAAGCTTTGACATTAAAAAAAAAAAAAAAGAGTCTCAGAAGTGTCAAGGCATGAAACAGGCAAAGTACCTTAGCAAAAATGAGATGTGTTTTGCAGCAATTAGAGGAGGAGATAAAGTTTTCTCCAGGGGAACACACCTGAGTTTTTGAAAACTCCACTGAAAGCTGGTTGTGTACTGCATCCTGGCATCTAACAGGTTAGACCTGAACATCATCTGCTTGTAACTTCCCTCCCACTCTCCCAGCATTTCAATGTGCTTCATCGGCAACTGCATCAATGGACTTTGATATGAGGCAGCTGGAGTATGGCTTTGAACTCCACTGAACCCAATTACATCTGGTCATTTCAGACAGCTGTGGTGGTGCAACTCTGAACTAGGAGGCAGAGAGTTCATGACAGACTCAAGTGCTGCAGCTGGAGCAGCAAATTCGTCTGGTGCTGTAGTATTGCAGGTTTTGTGCTCCAGGAAAGAGTTGGAAATCTGAACTAAGTGCTGCACTAATTAAAAGGAAGGTATTTTTGCAACTAGCGCTTGGTATGTGCTGGGGTTAATGCCTTTTAACTGCCATGGCACAAGTGGTAAGTTTAATCTCTGTGTGCTGCTGGAGATGTGTAGGGGATTTAAGTCACTGAAATGGGCAGAATTCAGCTTTTCCCCCACTACCAATATAGAGCATAACTCTTGTCTTTGGCAATGGCCCTTGCCGTTTAATGCTCAAGAGAGGATAAGCAGAGCAGGGATCTTAATTTCCTGGAGATACAGGGAATACCACATCAAAATGATATTAGAAAGCAGACTTGCCCATGGCTTGTGTAATTAAAACCTAGTCTGGTGACAAGGTACTACTACACATAGTGATAAAGACACCCTTGGGCAGAGGACTACTGAAGTCTTATGCATAGCTAAAGTCCTATTAAAGCCTTTTCTGCTTGGCTTTATTAAAACCAATTTCATTTCTCAGCCCTGAAAATGTACCTGTGAAATGTTTCCGTAGGCCTTCCCCGGTATTGATAGCTTTCAAATGCTTATTGCATATTCTGTTCTCACAAAGACAGTGAACCAATCCTGATCTCCACTGCATTAAGCAAGAGCAGCTTCTACTTGGTTCTCATGCCTACTAGTGATTTCCCTCCAGAAAAAAGGACCAAGAAGACTTGCCTTTCCAATTCTTTCTTGGATGGAAAGAACAAGAAAATGCACACCATGCACATGCACACACATACACGGTCCTTTTTCCCATTAAAAAGAGGTAAAAACTCATGTCACTTTTTAGCCCTTCCACTCCAAAATGTATTTGAGTTACAGGTAAAGCTTTGCATTGGATACAGAACAGATCTGAGATCCACTCTTGTTTTGTGGTCACACAACTGAGGTTTGGCATTACCCAAATCTCTGCTAAATCTGTGTTTCTTGTGCTTACTATAGATACTAAGAGGTTTGGGCTCTTTTTATTTTCCCCTTTCAATTGTTGGATTTTTTTTCACTCTTTGTAAATATAATTTTAAATGCAGGAAAAATATTCTTGGGATGGACTCTGACCAATGCTCACTGGAATTTAAGCCAACTGAATTATTTTATCAATATGGATTTGCAGTTCTGATTATTCTTTGTACTCTGTATGAAAAGCTGCCACTAAACAGTAGTGGAAAAAGAACTTTTCTATGTTAAAATTGTGCTGAAAAAAAGTCTGTGGTAAGAATAATGAAATTCACAGGTTTATAATAGAGAAATTCCCAGGTTTCTAATCACTCTCTTGATCTTGAAAGGATCATTTCTAGGTAGTCAGACAGAAAGTGGGAAGGGACCGATTTAAAAAGAGTGTTATGAGGAGACACTCTAAATTTTTAAGCTGCAAAACTAAGCCAAGTTCATAGTTATTATTAACTGAGAACAAAATTATTGGAAAGTAATTGAGTTAAGAGAAAATAGTTCTGCCTTAAAAAATCTCAATATGAGGAAAACAACTGAACCCAAGTGGTAGCAACAGTCATTAAGGTTCTATCTAAGGACTCTATCTTGCTTGGCATTTAAGAAAACATGAAAGATACTGATTTTTTAAAATGATAAATTCATTTAAGACAGAGAAGGTAGCAAGCAGAAAACAAACCTCCTATTGTCTTACCTCCAGAATTGCCAGTAAAAATCATCTGTGTGCTCTTCAGGTGCTAAAAAGTTATTTTTCTGCCTTAATATAATTTTACTAAAAATTTGTTCCATTATTTCTAATAACTCTCTTACATCTTGCCCTTTTAAAGACATTTCCTGCATAAACAATTTGTGGTATTCATCTAAGGAAAGTGTACAATGGCCAGAAGCAGAATCAACAACAGGCAATATGAAACTGAGCTTTGTCTTGCATACGTCTCAGGCTATGTACATATTTAATGATTCCCAAGACCAAAACTTAATTTTATTTTTACTTGAAAAAATGCCATCTGCAATACTGCAAGGATCAGGCGAATATTGAAGATGGGGAGGTGTTTTATATCTTCTTTATTTTTTTCTGATAATTTATTTGCTTTAATCAAACAACATGCAATCGTCAACTGAGTATTAATAACCTCAGCCTCAGCAGAAAGACATTTGGTCATGTAAAGTAAGATTTCTTCTGGATCATAGGCAAGCCTCACTCCAAAGTAATGTCAGAAGCTGAATTTTTCTCTCTGTATTGATAATGTTCAGTGTAGCAACAGATTAAATTCCAGGAAGGAGGAAACAGATCTGATTTGGTTCGTTGGCATTTTTATGCTCAAGCTGCAGATGCTTGAGTTTATTTAGGAATATTCTGAAAGGGAATTGAATTATTCTATTTCTTTTTTTAATATTTAGGATCACCCTTAAACATTTGAGTACATTATGCTTCTATTGCCCTTTGGGTCTGGAAGACATGTATGTAGTCCTATACAAGTCCACATAGTCACAGAATGCTATAGAACATGACATTTTCTCATTAAGATCATCTGTGAATTTTTCATGTATCTGCTTCTTCTGACCAGTTGATAAAACCAATTACAACTTGTTCAATTTTCCATCTACTATAGTTAGAGTTGACACAGTCAGAGGACAGAACTCCCACAGTGTATAAATGCTCTGAAATCAGCATATCAAGGATATCATTTCAGAATGGTGAGGACCAAGAATTCCCACTGAGAACAATGGAAAATAATGTTTGCTTGTTTAATTGTCATCTCTGATGCCTGGATAGGCTGTGAAGTCCCAAGGACTCATGAAAACATAAGCTTTGGGTTCTAGCCTGGGAGCATGTGTTGTGAGGGATCTTGTTTCCTGCCATATGGTCATGTGGGAAGGTCTTTAATTTCCCTTCCAAGAACAAGATCTAACACCAGCTTCACTAATCTCACCTCTTTCTTCTCAGTCTGTGCCTAGATTAACAAAATCTGTATCTTTTGTTTGCAATAAGTAAAAAAAAAATATTGCGACTGGTCTTCTTTGGGTAATTGCTGACAATAGAAAGATAACAATTCTGTTACAAAAATGACAGTTTTTCTCAGTGAGCTGTCCTAATCACTTGACAATGATTGGTGAAAGGACTGCTGTGGTCTTGTTTCTTTCAAACAAACTGATATTTCCTCCTTGTTTTTTTGTTGTGTTTTTTTTTTTTTTTTTTTGAAAAAGAGGCTCCTTTTGGATAAGGCAGCTGTTGCCCCTCTGTTGGGAGTTGTGTTTCCTCACTGGATACTTGAGCTTCAGCATGTGGTCATGAGTTGGTGGTGATTCCCTTCTTGAGACAACTCTCACACTTTTCAGTGGCCTTTTTCTTAGAGGCAGAGCAGTTTCACAGCTGACTTCAGGTGTGCTCTTTGAATAACACTTTTCCAACTGCTCTGTGGTTCAAATGAGTTCATCCATCCCTGACACTTGCACAAAAACACTCTAGAAATGTATTATTTAAAGCCTGCCTTCCTTGGTGTTTAAGAAATAAAGGTGTAAACTTGCTTTAGAGGCCCGAGAAAAGAAATATTTCCTTTGCTCTTGTAGGAAGAAGTGAAAGGCCAGGCTTTGAGCTGCATGCGTACCCCCAGAGGGCCCTTATGGAAGGAGACGAGAAAATTACCAGGGAAGATATTGTTGTCTTCCTCACTGCATCTGAGGATGCTGAAGCCACCAAGGAGTGTTGTGCTGACACCTTGCCACTACTATCACCAGAGGGATGCTGTGATGTTGCAGGAGCATTCAGCGTGTCCTGCATCACACTTTCACCTGGGCTGGGGAGGTAGGAGCTGCTCTAAAAGGTAAAGGTCTCTTATAGATTTACGATGCTTCTGTGCTTTCTTTTATTGCCTGTTTGACCGGGTGCTCAAGGTAGAAAGCAAAACAAGGAGTGTAAAATGAACACTGTATGGTAAACATATTTTGAAGAGCCTTATGAAGGGCTGGGGTCTTGAAACTTAAGATAAAGAGTGTGAGAAGAGCTGACTGGATTTTATTGGTATTTTCATTAAATATGCTTTTTCATTATAAATGCTTTGTTAGGGGTGCCCATTTGAAAGAAGGTGTGAAGAAAAGCACTTTTAAGTGTCCAAACTCCTTGTTTCTAGGGTATAAAATTCTCCAGTTTTCTAAGCCAGTGTTGGGGGTCTTGTTCTGCAAGTCAAAAATTTTGCAAAAAAATATAAGCCTGTGAAGGTTCTCAATAGATGGGATTTCACTCTGTTAAAGAATGAAAACTAGTTTGAAAGCTTATGAACTGAAATTCCTGGTCTCCAAGTAGCAGTACACAGTGAGCATTTCCCTTACAAAAAAATCAGAATAAATACTCTAGAATATTGCAATAGCAATCCCAAGTAGAGCTGTAAAACCAATGTACAGAGGATGTGTTGGAGCAGAATGGTGACAAACTGCAGCAGTTTCAGGGAAGCATCTGTGTGTGTGGTGGTGTGGAGAACTGATGCAGCTGGGGTGTCACATATAAGCAGCACCTCTCTTTGGAGCAGAGCACGTCTCTGTAAAGCAATAGAAAAGAGCTGAGCTTTTTGAAGCATGGTGTGTAAGAACATCTGCCCTTCAAAATGACAGTAATGCATCAGGTAAATGGAGGTGAGCTAGAGCTTCATGCTGCATCTGCCATAATTAAAGGTGATGAAAAAGTACTGCTGTTGTAATGGGGGGGATATGGTTTAATACATCTATCACAAAGAATGCAATTGTAAGAAGAGCAGAAACAGAAATAAAGGTCCACTAGATTTGTACCAGCAGCACAATTTCCCAGTACAATTTCTGCAGCTTTCATCAGGCGCTTGGTAGCACCTCTGCAAAATGACTGTTATCTCTGGGCACATTTGAAGTGTTATGCTACACTTCCATGGACTCTGTCAGGTTACATCTTGTTGCAAGGGACAAATCCTGTGCAATGGCTTAGCCCTCCAACTTCTGTTCTTAGATTAAATCTTTGGGTAACTCTCTGAACAGTATGAGAAGAGACAGCCTTAGATCTGTTCAGGAGACAAGAGTCCTGTAGTATTAGCCCCCCACTCTGTGCTTATACAGTACTCTCCTTCTCAAACCCTGTAAATAAAATACTTTAAATAAAACAAGACTGGCATCTTAAATGGAATATGCAAAATAAGAATAATAAAATAGGAGTGACCCAAGTAACAGAGTTTCATGATGAGACTGTGAAACATAAACCAACCACGACTAGCAAACAAATAAACAAAAAAATCAGACTGGGCAAATGACTGCACAGATTGCAATTTAGATAGAATAAATGCATTAAGACCAGAAAGAAGCCCGTTTAAATATTCAAGCTGAGTAAGAACCAAACCATGCACCAGTTTTGTTTGCCTCAATCATTAACCAAGCACAGATTTTAAAGATATTCAATAAAGGGAATTGGCAGGTCTTTGCAACACAGTTAATATGGAATGAAATGACAAATCAGAGTAAAAGGTCACACCCAACTGCTGTGCTGTGGCCAAAGAAATATGATGTGGTGATATTCAGGAAGAAGAAAGAAAAAAAAGGTGGAAAGGAGGCAAGTTAAGAGACAGGACTTGTATAAATCTTTTGGCTTATCCACATAACTTGAAATAAAAAATTAACATCCACTGGGAGATATCACTGAGGCAATGCAAAGCATGAGGAAATGCATCCTTGAAAGAATAAAGAAGCAGCACCCACTGGACATTTTAATGTAAAATGTAGCAGATTTTCTACAAACACAGATTCCCAGCCAGCTCCTGGGTGAAATGCTTGGCCTGGTGCCATGGCTGACATGCCATGGGACAAGCAAACCATGACACCTTCTCTGTCCAGAAAGGAAGGACTTGATAATACCTACTCAAAAAGCCTACAGTGACTCAGCTCCACTGTTGGCAGCTTTTATATCCTTTTCAAGCTGAAAGCTTCCTAAGATGCCTTTCTGAGTGGTCCCTGGTCCTCCCCAGTTCACCAAACTTTAGACAGGGTTAAACCTGAGATTGTCCTTCAGAACCCCTTGGGAATTTTTGTGTCCCTCTTGGTGGATGACCAGTGCCATGAAGAACCATGGTGTATCAGAGTTTAGGCAATGGCACAAGCAGCTCCTTGGTGCAAGTAGAGAGGCTCCTGGCTGGACCCTGCTGTTGAGAGGGCAGAAATCTCACAAGACTCTGTGCCTGGAGAGGGAGCTTCCCGCCAGCAGGGCTTGGATTGTGAGGTCTCTAGGGTGGCGGATCTGGGAATTCCTGAAGGAGAATAACAGTCTTCGCTGATGCTGTTGCATTTGTTGCAATCAGGAAAAGGAGTCTTTAGGTGAAATTTTTCCTCTGTTTTCGGAGGGGGATAAATAAATAATATTTTTTAAGATTATACCAAGAGTACAGTTGACTTACGCTGCTGATTTATTATGCAAATAGAAACAACTCTGCAAGGCTTTGAAACTTTGGCTAATCATTCAGCCAAAATTGCTACTCTATATTAATAATAAGGACATCTATTGATGATTATGTTCTGGATTCACTAATCCAATCACAAATGCCTTTTCTCTGTAGTTTCTTTGTACTCATATTTCTTACTCTTTTTTTAAGATAAAAATAATTGGAAAAACCTCAATAAATAGATTACAGGAACAGAAAGGAATTCCATTACTATACAAGTTCTTCCCCTTCCAGCATTTGCATGATAGTCATTTCACAGCAGAATACAATTAGGGCAACAAAGGAAAAGTGTATGGCTTTCTGTTATGTGATATCGCCCTATTTGCCAATAATGTGAGTGCACAAACGCCTCACAAAGATTTCACTTGGACATCCAGATTTTACACTGGTGCAGCTGTTACATCAGGATCTTTTGTGGATAGAAATGCACGTCTTAGAACTGTTCCAGACCCTTTTTCTCTTCCAAAGAGAGAGATGAACTGAGAGCGGCTGTTTTATTTTTTATTTTCCCTAGTAATTTTACAGACAGGATTATTTGTAATCCAGTTTTCTGGAGAGAACTAGTTCATGCTCAGCAATTTAAAAGTTTCCTTCTCCTTTTCCTTCCAAAACTGCCGTGCTGCTTTCTGCACACAGCCCTCTGCTCTCGCCTCGCCCTGTGCTGCCTTCTCTTGTCAGGCTCTTCTGGGTTCCAGCTGCTGTAGCATTATGGATACCTTCTCCTGATCCTTTCAGCTCAGTAGAGGAGAAGTTATAACTTAACAAGAAAAAACCTGGCCAGAAAAATGTGTTGTTCCAACTCTTATTAATCAGATACAGATGACATCTGCCAGGAAATTGAGAATACAATAGTAATGTCTGGAAACAACAGAAATGGGTAATTTCTGCTATGTCTGCCCCACCTCTTTATCTCCTCCCATCTCCCTTCCAGACTATCACCTATATACCTACCAAGTCCCTGCTGTGCACAAGGTGCACCCCTGTGTTAACATGCATCTCCTTCCACTCTTCCACTTTTGAGTTTATAGTATTCAAGACACATCAGGAGATCTTCTGGTCTTTTCTAGATAAGGGATGGACCAGCTGTGCTGCAAATGTAGAAAAGTGAAGATTGCTACAGCCTTGTGACATCCAACAGGATTACTCAGACGCAGGGAACTGTAGGCTGTCATTTTCCTTTTCCTTATTTACTCTTATTTTTTTTTTCCTACTGCTGATACCCTTTTCAGAGGGATACTATTGTGCAAAAATTTAGTCTCACGAGCTGTATTTCTCAACTGGGCAAATTTCTGCTATATTCATGTGATGAGATTATTTATAAGATCTTTAACAAGTACTATTCATTTCACAAATTATGACTGCAGCCTCCACACAATAGATAGTGTTGGCAGGGGAAACATAATTCAGTCAGAGGGCTCAAGAAATAATCTTTCATATATACAGGGAAAAACTCAGTAAGGAGGTTTCTGGAAGACTAAAGTTTATAATTTTGTGTGCTTATGATAGGCAGTGCTGGTGGCAGTGGTGAAAATGAGGTTGGACAAAAGCAAAAAAATGCTCAACTTTTTTTCACTTTGCTTTTGTAGCAGTCTTTTTAACAGTGTGTGACTTCACTTTTTAGTGAAGAAGTTTATGGTTTTGTGGGAAGTAATTTCATATAGGCAATAGTCTAGTCATACAAATATTGGATTGCCATAGGACTTGGATTCTAGCAGTCCCCCTTTTCTCATGCCTGTAAGGAAAGATGTGCCTTACTTTAGTAAAGGGAGATTTTCAATGTCCTGCAAAGCCATCCCATAGACTCTTGCACAGTTTAAAGATGAATACAGCTGATGAAACAAAACATGTTTGCCCTCTGCTGTTCTGGAAAACATAGTCCATATTCTTGTCTTTAGGGACCTCCTTGTGGCTCTGCTTCAGTCCTTCTCTGCAGTGCAGTAGCATCAGCCTTCATACTTTCCACCCTCTCTCCCTACTGCCATTCCTGGGAAACACTTGGGTCACTGCTGGGCCTGCTGCGCTTCCTGCTATTGAGGCAGAGCAGAGGCAGGGGTGCAGCAGAGATTTCCCCTGGTCCCTACTGAGTTCTCAGGGGAGCTTGCAATTGTCCAGATGCTTGTGGGCAAAGGAGAAAGCAAGGAAACATGCAGGATTGGACCAGTGACTCTGAACATCCCATAGCTCCCACACTTTCTAGTTCCTGGCTGCTGCAGGGCACTGGGCAGTGCAGACAAGATATTTTCTCCTCAGTTAGCCTGTGCAGAGGTCAATGGCAGTAGCTTAATGCTTATTATTTTTGCCTGTAACTGGTATGGGTAATACACAAAAGGAAAATGTGACTCAGAACTTCTTGTTGCTTTCACTCATTCTTTTTTAGGTTACACATATTTATGTGCCAGTTGCATCAATTAAATAGCAACCAATTCAAGTACATTTACAGTCTGCATTTAAAATGCCAGTTCCATATTGTACCTTCCTATTAAGCATGAACAAATGAATGGGATGCATTGTTCTCTTGGGCTAACTCTACCATATTGTCATTAGGTGGATACGCCCTCATGAATCCAAGTTTTCTTTCTGTAAAGAGAAAAGAAAGTGCATGCTCAAAAGTAGGGCAATTTCTACCGACAGAATCAGCTGAGAGGAAAAAAGAAGAGAGTCCTCTCCCTCCCACTTTTTTATTTCAGTTGTTGTTTAATTGTTTCTTCGACCCAGTGGTTTAGTGATTTCACATCTATTTAATTAACAGAGAAATGGATAGGGTGCACTGAAAAACAAGAAAGGAAGATCAGATAGACAAATGGTCTCTGTAAGTTCACAGTTCTTAAAACAGATGTTCACCTCCACTGGCTATGGTATATCATTATCTCCAGGAACCCTGAAGAGAAAGCAAAATCCTTCATTACTTGTAGGGAAATTAGAACAGCCTTACAGGACTAAACACCAAACCATTTCATCTTACAGGACTCAACACCAGCCCATTTCATCTCACTGCTTTTGTATTACTCACAAGACAACAAGTGTGTGTGTCTGGGGAAACCGAGACTGCAGATAAACATTGCAGTTGTCTGTGGAATAAGGGACTATGGAGATATGGTGATGTCTAAAGTGTAAGAAACTAAATGGTGGAAGACTGAGGCAATTCCTCTTTTATGCATTTGGTGTAAAGATGTTAATTGTCTCTTGGACCTCTTACTTGCTTTTTGAACAGGGTCAGTATATTATTGAAGTGGGGCTGCCTGACTTGTGGCTACCTATAACTGCCTGAGATTCTGACTGAAGGGTTAGGGAGTGTTTGGAAAAGCTTGTTGCCTCTTTCTTTCTTTTTTCTATTTTCACTATACATTGCAGACATAAATAGGTAAAATATTGGACTCCAGTGCTAAGAAGTCTTCATGTCTTCTGCCAGGAAAAAAATCAATAATTATGAGAATTTTTCCTGTCCTAGGAAGATAGACAAGAAACAGATAGACAGGAGAAGTTTGCCCAGGCAGTCAAATGCATATCAAATACATGCACAGACACACCTGTGCAGGCTGGCCACTGCCTAACTCCCTGGCCCTGAATCTTGTTTCTCCACGTGTATGGCAAGAAGTGCTGGGTTCTGCTATGTAAGCAGTTGCGATGGCAACCATGGAAGAGCCCCTTGGAAAATGTGCCCCGAATACTTAGATCACTGATGCCCCAGATTTAGCGTGCCTTGTGATTATGCTTTATCGCTCTTACTGCCTCCGCTAACTTTTAATCACAGCTAAGTGTTTCCAATCTGACTGCCATTTCTGACTTCAAATGTATTAAAGGAATATTCAGACTCTCAGATAACAAAAGTGTGGGGATTTGCTAGGCAGGAGGCACTAGAGGGACCTCCTCTGCTTCCCCTCTAACTCTCACCCTTCCCCCTTACATCAGAACCCTGGTAGAGGAAAGGAAATGTTGAAATCAATATAAGAATAAATTGCCACGTGGTCCTTATTGTGGAGGCAAGGTTTCTACAGAAAATCCTTGTAATCAGAAAAGAAGGAAGATGAGATTAAACTGATTAAACTGAGAAAGTCAAAAAAGGACAACTTGAAAGATTAGCTCGAGGACGACTGAAAAGCATAATCCTCCATGCATGTTAAGTAGAACAGTCCCTCTCTGTTATCAGCCCCTTCATCTGGTGACCTTCTGTTGCATTAGCACAGAGCTACTTGATCCAAGGCAAATAGTGAAAATTGAAAAGCCAGAATGCCAGTGATTACAACAGGTATCAATATTACTGCAGTGATGGTTTGTTATCATTAGGGAGCTCCATCAGAGCTCATTCTGGAAGCAAAAGGAACAGAAAATCACAAGTCATTACAATTTTACAATTGTGGCAGGCAATAGAAGAAAAGACCTTGTGTTACAGTGAAAAAGCCTTTTACATCTGCTTCAACCTCTAAAATTACAGTGTCAGAACAGGAAAAAACTTAGGTGGAAGCAATACAGGAGCTCACCTGTGTTCCTTTCCATGGAAACAACTGAGTTGCAGTAGGTTACACACAGCCAGTGTGTGCTACACTTTTCTTCTGGAGTGAAAGGAAACAAAAGGCCTGTGTCAATTTTACTGGTTCAATGACTTTTTTTGCCTCACACCCGCAACTTCATAGCAAATCTGTTCCTGTGTGGTCCCAGCAACAACAGCAGCAGCTAGGCCAACATCTCTGCAGCCTTACAGCTCAATGTTACAGGGATGTCCCAGCTTGCTGTGGTGCTGTTCAAGGGCAGCACCTTCTCCTTTCTGCTTCAGAGATGTGGGAAGAAGAAAGAAAACAAAGAAAGAAAGTAAGGAAGGAAGGAAGGAAGGAAGGAAGGAAGGAAGGAAGGAAGCCTCCTCTAGCCAAGGGTCGTTGTGCTCAGGTACATCACATATCCCATCTTAACTTGTAAAGGAGTATTGTTTCTGTTAGACTCACATTTTGTGCTTCGGAAATGTGGCTAGCGCCACATTGACATAGAAACATTTTTAGAAGATGATTTCATTGTCTTTCTTTTTAAGTTGGCAGAGACCACAAAAGCCAAGGAGTAGAGAGTGGCACAGGTTTCTGACTGTGTACTTCACCAGTTATATTTGCTATAATGCTTCACATTTGTACCTGTTTTGTCCTTTGCTCCACCCCCCCAAATATGTCTTTTTACCCCACAATTGCCCAAAACTGTATTATACTTAGGCACTCTTCTATTTGTCAAAAGCCTGGAAGTCTACAGTGCTATTAATCTTTGTTGAAATGTTGCTGATGTAAATGGAGGGGCATGACTCTGAATCATTTAAATTTTTTGACTGAATCCTAGGTTTTTCACTGAGTTGCTGTTTCATTTTGTTCAACTTTCAAGTTAGTGCTGCTGTTTCCCCTGCTGCCTTTGTTGGTCTCTAAGTTGGGCAGGATGTCTTCATAGGTAAGAATTGTTTCTTACTGGGAATTTGTCAAGGGAATGTGACTCCAGTTAAAAATACTAAAAATGACTAAAAATATTGTGGTCAACTGTCATTAATGGAAAAAGATAGTACCTATTTTTAGATAACTTTGTCATAATTTTTAAACCCACAAAATTTCACATTTAAAAAGCACAAAGCATTAGCATAACAGCCTAAGGCTTAAATGTTTTGAAAAATCTGGGGGGAAAAACAAGCCCTGCTACTAGTGAAATTTAATCTAACTCCAGGATCCAGAGAACAGACTCATTTCTGGCAAGGCTCTTTATTATTCATTTGAAAGATCTTATCTGCGTGTGGCGCTAATGTCAGTATGGGGAACTAAAGGGTATAATCCTCCCTTGCCTTTCTTTACTGGAGAAGTAAGGATCCCACTACATTTTTGCTCCTAAAAAGCTTTTGCCCTTCTATCAGTAGGTTGGGTCAAACCTAAGATAGGTAGGAAGAAACAGTACTGTTGCCTTGGGAGAGTTCCTACTTCTATCATGCCTGAATTTGTCCTCAGTTTAAGTCTCAATGAAAAGAGGTTTTCAGTTCAGGAGGTAAAGGGATTCATTAGATCTCATTCTCAGACATGTCTACCTGATTGAGAAAGAGTCCCCTCAGGGGTAATGCTCATAAGCAGGCAGAGGCTGAGGCACTGAAAAATGACCCATTTTGAAGTTTATCTAATTAGCTCCAAATATATAAGTTAGATGTTTTGCTAGATGGATTAGCGTAATTATCTTAGTGCACCTATTCATGCTAGGAATGTCAGAAAGCCTGAGAACAGAGGAGCTCAGAAAAAATCACAGTGGCTCAGCCTGTTGACTGCCCTGACCCATGTGTAATTGTGCTGTAGAAGGAAGAGAGAAAGCTGGGAAAAACACAAGGTGAGAGGAGCTGCTTCAAAGACAAAATATTCGCAGCTGACCTACAAATAAATTGACAGGGATCTACCTTGGCCCTAATTCCTTACACATGAGTACTACAGAAAAATCACCCCAGGTGTATGCAGTCATAGCATAAAGGTAGTATCCTTATTGTTACACCAGCAACTTGATCTGAGGTATTCACTGTAAGCTCTGTATCTTTAGTTTAGCTTCTGTCACTGAGCTATATTTAAAATGAAAGGATTTTTTCTTCATCTTGAATGTTCTTCTTCTGATGGAGAATGGATTACTATTCTATTGTTTGGTTACAGATTTTTTTTCCGATCTGTTGATAATGTAGATCCTGCATATCTTGTGAGATCAGTTAAAAATCCTCTTGAAAGACAGTTGACANGGTCAGCTTCTGTATTACTAAGCTTGTTTTTGTTAGGAATTTTTTTTAAGTATACATCTGCCATGATGTATAGAAGCAGACTGGAAAAAAAACCAGCACTGCCAAGTAAACCTGAGACCAATGACTGGCTCTTCCAATCATCTTTTTAAACAGTGAGTGCTTCAGTTGTATGGTTTATTCCACCCACAGAAATACTGCAAATCTTGGGCTGATGAACCGACTTCTTCAGTGCCACACAAAATCCAGAGACAGCTGGAGTTATTCACCCACCTTGTTGAAAGCCCTCTTTTGCTCCTAATTCACGCTGTCTCCATGCCCCCATTCTGTAGGATTAGCTGAGTTTCCAGCTAATGGCATTTCTAAGTGTATCAAGTGTGCAGCATTAATTTCCCCAGCATCTCATTGACTTTCTAGTCAATATTGCCGTGATCCTTTCAGAACCACTCTTGTGTTCGAAGTATTGTAAATGGGTTTAATCACTGGAATGACCTGGTTTTCAGCAGGGTTGTGCACCCTTGGTAACCACACAATCACTAGGTGACCAGCACCCCCTCTGCCCCTTGATTCACCTGGGCTTTGAGTCATGCCTTGTAGAGGATAACACCAGGATTAAAATACCCTTAAGAGTGTTCAAAATAGCCATAGTTTCCTCAGTAACTCTTTTTTTTCTGAATTGGGAAGGCTTGTTTAACCAAAATCTAAATTTTTCATGTGAAAAATGCTAATTATTAGCTTTTTGTCATGAAAGAACATCTAAGGTCTAAGCACCAGATAGTGACCTTAACTGGGCCAAACCACTTAATTGGTTTGTGAAATTGTTATCTGATTTAATTTGATGTATCATTTATAACAGAGCAAGTCACCTTTAGCATTACAGCTTCTTGTCATGTTTCCATAATGTGAAATTGAGAGGATCAAAATCAGTATATGATATTTTAATTTTAATAAAATTGAACTGTTGCGATTTAATAATCACAACTTGAAATAATCATTGTTCCTTTTCTTGTAATGCTTTCCATTTGGAATTTGGAATGAAAACAAACTTCAAAATGTGTCAGTTTCAGACAGTTTGAAACTTTCTGCTTTATCTACCTGCTTGTGCTAAAGTTATTTTACAGGTATATGAACTTTCTCCCTTTGTAGATTTTTTTCTTGCTGCTTTAAAGACAAACATTTGTCCTTGAGTCACAGCAGAGGGCAATCAAATGGATTGAAGAACCAAGTTCTGCCCCTAGCCTTTATTTTTGGCAGAGCAGAGAAAGTAGAGGGAGATGTGTTCTGACATCTGTGGCATGTGGTGGTTGGTGAACTTGCAACTTCACAGCTACGCTCCTTCCTCATATGTGCTCCTCTCCTGTCAGTTCCTCTCCGCATCCCAGAAAAGTAACTGCTGGCACCTGCAGAAGGAGGGCTTGTCCTGGCTACAGAGGGACATTTGTTCTGAAGGAGTGGATTGGTATAAACATTTTTATGTGCACACACTGATGAGAGAAGAACTCGGAAAGAGAGACCCCAAGAGGAAAAGGGAGAAGAGAGTAGCTAGGAATTAAGTGGCTGGAAAGGAAAAATAAGAAATCCAGACCCTGCAATTATATGTGCCTTTTAAGCCTGTTAGAAATTTCTGGGAGGTGACATGAAAAAGAGTTAGAAGGTTCCCACCAACAAGCAGGCTGCTTGCACTGCCAGCTCATGGCTTAAGGCCAGACTCGTATCCAGCTGCCACTGCCATTATACCCTGCAGGATACCTTAACTGTTTTACCTCTGGATGGGTTTTAGCACTCTCCTGGTTAAACCCCTTTGTTTCCTCAATGGTTCTGCTTCAGAATGTGGTTTTGATTTTGAAAATTAGGGAGAGCAGTCGTATTTAGTGAGATCTCAGATGTCTATTTGACATTCTTTATGCTATCTATTTAAGACATAGAAATCCTTTCAGCACATTCCTATTTGAACCTGAATGTGGCATTTTAAGAGACTTGCTTTTTGGTGCACTATGTTTATGGGCTACACATTTATGGTCTTTTTGACTAAACACTAAAAAATGTAGCTGTAGCAATAAAGAAGATGTGAAAAAAAAGGTATCTACTGGAGAAGTAGCATCAAGCCAAGGGCAAGGTGATGAGTTTACGTTTTAAGGAAACTGGCGAAAAAGAGCTACTTTAAACAACAACTAAGTGCTTTTTAGGACAGGTGGGCACAGATGGGGTGTACTTGGAATGCTTTGATGGTCTTCTTGATCACATCTCTTCCTGTTATTACTAAGTTATTACTTACATTTAATTAGCACTTTGTACCCTTTGAGCGCTGACCTTCATAATCACACAAGCTGAATTCATTTTTATTTGACTTTCTGCAGATAGATCATAGAAGACCAGCCCTTATCAACAATCATGTCCTCTCTAACATTCTTTCATAGCCTTTCATGCTTCTTCAGTTATGTCCCTGCTACTCTAGCAGGAAACTTGCTTGAGAACACACTTCTCATTTACTGCACACATCTCCTCAGGTCTGGGCTATTTCTCTTTCAGCTGACACTTTCCCTAGGCTTCAGAGGTCTGTGTTTCTCCTATTTCCATCCCTTTGCAGATGGAGTGCCTGTTTACTCCCGCCTTCTGAACAGACACAAATCTGAACTTTTCACATTTTAGGTGGCAGTCAGAAGGATAGTATTGTTAGGGAGCTGAGCTGAGGCTATTTCTGATTTAGCTGTTGAAACTCTTAAACTTTCAAAAATCTGAAGAAACTAGCCTCATATTCTGAGCTAATGTAGTCACATGACACATAGGAGAACAATCCCCTCTTTTTTGTTTAGTGCTTGGTTACCTGTAAAGTACCTCTCACTTCAGGACCCAGACTGGTTTTGGTCCTGTTGGCATTGCCTATGTTTTTGTGAAGTTTTGTGTCAGCCATCTGTGTCATAGAAGCTGCAGGTGGATGCATGATGCCAGCAGGAGCTGTGCCAGACCTTTCCTCATGCAGCACAAGAGCAGTAGTACTGATGCAGTGGGAATTAGCATTATTGTCAGTCACTTCTTGTTTAACTTGGTTTGAAATGAGCTCAGTAAAGCTGAAGAATGGCTTAATAGTTAACTACAATTTGGCTGAATGTCAGGGAGTGCCTTTGGGTCTGTAAAAATCTGCAGTGATTAAACCACCTTCTTAAGAAACCTGTTTTGCTGAGCACTTTGAATATGTGTTTCTATTGTCCCTTTGGACAATAAAATCATGAGTACAGGGCACAAGATGGAGGCAGTGTTGTTCTTTGAAATCAATGAACTAGATACATGGAAAAGATTAAGTGGGGGACTATTGACTCATAGCTCCATGATATGCCTCACAGAGCTGGGGCATTTAAAATACTTATTTCCATAATTGGTGAGAATGGCTCCAAAATAACACAGCACGCTTACCAAACCAAGTGAATTTTACCTATTGCATGTTAATGTCTGCACTGATTTGGAGTTGAAGGTTAAGGATACTTTTCTACTAAAAACCCAGAAAATGTTAAATGATTGGAGACTTGGAGGGAATGCGTCTTGGTTTGAATGACAGATGTCTTCTAAGGAAGGCAGGAGCTTCCCTTGGAATGGAGAATGTAAACCCCCTCCCTCCGAGTTATTATAGTTTTGAAATTAAGGGGGCTCTCTGCAAAGATATGGGAATAGAAATAACTGTTCTTTATTAAGAGAACTAAAATTAAAAAATGCAGTAATCCTAAAAAAAAACAAACTCACTGACAGAGAGAATACAGCCTGACACCCTGTGGGTCAGGGTGTTGGTAGCAGTCCAATTAAATGGTTGCTGCAGTCCTTCTGGAGTGGCAGATTTGAAGCAGTGATCCTGTAGAAAGGTGTAGTTTTCCTCTGAAGGCGAGGTGGTTGTGTAAATGGGCCTGGTCTTCCTCTGGGAATCCAGTGGAGATAAGGCTGCCTTGCTTTTCTGAATCTCAGATTTTTACCCAGGTAGGAATGCTTGGGTCTTCCCCCTGGATGGAGCATCTCTCAATGGGATGATGTCATTTTATCAGTCATGCAGTGAGACTCATGCAATGGCCCATTAGCAGAAGATAATGCCCTGGAGTGAGGATGGGTCATGGAAGAGATAAAGAAAACTGCCCTAGCAGGTTTTTAAACAGCTGGCCCATTAACAGAGGGTTAGCTCACCCCCATCCCCCAGTACTCTGGTTTCAACAGATGGTGATAGGAAACTTGTGGTTACATCTTGCACTGCAACCCAAGCAGTAATTGCTGGTCTTTGGGCTGGTGTGTTTTCCCTCTTTGTGTCTTTTCTTGCTGGCCTCAGACATGGGTTGCAACCTGGAGGAAGGTTTGCCTGGTTGTTCCCAAGATCAAAAATATGTGAGATCATCTGCATTTTTGAAGGAATATATATTTGAACCACTATGTGGGTTCCTTACCTATTGTGAGTCATGCAACATCACATTTTGAAGTTATAGAGACAACATGAAGGGTCTGTTAGGACTGGTGCGGCTCCATCCTTCATTTTATCAGGTCTCAATAAAATTACTAAGATAATATCAATAAAAATTAGAGACCTGAGTCAAATTTTCTTTCAAAACTCAGCAAAAATTACCTAAATGACCCTAGGCTGGAACTTCAAAATTTCATCTGATGTAATATAAAGTATTTAATTGAAGGTTTATGGAATTGGGGAATTGGACTAGATGATCTCCAGACATGCATTCAACCCTAACAGTTCTGTGGTTTATAGTAGCTGAAGATGTTCCAGTGCTAGAAAACTGCATTATTCATACCAGTAGTTGCCACAGTTGTTTTCATCCCCATACTGTACAAAGTCCTTGTGATAGTTGCCCTGGATAAAGCTACAACTTACATAAAATGCTGGCAAAACATGTAAACATCAGCAGGTATTTCCAGATGTCTATGAATGAGTGCAAGAATACTGAGGCTGCGGCTGCTATTTTTACTGCTGTATACAAATGTGACCAGGAACCCTTGTTCTGGACTCAGCCCTTCTCTGTTACCTGCCATTCAATAACAAAACAAAAAGATAACTTGAACAGTCTTTTGGACAGAGACCAAGTTTTGCATTATCTGTTCTGGAGAAAAGTGTGAGTGTAAATAATGGCAGGTACACTGTTTGCCCCCAGCCACTGTGAATGCCTCGGGTGTTGCAGGTTGGGTAAGCATGTGTCATTTGCTGTCAGCCCAGGTCTGTCTGCATGGAAGAGTTCTGTCACATGCAGATGTAGCCAGGAAAAACCTTTCGTTTGTACAAGAGGCTTACTGACACTAATTAAATATTTTCTTTATTTGGAAAGCAGACAATTCATGACTACCTACATGCTCCCAGATTTACTCAAATAATTGATTACAAACCTCTTATGCTTTGGAGGACTGAGAGGGAATTCCTATTTTAGCCCTGCTGAAATGACAGAGGTAGGCAATTCAAGTAATGGCCTGTTAGTCAGTTATTAAATATTGCTCTTCAGCAAAATTGCTAATGATGATGGTCTTGCTATGCTACCTTTAGGAGAGTGCAGTGTATGTTCTGAAGAGAGATTATCTTAGATATAGAAGGCCACTAGCTTGAATGCTGTCCAAATCAACCAATTACCTGTGACAATCAACTAGCTCTGCCAGGCCACATAGAGATGAGTTGCTATATAAAGTTTTGTGCTTTAAATTAAATGGCTAACGGTAGAAAGGTGAAAGTGTTCAGAGGATTAATCTTGATTTTTAGAGGAAGGATAAACTTTTAGCAGGGGTGGGCTGCCTCCTGTGGGTATAAGGACCATTGTTCTAAGTATCTTCATCACCCTTTTCCAGCTGCTCATAAAAACTGTTCAAGTGTAGCTAATCTAAAATCCTTCAACCAACATCATGCTGTCCAGGTATATGCTGCTGTGTGCAGGGAGGTAAGTGTTGAGGGACAGGTATGAGGTGTAACAGAAGCTGGTCCTGTTGGGTGAGAGATGCAGTAGGGCTGACTTCTGATGGCATATTGTGTTTGCTTTGGCTGGAGTAGAGTTAATTTTCTTTGCTGTAGCTGGTTTGGGGCTGTGTTTTGGATTTGTGCTGGACACAGGGTTAATAGTATAGATTTTACATTTTTTTTATTGCTGAGCAGGCCTTATACAGGGCCAAGGCCTTTTCTGCTTTTCATATTGACGTACTGGTGAGGAGACTAGGGATGTTTGAATAGTTGGGTAGAGACACAGCCAGGACAGGTGACCCAAACTGAAAAAAGAGACATTTTAGACCATCTTACATCATGCTCAGAATATAAAGTGAAGGGAAGGATTAAAGGGGGGGACATTTGAAGTGATGGTGTTTGTCTTCCCAAATAACCATTACATGTGGTGGGGCCCCGCTCTCCTCGAGATGGCCAAACACCTTCCTGCTCATGGGAAGCAGGAAATTAATACCTTATTTTACTTTGCTTGTGTGCATAGCCTTTGCTTTCCCTATGAAATTGTCTCCATCTCAGCCCAAGTTTTCTACATTTTACCCTTCCAATTCTCTCCCCAGTCCTACTGCTGGGGAAGTGAATGAGTGTTTGTGTGGTACTTGGTGGCTGTCTGGAGTTAAATCAATACATATATTCAGAATGTAGATGAAGGAGAGAAGCATATCATTTCCCTCACACACCTTAAAAAACTAAACCACTGGTCAAGCACATGAGCTGTAGCCATGATTGTTAGAAATGTTTATTTCTGGCTTTGCAAGCAAAGCATCATCTGCAGCTATTGGCAAAAGAAATACTTGTCTGGGCAGTACTAGAGAAATTTTGATTTGGGACAGTTTTACAAGGAAAGAAATTTTGACTGATCGCATCTTTAAAAGAATTAAAAAAACAATGTCCAGACAGAGAGAGATTACCATGAAGAAACAGGCCAAGCAGATAAAAGGTTCCTCTCAAAGGAGCTTGCTCAAACTCACCTGCATCAGAAAGTCCAGGTTCACGTGTCAAGCCTCTGCAGAGGACATGTAGTATAGTGACTCCTGCTGCTGTCCAAAGTAAGAGGAAAGGAAGAAAAAGGCAGGAGGAAGAAGACACTGCCTTTGCCAGGAGGAGATGCAAATGGGAAGAGGAGGAATATGAATAATCATGAGCACAAGCCATGGCCAGAGACTCCTGCTCCTCACTCAGTTGGCACTTGGCTGCATAAATCCTGTGCCCTAAACATCTTCCTCATCCTTTGCCTGGTTACCAGAAAGCGGTGAGTTTTGCCAAAGCAATGAAATATGTGCTTAAGTCACAGGGCCAAGCCCTCACTGAATGTAAATGGGAGTGACTCCACTGCTTTCACTGGCTAAGCTTCTTGCCCTCAGTTTTCAAGATGCTTTTAAGTATTGGATATAAACAATCTGCTGCCATGGATATGCTTTGGTTTAGAGTGCATTTTTCACTGCTCCAACATACCTATTAATTGCAGTAATGTTTTGCTGCACTTCTTTGGATTAAAATGCTATTTCTAATTGTCAGTTAATGGGTTTTAGTGAAAGTAATTTCTTAAACATTATGTACTCAGTTTAAACCTAACAAGGTAACTAAACATAAAGTAACAGGGGGGAAAAATCTATATTGCTCTAATTTGTATTGTATGTTCTTTTCACCAAGTATAATTGCTCTTGAAGGCCTAAAGCAACATTCTCCAAAGCATGAATAACCAGAAAAAAAATTTGCAATTACATATAAAAAGCAGTGTCATACCTTGCTAGCATAAACATGGGATGAAGAGATTACATAATGTGATGCTCTGCATTGATTGCTGTTTCTCCCTCACTTAGACAGGGTTTTTATGACTATCCAGCTCCCAGTGGTGTGAGGAGTTGATGAGCATAAAAGATGCATATGTGTTTTGTTGATAATATAAGCTACATGAAGGGCTAAATCCAGACTGAACAAGTGTCTGTAATTGTATGATGGACAGGGTGATATTGTGTCACAGAGTGGCACCTCTTTCCTCAGTGCTGGAGAATAAACTCAGTTTTCATATTTTCAGTGATAGGTCTCCTTCCTTAATGCACAGGGGATTATATTGCCATAGGCACAGGGGAGCTGTGTTCACATTGTTCTGTGTGAGTAAGGGAGGAACTGGTGCCCAAAGTATCACTGCTGCTAGGAAGACTTCCAAGAAAAAACAAAATGCAAAAATCCTGATTTTATCTTTATTACTTGGAAATGAAATTACCTCCAGGCTTATAAATAGTACGTATGACCTTGCTGTCTATACTATTCCATCTGATATTTCATTCCCAACAAGAATTTGATGGAGAGGAAAAAGCTGTCATTAAAGGGGTACTTTTGATGCTTTGATCATCATAATGCCTTAACCAAAACTTTGTTAAAGCCCTCTGTCCAGCATAGCCATGCATAAATAATGTCCTGCAGCTTCAGAAAACTCATCAGCAGCCTGTAAAGATGGATGTCTTTAGGAACATTCATGACCTCATCCTTTAAGGTTATCTGAAACATTTTAATGAAATCTAACTGACAAGTTATGAGGCACACACTCCCTTGTCTTTGCTGTCATGATCCAATGAACTGCTCCCCATTCTGACTCTTATTCATGGCTAAAGAGTGTATATCTACAAAAGAAAAATTATTATTAGGGGAGGAGGTATGAGCTGTATAGCAGCCTTTTATTCACCAAAATACAACCTTTAATATTTATCTGGTGTCTGCACCTTAACTTCTGCTTTCCAAACTGTAAAATCTGATACTACTTTTAATTTCCTATAGCCAGATAATTTCCAAAGAACAGCTATAATTCTTTCTATGTTTAACTACTTGCTTGAAAGGTGGAAATGTTAATGTGCTAAATGATGAAACTTATGTACTATGCAATGCATTCATTTTGTGATATATGCTTTGCAACCTGCTTGCTCCTTAACCTGTGCTGTGTCTGCAGATCGAATACCCCTGGCAGGTGCAGATTTATGTGGGATAAAAAGTGAACTTCATCTTCCTCACCCTCAGCTCTTGGTTCACACCTTCCTTTCATGACATCCATAGCACATGTTTGCCCAGAGTTATGCTGGAGATTATTTCTGAGTCCCTGTGCCTCATTTCAAAGGCAGACAGAGAGTGAGAAGTTTGGGCTCTCAGATATTTTGGGTCTGATCCCCACTGCTAGCTCCCCTTCTTTGTGCACACCCACCATGTGGAGGGGCATGGGGCATAGAGACACATTTCTCTTTTAGCTGAAATCTGGGAGATGTCTGCTTCAGCTTAAGGTTCTTCTAATTTGTACTACTCCTTAGCAACCTAAAAGAATCCCCAGTTCTCTCCTAAAAGTCAGCTTAACTTTTGAAGTAATTTTTTTTTTTTTATTGGTAGCCTGTGTGGAATCCATTTGCTGAAAATTACAGTGGTCTAAGATTCAAATCAGGTTGATTTTGGAGAAGGTAGTGCACATCTTCTCTCAGGTAATGGTCAATGCTTTTCCACATATTTTTGTGGAAATCAGTTGAACTAAATAACCTATCACAGGCCTATACCTTACCTTCCCCAGCTGTGCCTGGTCAGTTTTCCAGGGTGCGTTTTACATCTGACTTTTGTGCTGAACTCAATGGGAAGTGTTCCATCAGCCTGTGCCAGCAAAAGGACAGTGACAGACTGTTGTAGGGTAATACTGTGTCAAATTGACACAGACATTTCTGGATGAATTTGCCACCTTCTCAAGCAGAGACTGAAAGTTCAAGGGAGCTCTAGAGGCTTAAGTTGTTTTGTAGCACTGGAGTGGGTAGACCTGAAAGCATAGAAGCTCCTTGGGGCAGGACTGTGCCTGTTTTGTTTATTATTGTATCAAACTTCACATTCTGTGAGTAAATAAAAATAACAGTGATGCTGCAGTGCATTAGGGTCTGTGTGGGAAGCCCTGGGCTGGCTGCGTTATGCGTGTCAGGGCAGACAGTGGAGAAGCTCCTCTCTAAGGAGCTGTGGACAAGTTTGCTCAATAAGTGGTGTGACAGGGGTGCGCAGGATTGATTCTTACACCACCGTTTACACTTTACTAGCAGAGAGAGCAGATCAAAATGGCTTTAGGCAGGAATTTCTAAACAAATCTGAGACCTCATGCGTTTATTGCTTTGCCTGTATTGCAAAAGTATCTTTTTGTATCTTCAGTCCAAATTTAAATAGAATGAGTAGAAGTTCTTATAGTATAAGCATACATGCATTCAAAATAGCAAGAAATAAGAGGGTCAAGTGCATTGACTGTTACAAAACTACTGAATATTGAAAACTACAGAGATTCAAATAGCATGTTGCTCTATATTTTATGTGTATTTTTAGTGAATTATGGGTATACTCCTTTACTATCCAAACATTTAGATTTAGCTGTTCTGCTTTTTCAACTTTTCATCTCCTTCTATACATACATATATACCACACAGTCCCTGGTGAATTTTGATGATGGGATTATCAGCACCGTTCTACTTCTGTTCTGCCTTCTTACAAGTCAGTGATGACAATGGAAGAGTTTGTTTGCTACTGAAACATGGGATATGTGGGAGCAACTTTGGAAAAGTTCTCTGGATCTGAAATCTATGTGTCAGTGTTGACTTTGTTAGCTAATTTCAGCAGTGCTTTTAAGCTGCTGATTGCCAGGAGATGGGACAATTCACAGAGGAGAGAATCATTCAGTCCTTTCTGCTCTGGCTTTTATATTTTTTCACCAGACAGATACTGGCAAGTGTTAGAGGCAGGATATTAAGTTAAACAAAATTCTGGTCTGACCCCATAGGGCAGTTCTTTCAGTTTTATTTAGAGCCACATCTCAGCAGTGGAAGAGTCTGCAGCCTGATCCATTACCTGGTTAAAAGAACATGTTGCAACTCACTTAAAAGCAAATGCAGTCTTAAATTACACATACAGAAGCTAAAAGTAGCCTCAGCTTAAATTAAAGGGTATGCTTTCCCAGAGGGGCAGCCAGCTCTGGTCGCCCAGAATGAGTCTTTTCCTGTGTGGGAGATTCTTTTTTAAGGCCATATCTACTTATGCCAAAATGCTTCCTGATTCAGAGGCTGTGCTAATGCAGGCAAAAAGGGGAATGTGAAGCATTACACATTGCTATTACCCACTATTTAAACAAATATTCTTTTTTTGGACCTATGGAGGTTTCTGGTTTTGCTTCTTGTTGGTTTATCTGGGTTTTTTTTTTCTTTTTAAAGACTGAGCAGGCTTTTGGCAGGAGGATAATAAGGACTCCAAAAGGAATTCAACATGATGCTTTTTTATTACGCTGCCAGGGTTTCATGGGAAAGATGGGGCTGTGGAAAACATTTTTGGTTGTGGTTCACAAAATTACCTATCATCTGCTTTCATGAGGGACTCCAGTGAGGAGCTACACAAATGCTTTGTGCCAGGCAGACAAAGCAGAGGTAACTTAAATGGCAGATTACTACATCTGTAAGAAAATGCTAAGGTAGGAGGCAGCCACCTGGACTAACAATTATTTTTGTAACAGATACTCCCAGCAGAAAAGGTTTTTTAGATCATTTGTAAAATCTAGGAAGACAGGGGAGAAGAGGAGGGATGGGACAAGAGCTCATTGAAAGCTGGACAGCATTTCAGAATGAGAGGTCTGAGTTCAAAAGCCTGCCCTTGGACAGGTATTAAGCATTTTTGTTGGATCTGTTCCTAAAAGTGCAAGACAATAACTAGAAAGGCTTTGATGTGAAGAAGCCAACCTCAGGTACAGAAGTGTCTTTCAGGGTTAACATGCCTGTGCAGGTCTAAATTAGCAACAATATGACCCAGAGGAGGACGCATAGGCAAATCTGCCTGTTTTACTTTTCCTGCCCTCTCCCTCCTGAAAGTTAATCACACATTTTGCTTCATTTTTCTATACACTAACTTCAGAGCCTCATTTGTGGCTCACTTCGCACTTCACCTCTTGGGTGTATTTTGTTTCTGTTGTTCCATTGTGCTGGCTAAATAATGCAGGAAGACTAATAAATTCAAATATAATTTCTGATTGGTTTAGCATCAGTTTAACTATCTAGAATAATTAAGTGTTATTGGATACTTTATGTGATGAGTCCGTGATGTTTAGACTAGAAAATAATAAAATGCATTCAATTGATTAAGCTCTTTGTAGGAGTCTCAGAATTAGCATACTGTCTAATGGCAAATAATTTATAATTACCAAGAAGAGCTGATAAAAGGGTTCAGTGCTATTGACTGCCTGACTTGATAACCTTGATCAGCAAGCTTCATTAAAAGAAAAGTCCTAGCTTGAACGTAACTCTGTAAAAGACATGAGATTACTTTAACACTTTGTCTCTTGAATAGGATGCTGCTGTTTTGACAGACAGTCCCAAAGTGCTGCCTTTGGAGACCACACATGCTCCAGATTGAGGGGCATGTTGTTAGGCTGACTGGCAACACGTTCCCAAGTGGAAGTTTTCTCTGCAAGCAAAATCTCTGTTTTGAAACTAAGTAGTACAGGATATGTATAAAGCAACTTACTTGAAGATTTTGGCCTCCACTTCATTAACTACACTTGTCAGAGTAGGAAGATGAGTTCTGCAGTGGTATTTGCTATACTCTGTAGACTGTAGTTGGAGACACAGTCTGGTTCCTTTCACACATTTCTCTGAAGTGACAGTTGTTTGAGCCAAATTTAAGGTTAGAGATAACTTGTAGAAATATGGGAATGAGTAGATCACAGCTTTTGGGGTACACTCGTGGACACTTAATCTTTTATAAACTGAAGAAAGGTGAATAAGCATGACTTTCATGGATAGGGAAAGGTACTGCATGGAAACTGAAATACACTGATGTGCCAGGAGGGTTGACAGCTCTGCCATTTAAATGTCTCTTTTCAAGCACGTTCCCCATTCCCATGGCTTAGTTATGGCTGGCGAGTTCTTGTTCAGTTTAGAATTGCCCCCATCTCTGACTGATAACATTGAAACAAACTTCAGGTTATTCTCTTGTTCTGATGATGTGGGTCTGGGCACATCAGCTTACTGCTTCACCTCGCACCCTCTCTAGTGAGCAGAGAGATCTAGTTAAGTTTTTCACACAGGAGCGGAGTAAGAAGAACCTGTGGCTGTCTCTGGTGCAGAGTGGATTTGCCACAGCCACAGACTTGTCATTTCAAGTCAAAATACATCAAACCTAAATATTTTCATGCAAAGCCTTTGGCCTGCAGAACAGGATAAGGATGATGAAGGAGGGCAAATCCTTGGTGGGTTGAGGAGTGCTATAAATGCATCCTTTTTTAAAAATTTAAATCAATGTTTTTGGAAGCTAGAAAAACTTGGATTTTTTTCTGCTATTGTTGAAATTTTAAGATATTCAAAATGGACCTTTTGAATGTGTCATTCTTTATGCCCTTGTTCTGACCCAGCAGAACAATTGGTCTGAATGCTTACCTCTAGCCATGCTCTCTTCAATCATCTACTCCAAGGTTCTTGCAGTCAGGTCAAAGAGGTGGAGCTTTGCAGAGTACCTTTCATAGTTTTGAAGACACTTCTTAGGAGCACCATGCTCAGGTGACATTTATATCTGGGCACTCGACAGACACCGATAGGAATGGGAATTGCTGTCACTCTATATAGAGAAATGACTGTTTTCCCCATATTTTCACTGTGTTTGTGAGATGTCACTTTAGAAAGGCCAAAGCTATGATGATGGACTGTCTATCAAACCAGTGCAGCAAATCATGTAGCTGCAAAACTGCCTTGGTAAGAAACAGAACAATTCTCATTTTCAAAAGTAAATTTGCACTGGTTTTAACAAAGGAGTGCAATACTTTGAATATATCTCATGTGTTGCAAGGTATTAGTCTGAATGAGTAAGCAGAGGCTGGTTGTGTTTCATTCTAAGATGATAAAACTTTTCATGTTTCTGCTAAATAAAAAAATACTTCAGAGAACACATTTTAAACACACATTTTTGCAAATAAGAAATTTAAAGTAGACTTGGAAGTTGAAATTTTCAAACTTGAAAGTTTCAAATCTCCTTAAGCTTTTGAGTTTTACATTTGTCTAATAGGAGTGCAATATGAGTCTAATTTATATAGTAAAACAATTCAGCACATATATAGCAAATCCTTAAAATATCTTCAAAGTAATGATGACTAGCTTGTCACAATATGGAAAAGTCTATGACAGTAACATGTACACATAGTATACTACTAATACTAATAGTAAAACCTGACTGTTTTATTTGGATTCAAATACCTAAACTCATTTTATCTGACTGAGTTTGAAACAGAGCGAAGGTAAGAGTTCACATGAAGGAGCTGTAATATCAAATAATCAAGATTATTCCTGTTCTTGGAATGCCTGTTTTGATTTTATTTGCTCTTGCAGTTTATTTGAAGAATTTCTCACCAAAGGTCACTTTGTGGATAGCTTACAAATATTTGGCATTTGCAATTGGTTCTGTTCTCATTGGTCACATCAGTGATATTGTGTATTCTGTTTCCCAGACAAAATGAACTAACATATTTTGTCTGAGATCTTAGGGATGAAAATCCTCCTGAGCAGGTCATGCTAGGCTCCATTTTTGCACAGATACAGGCAGTTCCAGAATATGAAACATGACCTCTTAAACGTATATCTAACAGATCTAGTAATGCGCATCTAACAGTCTGCTTTCCTCCTTTATCTGTAAAGGGATCATAGAGTGACTAGCTTGGATGTTGATGTTCACATTGTGGAAGTCTGAAGCCAGACGAGAGAAATGCCACTCTGGATAGGTACAAATTTGATTACATTCATAGTGGAGAGTGCTGTAAAAATATTCTGCTAGAAACTTTATTGTCCTTATAAGCTGGACATGGTAGAAATGTGAACAACTCTCTAGTGAAGAGTGATAGGCTAATACTCAGCAGGACTGAGTTCAAGTAAAGTAGATTTCATCTCTGACCTCAGGCAGGTCATTTGAAGTCAGTTTCCCTGAAAGGGAGAAGTGCTTAACAGAGCTTCTCCATCTCACAAGAACTTTGCTGTGATTAATACAATGGAGGCTATGAGCAAGAATTCATGTCTGAAATACACTGTGTGTGCCATCTCAGAATGGAAGAAAAGTGAGCCAACCTTTGAAAATGCTAGCACCCACTGTTGCCTCTCCCTTAAGATGGAAACCTCTCCTGATCACCATGCCCTTTCAAAGATGATCAAGACTGGCCTCACAATGACACTGGTCGTTTCCCTGAGCATTTGTGGGTGTCTCCTGTCAGGTCCCAGGGACATATGTATGCCGTTTGTCTAAGTGTTCCCTATCTCCTTCACAAAGAATAATTTTTCCTTTCTCTGGCCTCCAGTGTGTGGAATGCTGGATACAAGCAATTAAAAGAGATGCAAAAGTTGTGGTGAACTTGACCTTTTTTTGTGAGTTTTTTTTTAAATATCCACATTCCCATTCCGCAGCAGGTTCACATTTTCCCTAGTATTCCTTTTTTGCAGCTGTTGTACCTGTATCAGCTTTTTTTGTTGCCCTTCATGTAATTTGTCAGAGAAATCCCTGTGGTCTTTGACTTTCGTAATCTCATCTCTACACTCTTGCTCAGTGTCTTTATTCCTCATGTGTTGTCTGACCCCTGTTTTCCCTCCCTTGTACACTTCCTTGTTGTGTTGGGTTTTTGTCAGGAGCAGTTTGTTCTTCCCTGCAGGTCTCCTATCACCTTTGGTCCGCAAGGCAGAATGAGCTATTCTAGATATTGGAAGATTGAAAACTGAAAATAAATTAGGTCTCCTGAGCCCCTCTTCTCTCTGGGACTGTTTCCTTGGGATGCTTCCAAGCAGGTCCATGGACCAAATCCTTCCTCCTGAAGTCCATGGTTGTGACCTTGTCTTTTGCCTTGTTTCCTTGTATTAGTATTCTGAACTCTAACCTGTTTCATTTTATGAACTTATGATACTGGGGTACATAATTTTTTTTCATTTTTTAAATACAAATTTAGCTGGTGCCTATTTTCTAATCCATGACTGACCTCTACATCCATTTCTCATTGCTCCATTGGGACTGTACATGGATTTACCCTGCAATAACATTGGAGTAGTTCTACAGGATCAAATGACTTGGAATAAATCTGACCTGAGGTGAGAATCAGTCTCCTTAGTCCCTGTAGCAGAACTAACGCTGACTTCTATTACATAGACTTCTGAAGGATTCTCTGAAATTGTTTTGTGCCTGGACTACCTTTATTTTATTAAAGTAATGAAATAATACATTTTTACCAACTCCTCAATGCCCTTTATATTAACAAAGCATGCATTATTTCATCTCTGTCTAATTAATACTCTGTTTAATAGGTATCTCACTTCATGTTAGGTTCCCATATTCTTAAGAATTTTTACTAATTTAATTGAGAGCAGTCTCAAATTAATTGTATAATTAATCTTGTCAAATTAGGTAACATTCATACAGCACCTTATTAAAGAAACTTGAATATTTTAAATTACCATGCAATTAGGCATTAATAAAGAAGTTCTTCCTCTGTATTGTTCTGCTTTATATCACAAAGAAGGTAATTGCAATATAAATTGCAATATAAAAGCTAAGTTCTATAGTACATTAATAATTAGATACACATTATTCCCCACAAAAGCTTTTTCTCTTATTAATTCAATTGTAGGATGGATAAGCCTTTTATAAAACAGGAATAATACACCCCCCAAAATACTAGGAATGAACTATTGTGCTGATGCCTGAACAACAGGATGGCTAGAACATGAGCTGTTTCTTGAGTGATGTCTCAGATAAGCAAGTTTCTGAGAAACCTAGTGCTGTGCTACAAGGAGCTTAAAGAGTTTTGTGGCTGTGGAAAGCTTCATTTGCATCTCATGTTTGGGAACAAGTGTGTGTCTCAGTTTCTTGTCTGAAAGGGAAGAGGTGGGCTTCCTGACATGCTCCTATGGATTACAGTGACCAGGAGCCTCCTTGTGGAGCCTGAAAGATGTGCCCCTGATGTGCAGGACTGGGGAATCAGAGGTGGTGGCTGTGATGTGGGAGAGAAGGGTGGGCAGGCTGAGGAGAGGGGAATTGATAATGAGAAGTGCTATCAATTTTTAATGAGTATATGGAAATTATACTCAAGGTCAGAAAGCCCAAATACTATATTATATCTGTGGGTGCCAAAGAGATTTTCATTTATATAATATATTGGTCTAGTATTTTAAATCCTTAATCTTAGTGCCTGTAGTTGTGTATACTAAAAGTGCCCATTAGATTAAGTACTTGAGACACAAGAAATCATCCACACATGAATGCTGAATGAGTAAAACAGCGTCTCACACAGGGACATATGCTTGGGTATAATGTGTGGGATACAATAAGTTGCAGTGTCAGCCTTATATGTAGAATAGCCTGTTCTGATAAATTCAAAGCTACTGCTGAGAGGGAAAGCCATAAACCAGCAGTGTGAAATCTGCTGTCACCAAATAGCAAACACTATTGGCCCCTTACAGGTGCATCATATGGAAGCTCACAAAGTTGTCTCTGTAAACACACTCTACCATGGGGCAGAGTCCCATTACTTGTCCCGGGCAGATGACATGAAAGGGACGGTTGGGAAGTGCAGTTTCTTTCCCCTCCTTCTTGCTTCAGCCTTCTCCTCCCTTTTCCCCAAGTGAATTCACCCCTGGATTACCTGGAAGTGCATAGAGATGCTGTCTTTGAAAAAAATTCTGTTATACCCTGCTCTAACTCCCTCAAGCAGATTTATGAATAACAGCTCATCTGTTTTTTGGATTTTTTTCTATATTTACACAATTGAACAGGAGAAATGTGTTTTAAAATAAAACAGAACATTGAGTATATGACATTTAAAGTAAAGGGAGTAGAGGGAAGCAGGGAGAAGATGTTGAACAGAAACACTGCATTTGGCCTGACACTAAGTGTTCCCATTTGCTATTTGAGGCTAGGCCTTTCTCATTGTCTTTTTATTTAGCTCCCTTTTTTCACAGAAAAAAACCTATTTCAGAACAGAAATCCATATTCATTTTGAAATCTTACAAAAAAAGTCATCCATCATTTTTCTTGGCTGAAACTAATCACCAAATGTGATCAACATTTGCAAATAGGACTTATCCCCTTCTTCTGTCCAAATCTGCTGTTGCTTCTTCTTGATGTCTCCCTGTCACTCTCTTTTGTTTTGTCTTTTTTTTTTTTCCCTTTTTAATGATTAAGCTGGAATTGAGCATTTTCTGCCTAGCTCTGCCCTTAGGTTCCCATTATCCCTACAGCTAGATACTAGATTGATTAGATTAGCTGATCTCTGGAATGGGGATCCATGCTGACACTTCATGTTTGTTTTGCGAAAATAGGATGTTCACAGGATGCAATATCAAAGAAACCTTTTCCTGCTTACTCCCTTTTGGGGACAGAAGCTTCCCATATTTGTTCTTACGTCATAGGTGCTGTAATAAAACACCTAGTTGATGCAGACAATGAGTAATGGTCCAAAAGACCATTAGAACCTAAGAGAGTAGGGAAATCTGCAAGATGCAAGGCTGGGAAAGCCTGCAAGTTCTCTTTTTCCAACAGAAGTGTGTTAGATAAGATAAGATGCTGCTGAACACTGATAAAAACTCCAACAAGAATTCCAGGACTTCATAACTCAGCAGGCAGTTTGCTGCCAACCTGAGGAGTGAGTGGCATGAGGAGATGGTTTCTGAAGACAAGTGGGAGAAAAAAAAGAGATTAGCACAACACATTGAGAGAGACAACTTCAAAGTTTTAAGCACAAATGCTGATTTTTCACCATAATAGCAAAAATATCACACACTGTGAAAATCTAATGTGTTACACATCTACGTAGCTGTTACTTGAGTGAGTAATTGCTGTGGGAGTGACATTGGCATTACCTGATAACTCTTGGACACTCAAACCCTGAGCAGAAGCTATGTGACCACTGCAGAATACAACGCTGAGAAGGTATCATATTGGGTTTCATCCATCACTTTCAGCCTGAATATAATCTAAAGGCAGCAAAACTTGTACTTTTACAAGCATATGAGCCCTTTGCAACTCTATCTGCCCCCTTAAAGAAGTGTGAGATGTAATGCATGTCTGTTGCTAGTGATATTTTTCTTTATAATTCAGTATGATTTGAATCAGATGGAGTTCATTTCTTCCTGCTTTTTTGCAGAGCTGTCATCCTGATTTGTTTGTGGGTTGTTGTTTCGGGGTTTATTTTTGCCGTGTATAATGATATCTCAATAACCCCTGTGCATTCCTTCTCCCCCACATAATCTGTAATATTGGCCATTCTGCACTGCGCTCCTTCTCTTGGAGGTTTACTTCAGTCCTGTCAGACACGCTGCTCAACCTGTCACTGCCCTCCTGCTGGCAAGACTGACGCCAGACTCGTCACATCTTACCCTCCAAAGAGGAGGGGGGCAGAAAATGTCCCAGAAATGTATTTCTTCTGTTGCTTTTATTAAAATCAGTCTTGCTCACCTGCAGGGTTTCTCTTTATTATTTTAAACATTTTTTCCCTCACAGTCATTCCACATTATCGTTCAATGTTAATAAAACTGATTGCTTGCAGTGAGGAGAAAAAAAATGCTTTTTATCAGGTGTATATTAGCAGAACATGCTGAGTCCAATTGCTGCCTCTTGCAGTTAGTCATTTGTTTCTTATGGCACATCTCCCTCCTCCCCGATATCTCACCTTTAAAGTAAATGGATTTTGGGAAGAGAAACCTGAACGCAGATGCCAGGCCCTGGAGTTGTGCTGCAGTCAATTGGATCTCAGAGTGCACCTGTTTCCTTAGGGCCCAGAGCTGACCCATTTCTAGGCTTGGACTTGGATGTGGGCTTGTCTTGAATCCTTCAAGTCTTTGTGCCGTTGGCCACAGAATTCAGCCTTATAAATTGCTAGTGTCAGGATCAGTTCTGAAGTGCAGGGAAACATACAGTAAACAGGACAAGTTTACATAAATATTCAGACTTCTTTCAATTTCTTTGGAAACAATACTTTTCATGGAGTATTTGGTAGTACTTCACCGAAAATAATCCCTAAACTCATCATTCCTTTAAGACATTGATCTAGAGCAAATCTCATAATCATTTTCAAGTAATTAGCTTAAATGTTATCTAATTTTGTGACACACAGAAAAAATATTTGTTTAGGTCATCCTGATTTTGAAACCTTAAGAGACTGTGGGGATTCAGGGAGGAATTGAAGTGATGCTGTATAGAGCTTTCAGATCAGAGATGAGAGCAGAAATCTGAGCCTTAAGAGAGAACCTGCTTATTTGTGCTGCACTTAGATTCCTCCCCAGAGGCAATTCCCAGCACCTGCCAGAAAAGGAAAGGTTGCTTAGCCTCCACCTTTTCATGAGAGTCAAGAAAATATGATGAAATTCTGTTGCAAGCATCAGTGAGCTTTTTTGACAAGCGAGTAGGAGAGATAAAGTAGTTAGTTGTATGGGAAATGTGTACTTGGATGGATAAGATTATTATGGCATCAGTGGATGGGCTGGGATAAACAACGTTTGCGAATTATTTTGAGGTGAACTGGTGATGGCTTCACATGCCAAGTGTTTTGGAGAACAGAAGGCTGATATGGATTTGATTTTTTTCATAAGTAAAGACTTCCCATGGACCTCTGGACATGTGACTGATTTTTTCTCTTTTGAGTGAAAGTGAACCATATATGTCCAAAATATATCCCAGCTTCTAATTTGCCTTATATGCTTCTAGAAGGAACTTTGGCTCACTCAGTTTTCCCACTAGAGATCTTGAAGTGGTCCAGTCCTGCAGCTGCTGTTGACCATAAACTCTCAGATCTCTGCTGCCATTCTGAGCCATGACTATTTTCTGAGGAAGTCACCCTTCTGCTCTCTCCAACTTTACAAATCATTCTTTTAAAACAGAAAATGAGTCAGCACATACATTCTGCAGTCATATAGAGTAGCCACCCTGCCACAGAGTTGAATGGCCATCTCAAATTTGGTCTTTTTCTTCCCTCTCTTTCTCACTGTTACAGTTCCTCATGACTCCAACGACAGGACAGCCCTGGCTGCTCTTCCAGGCCCTCCTAAGAGCATGTCTGCAGAGAGCACACCTGTGGAAATGGTACAAGAAGGTCCAGCATGCAGCCTTCCTTCTGGCCACTCCTGTAAATGAAAATTGGAAAGGGAGAAAGGGGGCTTGATCCTTTCCCAAATATTGTCATCTTTCCAAGAGACTCAGCAGTAGCCTGGATTCTGCTCAAGTCCTGTTCAATGTGGCACAAATGGAATAAACTGGCCATACTGAGTCTATGTGGTAACTCAGAGAAAGCCTGCATAGCATGAAGGATACAAGGTCACTGAAGACATGTATAGTTCAGTAGGGACTTCAGAATGAATATTTCCCTTAAAACAATTCTGTCTTTCTGAATCTGCTTTCAGTTTCTTTCAATGTGTGTCTGTAGAAACTGGTCTGGAGGATTGTCTACCCATCAAGATTTGAAGTACATTGACATTTCCTTACTTGCATTTCATTTTCTTGTTTGGTCGCAAAGGAAAGCAACTTTGAACCATTGTCATGGCAGTAGCTTCTTCCAAAAGATTTTGGAGCTGTCTGCTCAGAACAGCATTAAATCAACACAGAAACAATCTTGGGTGCAATATGTCATATTAAATTCAAGTTAGCCCACTAAGTTTTTGTCTTGGTACTCCTAACAATTTGCTGTCCTTCAGAAATGGTCCTGGTTGATGGAAGCTCCCTGAGAGTGGCATACACATTCTGAGATTTCTCCCATACTACAAGGCAGGAGATAGTCCAGTGAAGCAGAAAACATAATTTGCTTTGCTTAAAACCACCTGCTCCCAGCTGATTATGTTTTTTTTTTTCCTGTGAAGATTTTATTTGGGGAGAGAGATATGAAGAGGCAGGATGAGGAGAATGAAAGGCAAGCACCTGACATTTCAAAGAACCTGAACATTAAAGACAACAGTGATCTTCTTATGCATGCAAGACTTTACAGAACCATCAGTGTTTCTCTCTACGTCACTACTGACTAAGGGCAGAGCTGTAAGCTCTGTGCTTTGCAGTGCTATGCAGAGAGTAGGAGAATCCCACCTGGGTGGTGGCTGCAAGCAAATCTCATTACTGAAAAAGATCTAAAGAGAAAATATTAAATAGTTGGGGTTTGATATCTGGATTATTTATATTGGGGTCTCACTGGTTAGGATAAAAATGTCTTCCATTTTAAGGGTCAGAAAATGCCATCCAGCCTTAAATCAGCCCTGTTATGCTAGATAGAATGTACACATACTAGGATACCAGCTGATTACTTGACCTTGCAGTACTTCTTCTGTGGGCACAAGAAGGGTTCAGAGAGCAAATAAATACACTGATGGATGATGAGGCAGGGTGAAAGGAAAGAAGGAGCATTGCCTCCAGGAATTTCACAGATTTGTCATGAAATATTAGATAGCAAGGTTAGTCCAAAACTCCAGAAGTCTCAATGCCACATGACTGAGACCTTGTCATTTTTCTTTTTAATAGTTAAGAATTTAGGAGTGGGAGACTTTTGTTTTGTTTTGTTTTTAATTTCTGCCTTGATTCTAGAAAGCACCAACTACTGAAAGCAATCCCCTGGAGAAATAATATTGATTTTCCCCCCTGTTCTTCATTCTGTTTGAACTCTACAACTTCCCTAATTCCCCCAGGGAACAATTCTCTTCCCTACAGAGCTACACTCAGTTTCAAAATTGACTTGAAAACAAGAAAACAAAAATCTGCCTTTCTTTTCCTTGTGTTCTAAAAGTTCTGACAAGGGCCTTTCTCCAGAGAGCCATCTTCTTCAATCTCTTTGTGTTTACTGTCACCTGCTAGCATTTTGTTCTGCCTTAAGGAGACAGTAAGCTAGCTATGCTGTTTTCTTTCTGTGACTTCCTCTACCCACTGGCAGCACCCCACTAGATGTACCTGAATCTGGTCTTCAGCTTGATCCCTCTTGATTTTCCTGACTGTTTGTCTATAACCAGAACATTCATATTATTTCATGGATGGGTCTCTGTAGTTGTCTCCATTTTTCTCTGCCTTTCTCTTTTTCTCTTTCAGTTTGTTCTGCATCTAGGAAAGATTAGAGGCCATGACTCTGTGTAGGGCAACACACAGGAGCTTTCTCTAGTGAGATACTCACTATTAATCTATACTAAGAATCTCTTAGTTCTACTGAGTTTTGTATTAAATTACCTGCATACTTAATTAGACAGACTTAATTTGATTTTGAATATCCACATGACTCATGCAATTATTATTCAGCCTCTTGCAACTTGCCTCTGCCTATGTTATACTGAGCCTGGTAAGGGTAGTGACATATGCACAGAGGCAAAAAGAGTCTGTCATCCTGAGCATCATGTCAATGCTGTTTCATGGAATATTTTAAGATCCTCAGGCAAGCAGGCATTTCCCTGAAATCAAGAGCATTATCAAAATACTGCCTCATTTCCTCAGCTGTTGTAGCTATACACTCCCTAAGTTTCCTCATGAGGCCTGGGGCCAGAGTTCTGTTTGGAGCATGTACCTGGGTATAAGATCCTCTGTGCAGAACACCTTTATGAGGCCAGAGACCTCTGTTCAGCTGCCACAGACTTGAAAGCTGGTTTGCTTCTGTTTCTGCAATAATTCACGTTCCTGTGCTCCAGCTTCATAGAGACCCAGATAAATGGCTTGCTCCTGCAGCACATTATGAGTGAAAGACCTAAAAGAAAAGTTTCAGAAAAAAATTTTTCTAGTCAGCAAAAAATATGTACAAGTCTGGATCAAAAACACACATCTTTTTCACTTCTCTTTCATGACATGTTTTTGCTTTTGTTTTTTTTTCTGGTGCAATTATGCATTTTCGTGATTGTGGTTAATCATGACTTTCCCTCTGGAACATGGCATATGTTGCATCTTTCCCAGTCAGCTTTTTTGCCCATTGTCAGATGGATATTCAGTTTCTAAAAAGCTGGTCTTCTTGCTGTTAACCCTGCTTGCTTGCTTTGTCAAAATTCCTACTCTGAGAGTGCCCTTATTTTTGATTGTATAAAAATTTCTTTTTTCCTTGGGATGACCTAGGCAGAATTGTTTCCTTTCAAGGCAAACATCAGCCTTTGTATAAACATTTCACAAGGACTGATAGTAAGCATTTGGTAAATTTGAAAATGATCACAAATAGTAAGACGCAAGTTATTCTATTACAACAGCATTTTGTACAGAAATGTTGAAACTGGAGGTTCCAGCTGTAGAAATAATGGAGGAAGCTCTCCAGAGAACCCTGTGGTCAGCGATTTCTTAAGCTCCTTCTGACAACAATCTGAGTCATTTATTTCTTTATTAGCTCCTTTTTTAAACCTGAATGAAAACATATCACTGAATAACCTCCGAGCCCATGTCCCACTGTCTTGGGGTGGCGCTGTTCATTTCAACCAATGAGATTGCTGCGTTTTTTTGTAAAGACACATTCTTTGAAACAAAAGAAGAAACCGGAGGGGGGAGCTCACTTCGCTTCCGGCCTCGGAGGGCGGCGGGGCCCGGCCGGGCTCGACTGGGCCCGGGGCCGGCCCTGCCCGGGGTGGCAGGGCCAGGGCTGATTTAATTTCTCTGGCTTAACTGAAACTTCCTTTCCTGGAGGGGTGGTGAGAGAATTGTTGGTTGCCTAAGAACTCACCAGGCTTTTCAGAGCCAGAAAGGACTCTGAACTAGAAGCAACTTTGAAACAAAGGAACCACCACGTGGTTGGGAGATGGGAGCAAACACGTGGAGCAGCCAGAAGAATGGTACCAGCAACCACAGCTTCTCTCCTGTAACTCACAGCAAACCCTGTCTACTCAACTGCTTTGAACTAACTTTACTGCA
>VZTB01003548.1:515153-690758 GCA_013397245.1 Thryothorus ludovicianus
GTAGCAATTTTGGGTACAACTGTGAATTGAAATATTAGTGATCGGAACAAAGAGATATTACTGTGATATTAGGAGAAACTTGGAGAAATGAGAGAAATAGAGATATTTGTTCCTAGAGATAAATAAGAAACCTGTTGTATCTTAAAGTAGCTCATTCTTAAAAAATAAAACCCCAATAAGTAATGTAGTCTATAACAAGAGAAATTAAGTTTGTCATGCAGGAAATAATTTTTCTTCCCAGGCGGTTATTTTCCTTTGTGACAAAACTACAAGAAAACCTGTTTTCTTCTGGGAAAAGTCTCAATAGCACAACAAGAGAAACTCTTCTCCTCAGGTGAATTGAAGTTAAAACTGTTTTCTTTAAAAGAGTGATATACTGACTAGAAGTCATGAGTTTTATCTTTGCATTGTCAGTAAAAAAAAAAAGGGAAGGTTATCTGGAATTTGGTTCTGATTATCTCATTACTATCATTTTCCTCTTTTAGCTTTGTTAATAAAGTTTTTTTCTTGTGTGTTTTCAAGTTTAAATCTGCTTTTGTTTTCTTCCTTATTTTTAATCCTATCTCACAATGAGAAAATAAACCCTCCACACCCACGTTGTCTTTGAAGCTGTTGTTAAAGAAGATAGCTATCTACTAACACCTGTTTGATGGAAAAAACACACCATCACTCTCTCATAACAGGAATTTTTAATGTCCTTCTCAGAAAGAAAACATGCACCAGTCCCCAACTTTGTATTTAACACAAGTTTACATGAGACATGTCATGAAGCTAAGCATTCTCAGTTGAAGAGCTCTTAGTGCCTGTTTAACTTGAAGCTGGCTTAGTCATATACTATTTTAAGATTTTTCTGCCTTGGAAAATCTCATTTCAGTATTAAAATATTAGTGGCACTGCAATGTTATTTTCACAGTGCCCTGCTTAGCTCCAGGTCACTTATATTTTGTCAATCAGTCCTGCAGTGTTAGTTATTTATCTATCACTTAATAACCATGCTGCAGAGAATAATTTATCTGGCATAGCATGGTAATTTGTACTATAATTTCACCCCTGCTGCTGCAAACTTGCATTCCGTTACAGCAATGATTGAGGAAAATTAAGATTCCTAGGTCACACTTTGGGCTCTATGTTTTCTGCCTTTCATAATTTCACTTCATCATCTTTGATTGAAGAAAAGGTTTATCTAGAAATGTGAGAAGTGGCTAAAATAACTGTTTTTCAGCCCACTAGAACACAGTTTATGAAGATAAAGGGAAGGGGACAGTGCAGTCTCAAAATTGGCTCAAGAGACTCATACATCACTGAATCTGAATCCATTGTGTAGACTCTGCAGACAAGCTCAGGCTACATTTTACATTTTTTGTTCTCATTTCTTTTCAAAATGTAAATAAAACATATATGCAGCTTATGCACCCCTTTATTCCAAAGCCTAGCCAGCATCAATTCCAGTCAGGTATAGAATTCAACTTTATCAGACACTCATCTGCACTAATTTTGGAGCCATATATCACAATTAAGTGTAAGACTAGACAAGGGCATAAATATAAAGAAAGTAAACTGAAAGAGAAGTTAAAAAATGTTTAAAAAATGTTACTCATAGAATTGGTTTTATTTATCCTTTTTAACAGAGCATAATAATAATACATTATTTTTTAAAACCATGAATTTTATTATGATGATTAGATGTGGAGCTTCTTGTGGTCCTAGTGAATGACTGTCACAGAAACACAGGTATTCAGGTATTCACTTTCAGGCAAAGTTGTGGACTATAATATGCATTGGGCAATGGATTTTATCTATTACTGCCTATTAAGTACTACCATTTTTTCTGTGGAACAAAGAAGCTTTCATGTTCAAACTGTCTTCAGATGTTGCATCCTTCAAGAAAGGTATTAAAGATGGTAATTTTTTGATACAAGAAAAATTTATTGATGCCTGCTAAAAGGAGTATCTAGGCAGATTTCTAAGGGCTAACACAATATAAGCAGTAACAAAATCAGCAATATCAGTATTATGGAGATTAATTTCCATGTGAACCTTCCTGTGAGAGATTCAGTAGATTTGCTACAGACCTACTTCTGGATCCCTAACATTTATTTATGTATTTTAAGTGGTGTGTAAGGAACCTAAATTATCTTTAAGTGGAAAACTTTTACAGAAATTGCAGAGCAGCCAGTGAGTATAATTTCCTTGTCCAGAATTGCCACCAAGCTTCTCCTTTTTCTGTTTTATTTTGTTTGCTTGGGGCTTTTTGAGTAAAATGTTCCTATGGTTTTAGTTTTGTTTACTTCAGCCCTGTCTGTATTGCAAAACAACCTAGGGAGGAAAGACTCTTCTCGACATAAATCAATTCTTTCAGAATTGTTCTTTATCTCCATAGCACACTAAGCCTGGTTAATGGGTACTTCAACGTGGTACCTCAATTTTAATTCTCAGAGTTACTTATATAGGACTAGGGAATCTAGCTTGGACCTGTTTTTCTTTGTTTAATAAGGAATGTGAGAGATGGACACCTGCTAACAAATACAAATATGAGCACGCATATGAATGATTATTTAGATATTTTCAAGTAATAAATAACATTGTGCTGGTATTCCAGTTGACTAATTTTCATTATCACAGTCTCAGACAGTCTATCTAGAAACAGTCTTGAGCACATACTGATGAGTGGTCTACACAATAAATGAATCAATGAAAATTATTAGGTAGAAGAGGGACTTGAGAGGAATTGCTGCATGGATACTGATACAAAGAATTTCTTAGAAATTAGTTAACTCCATGGTATTTTGTACTTGTAGTTTATATTTTACCCGAACTGTTAGTGAATGGGGAAGTACTAATGGAAAATGAAGCGTCTGGAAATAACCAGGGCAGCAGGAATTCATTACTGCTCTTTGGCCATCTTTGGAAATGCTGATGAAATACGAACATCAGATTATCAGTCTGATGAGAATCAGGATCAACGGTTTTGATTGTGGTGTGGTTCCCCATCTTGCTTTATTTATAAGAAGTATTTTCCTTTCTGAACTCTCAAACATGACTTTGAGGATAATTTATTTGAAAACTTTAGTTCTCAGTATAGTCTCTTGCTGCCTGTTTTTGTTGCTTTGCTTTCAAGGGCAACTCCTTCCCCCACCTTCCTGGTCTTATTTTGCAGGTGTTCCTTTAATTTCTGGCTCATATTCTAGCAGGTGGCTATTCAACTTTGGCATGACTTTGAGTTATTGTGCTCCAGCTCTGCTTTGGCAGGGAATCAACCCTTACAAGTATGTTTCTAAACTTCATGTCTTTTTGTACCTTTAGCCTCCCCCGGTGGTGGGTGATAAGCAGCCACCCTTCTCCTCCTGCTAATCTCTAAAGGAAATGTAGGCAAGTCTTCCTAAAGGTCTTCTAAAAACAATGAAGACCAAAAAAATAAATAAATGGCCCAATACTGTGTGTGTGTGTGTGTGTGTGTGTGTGGAAAGTTGCCTGCACTGTTTTAGGGTATGGATTAAGGTGTCATAAATATGCCATTTGGCAGTTCTTCCTCTCACTGTCTGTGCTGGCCTTGGGAGCAGATAGGATCAAAGTTTATAAGAATTTCCTTTGACAACTTTTGGAGAGGATGGCTGAAGACCAACAAAAATGGCCCTAGAAAACTTCTGGAAGTGCTTATCATGTACAGGATTATGTAGGGTGGGCAGAAGGATGGGTGGAGAAGTTTGTGCATAGAAATTAAGTTTTCAGAGCTCACCTTCATGTGGTAAGAGGAGAATCGCCACCCTATTTCAGGTCCAGCCAAATTATATGCTTTGTAAAGCCAAGAATTTGCACCTGACTCCTGGCCCATCTGTCAAGGAGTGCAAGATTTCAAGCATTGTACTCAAATGCCAAGTTTGCTGAAAATCTTGTATGTAACCACACGACTTTTAAAGTCCTTTTCTGAAATTTGAGAGCAGGTTATGCCCTCCATGTAAATACAGCCCAAAACAGATACTGTCATGCTGCAAGATTTTAAATGCAGAAACGTTTTAGATACGAAGGAAGATATAAAAACAAAATCGTTGTATCTGCCTTTTGCTAGCTTTACACTGATGTAACAGCAGATTTTAATCTTACAGACACACCATCAGCATATTGCAGTGATATGGAAACTAGTCACAATGGAACAAATTTGCACATCTGACCAAGTCCTTGGAGTACAGTAAATCCTGGAAGGGTTGTTCTCTTTATACTAACACTAATTTCCAATCTCAGGTAAAGAAAGATTGCTCTGCATTTATATAGTACCACACGAAGATTATGAGCACAGAGCCTAGAAGATAATTTAGGTACCAGGGCAACTGATAGGAGGGAACTCAAGAACTCCTCGCCCTTTTTTTTCATTTTTTTAAGTCTTAAATTGCTTTTTTGTAGTGCAGAAGAATCTTAAATCTCACACGGAGTCTCCATCCTTCTCACTCTGCAAGCCAGAGGAGACCGTGAAGTGAGCAATCTTTTATCACTGGCCAGAGGTCATCACAGCTGAGCCAGGAATGAGAACACTTCCGCAGGGTCAACTCATAGGCAAAAGTGAGAAAAATACCTGGCATCTTGTTTCTGTAGAGATAAAGGCCACTTTCAGGTTGTTTTCCAGTTGCTGGTTTTCAGTCATCCCTATGCCACTGGTGTTCTTTCACTCATTCAGGTTCTCTATACAGGCCTTTTTTCAGGTCTTTCTCTTGTCCTCCTCATCTATGACTGTCCAACCAGATTCCCTTGGCAGAAAGGAAGGTTTCTTCAGCAGTGATTTAGCCATTTACTGGTGCTTTGCAAAAGGATGTTTCCTCCCACCCCCTTTGTCTTTACCCTCTTTGATTTGAGAAATTGTTCAGGTTTGCCTTCTTTCACTTGTGTCTATGTGATATGTACCTATCAACATTTGCAAAAAGAAAATAATGAGACTCAGCATCAATTTTTCTCTGTGTTTCCTGTATCATTTTAACATTGCCCTTTATAAATACAACTAAAAAACAGAGATGATTTGGACTTGATTTCCAGTGTCTGTAAATTGCTCTGCATCAACTTGGGAATGACAAGCTATAAAGCCAGTGATTCAGAGGCTCAGAAAGGGAACATTTCCAGAATGGGCAGAGAAAGGTAAAGTACTGGACCTCCTGTTTTTCAGTGTCTTATCTCTAAAGAAAGTCAAATATGCTGGTCTGGATCTGAATGGCTCACCTGAAAATCAGTTGTCGATGTCTTTGTTCTCTAAGCAGCATTTGCTTGCCTTTGTAACTGCAGTTGTTCTGACTTTGAAATCTGCAGTTTACATTACTCACTGGATGATAATTTGAAGTTAATTATTTTTACATCTGCTTACAAAATCTAATGATTTTAAAAGGTTATTCCTCTCAGAACTAGATTGGTTATTTAGATAATTTGAAAGGTTATGTCACTAGCTGGTTTCTTATTCATTGTTTACCTTTACTAACATAGTTTTTTGTAATGTTGTTTGTCATCCTCAAGCGGTACTTGAGGATGAAAAACCCTTTGTAACACCACCAAATTGTCCCACTCAAGCAAAAGTTGCAGGCTAAAGTGTGTGTTTTGCTGCTGTGATAGCTGCTCCTGCTGCCTGCAACCCCACCACCCCTCCTGGAGCAGCCAGCAGGAACTTTGCCCACTTGTCCCATGGATTAAGATCAGAGAAGGATTGCACTTCTGACAAACAGCCCAAAGGATACTAACTTCAGTCTTAGGCTTTTATATATTAGACTGGCTGTTTTGGCTGACTAAAGTTCCATAGTTGTCCTGTTTACTAGGTCCTGCAACAAACCTCTGAGAACTGAATGGAGGAGTCCTGTTCAGTCAGCTTCCTCCAAAGGTGCAGCCTCCTTATTTCACAAGAAATTAGCTTTTTAGAGGAAATGGTCCTTTTTTGTGTTTATTTATATTCCTGTGGAAGAAACATAGCAGTACTGATGAAATTAACCAGGATCTATGACTCTTGCACCATTCTAACAACTTTCCGTATCAGTGGAAAAGATCCATGTTTTGTGTCCATTTAAAGAGCTGCTGTGTGCATGTGCATAGGTGTGTGAGTGTGTGCACGCATTTAGAAGGATGCTTTACTAAATGAATTGGATCTCCTAGGGAGGCACCTGGGGATACTGTGTAGCTGCCTCCCACTGGTATGCCCAGTTACATCCATATTTATAAACAACTTTATCCTTGGAACAGGAGCCGTTAAATCGCTATCCCTGAGGCTGGTCTGGCTGTGGGAGATAAACGTAAGTGTATCTATGTATTTTATGTCTAAGGATTGTAAGCCTGCATAGAGAGTTAAAAAGGGCAAAAGTTCAAAGCAGGATGTGATAGAATGGATGGATGGTAGGAAACAGAATCAGATGAGAGTACAGTGCCTTGTGTGGAAGGAAGTCTGCCCATTAGCAATGCAGAGATGCTCTAGCCAAGAGCTAGGCGGGTGTCTCTGAGGAGCAACTTTTGAGAAGTATACAGGCACGGGATGCCTGTGAATAGCAGGAAGATGACTGAGGGAACAACAAAACAACTCTGGAAGCTTTGAGTTGTTTCAAAGGATTGCATTTTCCTCTGCATGAATGTGCTAATGTGACTTTAGTAGGGAGTAACACAGCTTGTAAAGTAAAATTGAGGTTTTCCATCTGCTTTTGTTTTTACACAATTTCCATCTTGTATTGTCTTAAAATCTTGATGTTTGGATGACTCATTTTTAATCTTCCATTTGGCTGGGATCTGTCCTACAGATTCAGAGTTCCATGGAAGAACATTGGTTTCTATTGGGGCATTTTGTTCATTCCCATCAAGAATACTGTATCTCTTTATATTGCTTAAAGTCAGTGTGGATTTATTTCACTTCCTTTATATTTGTGTTACTTCTCTTGCACAGCTACCATGCTTATGGAAGGCATTTGCTAGACATTTTTGGAGACTGAAAGCTGCTTTGGCAGGTGACTTGAATGGCCAGATGCCAAATGCTTCTGAGATACATTTAGATGTTTAGATGGAACATTCAGATACTCCATAAAATTCTTTTGTTTGGTGTTCTTACCTCATTTTTTGCGTATTTCTGGCTGTGGTGACAGCTCAAGGTGATCAGTATTTAACACCTAGAGCAAGATCTGCCCGATTCTACAGATGATCATGCAGAGTCATCCAGAGACAGGCATTCTGTTTGTAAAAAGCTGTTTACAGCACCTGCTTTGAATTCCAGCGACAACTGTCTCAATGCTGCCTCCACCCCAGTCTTTAGCAGTAAGGTCAGCCTTCAGGATCCCAGGCCCAAGACCAATGGGAAAATCTGGAGCAAAGAAGACTGACCTGCTTAGGGGATCAAGATCAGTTAAGGGAGCATGTAAACAAACAGAACATGCAAGTATAGAGGTTTTTGGGGGTTGCACTCCCAAGTCCTACTATATTTGCCAGGCTGTGGCAATTGAGAAAGCTTCCTGAAAACTGGAGAAGAGTGAACGCCACTCCTTTGTGCATGAAAGGTAAGAATCTGGGGTACTACAGGGTGGTCAGCCTCATCTTGATTTCAGACAAGGTAGTGGAGCAACTAATCTTGGGAACCATTTCCAGGCATGTGAAGGACAAGGAAGTGATCACGAGTAAGCACCACAGAATGATGAATGAAAAGTCATGCTTAACCAGCATGACCAATAGACTTCTGCAAAGCCCGAGGTATACAAGTCGCTGATGGTGCATCCCAGGAATTGATACTGGGGTCAGTACCATTTAATATCCTCATTAATGATGTGGCCAAGAGCACAGAGTGCAGCCTCAGTTAGTTTGCTGATGATATAAAACTGGGAAGAGTTACTGGCACAGTGGGTGGCTTCACTGCTGTTCAGAGTTACCTCAACAGACTGGAGAAGAGAGAATTGCAGAGGGACCTCATGAAGTTTTACAAAGGCAAGTGCAAAATCCTGCTGGGGAGGAATCATCCCATGCAACACTTCAGGCTAGGGGCTGACTGAAAAGCAGCTTTGCAGAGAAGGACCTGGGGGTTCTGGTGTACAGCAAGATGTCCGTGAGCCAGCAGAGTGCCCTTCTGATAAAAAAGGCCAGTAATATCTTAGAGTGCATTAGGAAAAGCACTACCATTAGTTTGAGAGGGGTGATTCTTCCTCTCTACTCAGCCCCACATCTGGAATCCTGGGTTCCCTTCAGATGGATCAGTAGTCTGAAGTTCCCAGATCTTAAACTGTTTTTTACTGGTAGAGTGATGGTTGTATTGGCTCCAGCTTGGCCATAGGATGTGTTTTATGGCAAGAAAAGTTCAGTCTCCATGCCTGTTCATACAGGGCCACTTGTCTGAGCCCAGCCTCAGAAAGCATCTTCCTGCACCTTAACACTACAATAGCTTTTGGTGGCACAAGATTTCTGATTTTCATAAGAAGGAGTCTTATGAATGAACCTGATGAAGTGCTGATTAGATGATAAAGATTAGTAATGAAATTGCATTTGTGCAAGAAAACCCCTGCTATAATCTGGAGTGATTTGTGAAACGTTTGTTCCCCTTCTTAATATGATCCCTACGTCCTTCTCCGGAATGCATGAGGAAAACTTAATGTCTAATTTGCTGTAAGGCAAATAAGTGAAATCCATTTAAATTAAACAAAGAGATGTTTGCAAGACATAAGAACTGAAGTATACAAAAAGCAAAGAATAAACTTAAGGGCATTGCAGACCTATTTTGAACGGACAGTAGCTGTGTCCTGGTTCATCTTTCATTTTTAAAATCGTATAGAAAAGCTTTTTCTTTTAAAAAATTATTATTTATTTTTAACCATAGGGAAATGGCTACAATAGCAACATGCCCGCAGGATGAAGCCCCACATTACTCCTTATCATAAACCCATAAAGCAGTACAGGCCAAATGCTGCTTTATTATCCCTTTGAGACCTCCTTGAGTTCACAGGGGCTATAAGGGGTGAAGAGCAGAATAACTGGCTGAAATAGAATGTGTAAACTTAATACTTACTGTAGGACAATGACAATTTATTTTGGATTCACGTCACTATTATAGTTTTATTCACGGCAAGAAAGGACTTGTAGTGCCAGGGTCATGGTATAAAAAAAAATAAAAAATTAAGCTATTAAAAGAGAGAATACTGAGATTATTTAGGAAATCAAGACTATTTAGGGCAAAATAGACAGCTGACCTAAACTGAGACAAGTCTGAGAGGGTTTATAGGGCAAACTCATCTCTGAAACAATTCCTTTCCCTATACGAGAATTACAGTAGGTATAAATTTCACCTTTATGGGTCACCATGTTATAAAAGAGGGATCTTCCAAGTCTCAAAATAAAGTATTCTTCATTTTGGAACTGTTGCTTACACAGAACAGGAACTGGCCATGTATGGTAGTGACTGGCTCATCTGGAATGTGTGCTACAAGCTGTGCAAGCTAAATTATTGGAAGTTATGAGAGTGGGGGTTTTTTAAAGCTGATTTCCCTAAAAACAAACCCTATAGAAACACTCTGAGTGTATTGTCTCAAAGAATGTTGTTTCCTGATAGCTTTTAAATCTATTGACTACTTTCAAGAAAATTTGATGGATAACTTAAAGTGAAGAAGTGAGCTAATTTCTACAAATTTTGTGAAAATTCAAAGAGTCTTCTCTTACTGTCTTTATCTGGTCAAAAGAATAGTAATTTGACCTTTTATTAGAACAACAGAAAATCTATCAAGAAGGAGATTTCATTCATTATTTTTTTCACTTCTCATCTCTTCTTGTTTTTCACAAGGGAGATCTCTGTGAAAGCATTGAATTACTCTTAACTATCTGTGGGCACATGTTCTGCTCTTAATTAAAAGTCCCACATAACCTTGTATTCGTAACAACTGGGCATAGACTTCATCTCTGGTACATTTTGCAGCCTTGAGCAATCATTGCCCAAGTGAGTAGAAAGCTGAGATATGTGAGAATGGAAAATTTCATCTGTTGTCCAGTTATATGTGTATCTTCTATTCTTTAGAATGTGTCATTAAGCAGTATTCAAACTCCTAATATGCTTATAGGCTAAACCGGAAGGAAGAGAAATTGACGTGTTGGGCTAGGCAGAAAGCCAGTGATGAAAACTAGAACACAAATCCTGATCCCTAATCTGAACTGTATCTTTTAGTCTTACAAGACACATTTTCTTAACTCTAGTGTATTGCTCTTGAGAAACAGCTGATGTCAGAAGTATATCTGCAAAGAGATTATCTTTCCTTTCTTTTTCGCCCCCCCTGCTGTTGAAATAATTTCCTGTCTTAGCTGGTTAACCTTTCCTACTCATTTCTATTTTCATGTAATTTCTTATTATAGTTGCAAGTTAATCACAAATCTATTGAGAGACTTTGCTTTAATCTAGCAGCCTTCGTTTACTTTCTGTGTCATTTAAAGCTGCTGTGCTACGGTTAAGAGTGTCCAATTACATTCACTGCAGGAGAAAAAAACAAGTGATCAGCAGCCTATGATTTCAGCTGAAGATATCACCAAATGGGAAAACAAATTAGGTGCCTAAAAATAAAATTAAGGATTCACATGCCAGATTCACTTGTACTCAGTGACACAGAATGACTGGTCAAATAACTGTTAACCTTTTCTCCCCAAATAAGAAAAAGAAGAAAAAAGAAAAGAAAAAAAGAGGATGATCATCTCTAAACCAGAGAGCAGGCATCCTTGTAGTGTCTGTATGAACGTATGAATGATATATTTTAGAGCATCTGCCACTCAAATTTCTTAAATCTCATTGTGCACTTGCTGTCACATAACAAAACACCAGAGATTCTTTACTCAATAAATAGATTAATATACTACTACAAAAATTATTGATGTCCCCCATGCACTCTTCTGTAAGGTTTAGGGGAGAAACTGTGAAAATAAGGATATAACACACACTTGACTAGTAATTTATGCCCACATTTGCTTGATTGCTTTCTTCCTCCTTCCATCCCTCATTTTCTTTCTTTCTCCCACTCTCCTTTCCTTGTTTCCTTCCTCCCTCCCTCCCTTTCTTCCTTCCCTCCCAATGCTAAACCATCCCTCTCCTTAAAAGAATCTACTTAATAATACTTTGAAACAAACCTGATTTCTCTCACGCAGCAGTGAAAGGATTCATATGTTGATTAGTGCTCTGGAAGCTCCTCAGTTAGGAGGAGCTATTTCCTGGACAGTCATGGTTTCAAATGCAGCCTTGGACACAAAACGCTTACTGGTGTTTTCCTGCATTTCTAAAACACACAGAAAGTGGCAAACACTGGTTCCAACACACACATTTTGGCTGCACCCTGGAACTGCCTCCCATAAAGAATCTGCCTCAGAACCTTCCAGTTACCACACTGTGAATGATCTTTAGCAGCCAGGTTCCTCTTTCCTGAAGAGGTCAATAGATAATTAAAGCACTAGGCAACTAAAAGAAGCAATTCTGCAGGAATAGAGAAAACAAATAAAAGTATCTGTCTAGTTATCCAAATAATTAAATTTCTCCTAGTAAAATCAGAGTAAAAATGCTTGATAGTATGGATTTTAAAGGAGATCAGCTATTTATAGCTGAACTTCAGAAATCATTAATTTGTTGAACTCTCCAAAAAGGCCAGCAACCACATACTTCTCAGGATAACTCCAGGTTCTCCAACAGGTAAAAGAGGCAGAAATCTGAACCATGTTGTCAAATATCAGTCCTTATAATTTTGCACTTCATATGTAAATATAATAATTTTTCAGGCACCAAATTCATTAAAATTGTAAACTACAATTCAGGGCTTGAAAATCAGCACATAATAGAGGCTAAGCTCTATTTCATTGCCCAAGCTACCATCACATCTTCCAAAATCATAAAAAGCAAACAAGCCCAGCAATATAACTGAGCCTTTAAAGTGGAAATCTGTCCTCAATTCAAAAGTAATAAAAGGTCAATCTGTTTCAGGTCTTTGTGGCTTAACGTTCTCCTGGACAAACTGAAGATAGGTTGCTGGTCTGTGCTTGTGTTTCTTTCTTTAACACGGCCATACCCCAGTTCTTAGCTTTTGGCACATAAATCAGTGTTTGCCAGCACTTATATGAAGGTGTAAATAAAGGGGGCTCGATGACTCACTGCACAATGGCAACGACTTCTGTATTTCACAGGCAGGACCACAGCTGCTCCCCACCTACCCTTGAATTGGCTCAATATATCCTGTCCGGGTGGGTGTTACTGACTTGCCTCATTTGTCTGTCCTAACAGGTTCTCTTTGGAGAAGGAAATGGAACCAAGACTAGCCATTCTGAAATTGCTCTTTCAAGATTCAAAGGTAAGTGCTCTGAATGCTTATTCATTGCAGGTCCCTCTAAGTTATCCATCAGGCACCTCCCAGTTTTGTAGCTTGCCAGTAGCAGGAGGTAGCATGGGCAACCCTTCTTCCATAAACACAGTGAGGTTGTGGGGGGCATTTCCATACCAAAAAATAAATTAATGCTAAACCAGGACATTGCTGCAGAAAAGTGAATGGAATTGGCCAAATGGAGGAGAGGCTCCAGAAAATGTTTCCCTGTTGTGACACCTGCCTTTAGGGGACAGTGGTAACCATTGCCCTTGAACAGCTGGTTTGCTGTAGAGGTGCCTTGCAAATATATATACATATATATTTGTACTCACACATACACGTATCACAGCCTACTGAACCCTTGTTAGTGGTAAACAAATAGCAGATAAATCCAAATGCACCAGAACCCCAACCATTTTCACATCATCTGAATTCATGAAGCAAAGAAGATTTGTTTGTCTATCTTTTATAATCTCTCATTAGCAGAGAGTGAAATAGGAGGAAGGTAAAATTACAGCCTTTTCAAGATAATGTATAGGATGTTGTTTTGTAGAACTGTTTCTAACCTCTTCCTGCACACAAGAAAGCATGGCTCTGTATAAGGAAACTATGCTTGGTTATCCTAAATTGCCGGAGCACTATATTCTGAGCATTCTGCTTCTCTCCTGAAGTAGGAGTTAAATCAGTCTAATTTATACCCTGTTGTACTAATATATCCTGATAATGAAGCATTTGCTTCTGGCTCCATATTACTGTTTTCATCACCCAGATACTTGCTCCTTTGCTGTGTATGTTCACATGTACAATTAAGGTCTTTTTAACATTTGTGCATTTTTCAATACCTGGATATTCTTAACATTAAGATTGGGTCTCCATTGATCCCTACAAGCTGGAGCCAAAGAATTCATGATAAGACTCGTGTGACTCCTGCCTAGCCTAATAAATGTGAGCTATGAGGCAATGCAATCTGCTGAAACACTGGAGCACATTTTAAACAGTCGTCATGGTGTAAATATTCCTAAATAGAAGTCCATGGTAATCTAATACAATACTGTGATCTGCAATATGGTAATTACAACTGTGACTTGACTCATTAATTTTGGTAACAGTTGTTAAGCAGCTCATTAGGTGGGTATCGAACAGCAGACGTCAATCTGGGGAGCCTCTCACAACCTTCCAATATTTTTCTTTTCATAGCAAGCAGCATAGCAAAGGAAGGAGGAGGCTGGACTTTGGGACTTCTAAACTCTTAAATTCTGGGTACTTTGTGATCTTGACAAACACTATGCTTGCTTTGTGAGCTAACATTAGGCAAAGATAAGGGAGTATAACACATTTCAACTGCTTGGCTTGTAAAATTCCCCTTGGTTGCTCAAATCACTTTTATTTCAGCAGACTCTCCAGTTTCTACTAACAAATAGTGGGGATAACAGGGTACATCCCTTTATGGAACTGCACAGAACTGGTCTGTGCTTTCACTTTCTCATTTCTTATCACACTTGATGTTCTAAAAGAACAATTTTTGGTGCCTACTTGTATTAATTCAGCTAAAGTACATCAGTTAGAAATAAACAAGCATTAGTTCTTCATATATCTGTATGCTGGTTATGGTGAACAAGATCACAAAATTCACAAACATGAAAATTAAACTGTCAATGGCAAGCACATGAGGTATAACATCTTGAACATATGCTTTAATCTCCCTGCTTCTGCAAATTTCATCAATTTGCTGTTGGGCACATAAAGAAATGGTGTGACAACGTCCAAGACTGACCTAAAATGGGCAGTGCTGGATAGATAGCTACTCTGCACAGAGGTAATTAGATTTGACTTCAAGAATTTAGCTTTTCCTTGTACTGATTGCTCAAGGGAATTTGAATAGTCTGTTCTGGAGCTGACTGACTACAAATAGCAATGCCAATATACACATGCAAGTCAACATTCAGCCACATTGTCCATGCATTTGCACATAGTTTAATCTTTGAACTTAATGAAGCCTGAAAGTTGTCAAACTTCCCTGCTCCTCCTTTCTACAAAACCTGTTCAGCCAGGCAAAAGAGTGCCAAAATCACTATCAGACTCTACAGTATGGAAAGAAAATTTTACAAATGTTGTTTGGAAAATTCCCCAGTCCACCCTGTAATGCTTTGGCAAGAATAGAGGAAGAAGCTCAGCATTGGAATAGTGTCTACCAGTATATCACAGGTAGCTTTCTGTTAGTGCATTTCGCCTTCTGTCTGCAGCTATGACTGGTGTCAGTCTCCAGAAAACAAGAACCATCATGGTCTAGTTTCATTTCAGAGCCATGGTGTACCATAGCTAGGAGATAGTTTCTCTGTTGTAAAAGCTTAATCTGCTTTCTCATTTTTAGTCTTCTTTCCTGTGGTTGTAAAATCTTACACATTTCTTACTCCGCATTATCAGCTCAAGAGATATCCTGACTCTGACATATAAACACTTTTTTGCTAAGTAAATGATAATTTTCTGGTATGCAGACCAATTAAACAAATGGTGCAATATAACTGCCTTTGAGACATTTAAGTATTTTTATCCCCTGAGTGACTGAGTAGATTAGATGGTGCTTTTCATCCACTTTTTTCCTATCCTATCCTTTAATCATCCTTATTTAATTCTTCACAAAAAATGATGCTGAATAACACCACAGAGACCATACTACCAGGAGAAGCACTACTACTGGGCAGGATTTGAGTGACAAACACTGGTATGTTTATGTCAGACTGAAGTCTAGCTTAGAGATGAGAGGTGTAAACTCCTTGCTGTGACTCTGTCCCCGATGTGGTCTGCTGAATCTTTGCAAACTGGGCTTAAAATGCTCCAGTGCCTCACTGAGTCAGCTGGAGAGTACAGCCACATAGGGTAGTTTTGATGGTTTGGTGGTTTTTTATTTTTCCTGACATACTTTCTATTATTCAGACACATAAGGAATAAGACTTTTAAAAGCCATTTGTCCTTCCTGTCCCGCTTCCTCTGCTCCACCCCAAATACAATATGACTGTTGTTGAATGCAGGCCCTCTCCCTTGGGTCACCTTCAGTCAGGAGCATCTTTTTTTTGTCTCTGTCTTGCTAAGTGTCTGTCTGTTTTCAACACTTAATGGCAAAATTCGCCTCCTCCACTATTTAAATTTGATTCTGAAAAAAAATTTAGTAAGATACTGGTTATATGAAATATGCTGCAGGTCGGTTCAACCTCCCCTAGTGCGAACTACCAAAAATTGATTGTCTATTCCAAGTTAGCGTTCCATGTTCCTTCTGTAGTCAGTGGAGAGACAAATGATTTAGCTCATCCGAAATAAGTATTAGAGGACAAAGTTTATATGGACTGGATAATACTGTGAAGAATTCTATTCCCTCTGACTTAATTGTATAACCAAGGTCCCAAAACACCTCAAAGTCAGTTTGAATCTAAATTCTGACAGCCCATCTGGTTTCTCAGTGCACGAACAATCTCGCATTCTGCAAAGGAAGTTTTATTTGATGCCAAACTTATCCAGAGTTTTTTATATGGAATAAGCAATCTATTCTTCCCCTAGTTGCTATTATTCATTCATCCCTGAAAGAGAAACTGCTGGATTTTGTAAGAGCTCCAACAACCAGTTGTCTAAAGTCCTGTAGGAGTGACATCACAGTTCAAGTGATAGCAGAAAGGCAAACACTTAATTGATCCTTGAAAGTGTTACTAACACTCACTTCCCTGTCTACCTCTTTCCGCATCACTCACTGTCACATATTTTTAGAGCACAACACTCTCTCTTCTCCAGCTCCGTTGTGTGCCTTCTCTTTGCTGCATGAGCTGTTTGCCAGGGGTGGGAATTGAAAAGAAAAAAATTCTTTGCTACATCTTCACTTCTTATGGTTGCCTGCTCCCTGAAAAAAAAAATTAAAAAGCTGAAGTAAATAGAAGTTATAGTTAGCTTTTAGGCAAACATAAAACCCCACAAATCTGCAAAAAGTTCCTCTGCTCAAAGAGTCAAACTATTTCAAGCCTGGACAAACACAAAACTGTTGACTCTTGTTTGAAGTTGGGCCAGTCTGTCCTGGCCTAGCACTGGTGGCACCTTTGGCCCATGACTGGGCGCTGCTGGGTTGGAGGGGGTGAGCCCTGGTGGGAGCTGCTAAATGTCTCACAGCATCAGAAAGGCAGAGACAGGGAGGAGGGAGAATGATGCAAGTTCAAAGAAGTGTTTGTTTTGCCTCAAATCTCTCATTAATGTTTGTATTCCTCTCCAATGAGGTGGATAACTGTGCAGTGAGTGAAGGAAACTGTCTAAGCATTTTTTACCTCTTTTACTGAACTCGGTCCCCCAAAGTATCTTCTACAGCACTTTTTATTTTGGAATTTTATTTTCTCCCATTCTTTATTTCCTATGAAATCCTCCATGAGATACAGAACTTTTTCTCATCTTCAGATTTGGTTGCACCCAAGAGGCAAATTTTCTGAAAAATGTTTCTATCCATCAGTAAGTTACTGAAGAAGTTATAAGAAGAAGAAGAAGAAAAAATAGGAATAAATTCTACTTTTAGGAAGCAGATTTTGTCATCTATTACTTATTTTAAATAGTTCCAAAATACAGAAATTCTAATAAGCTACTTCTTCATATAAAGAAAAATTGCCATACACTGTAAAGCAGTTGAATTAGTTCATAAACTGGGCATGCTGTGTGTGGTTACTCAGTTACGATTCACTAGATACAATCAATAATTCTGCCCTATCACTGTACCATAACAATATTGCCTAGGCATAAAGGGCTTACAAAATCCACATCTATTATAAGCTACTGTCTCAGTTTTTCGATTGCAATTCCTCACAATCTACTTTTTTATGTGTGTCAAGCCTCATCTGTGGAGGAAGAATAATTTAGAAGATCAGTAATGGGATGTGGAACATTTCACCTGCAGGTCACTTGTTTGAATCTAACCCTGAACCAGTAGTGATTGAAAATCATTGCCATCTGATTGCTTTCTTTTGCTGGCCTGACAGATATGAAGCACTGGTCCTAGTCTACAGCATAGAGGACGTGTGTCCACATCTGAAATCTTCCTTTGGAATTCAGTTAGCCTCTTTACACTCCCAGCAGAGAGAGGACCTGGGTGGAACGGGTGATAGTGAATGAATTCCCTTGCCCCCATGACCTGCAGTAGCCTTTTCATGTAAGTGAGATACGCTGGTAGAGTTATGGAGAAACTTTTATTGCCTATATGACACTCTGCTGAGAGATAGCAAACCAAGCCTCCAAGTCAGATCATGTCCCACGTTTCTTGAGTACTTAGCTTTCCAAATGAGGTAAAATATTTTAAAAGTGACTCACCAACCTCCACTACCAATCAAGAAAAAAACTCAGCGAAGATTTAAGGGTCCTGAAAAGCATAAGAAAATGTGGGGCTAGTGAAGGCAGGTAGGGGAAAATAAAAAAGTAGAGGTGATGGTTATACAGAATAAAAAAATAATGGAAACCATGACATTATAAGCCTAAAATATGTAACTTGTACTAATATACCACAAATTGTCCAGCAAAACTTGCCCTTTTAGGTTCGGTTTGTAGTGATGAATCTCATTTTCTCTAACTGATGTAGTTTGCCTATGACCCTTCCCTTGACTTCCCTTCTTTTCTTTTGGATTGATGTACATGGTTGCCTGTTAGACATTGTCTGTAACTCACTGTTTGTACTTACACCAGAGGGGGGAACTGTTATTGTTAGAAGGCACTGTTTGGGATCTGGCAGGGCTTTCTGGGCATAAACCATCCTCTATACTGTTACCTGAGCTGGCTCAAGGTGCAGATGGGCATGACAATTCAAACAGCCCTGACTATAATGCTGGTGCCTCATTTCCTCTGTCTAGTTGGGCATGAGGCACCTCAAGCACAGGAGCTACAGGAGCTGTATTCATCAGTGCTGCCTCAGCTCATATCTAGTTCTCCTTTCATAAGTGTTTTTGTTTTCCCAGCACAGTAGATCAATCAGCCAGCACAAGGAATACTCTTATTATTTTATTCCACAGGACCAGACAAAACAAAATCAGATTAAATCTGTGAAGCACAAGCAGAGGAATGGAGGGTTTGTTATTACTCTAACCATAAAGACCTGCCTTAATCACAGAGCTTTTCTTAATTCTTCCTCTGATCTACTTAGGTAAAATCCTTTTTTGAATTAGTATGGGTAATGACAAATCTGAAAGCTAAGGTGAAACTTCAAGATTTGGCCCTATATGATTCTAGGCATTGGTTTGTTTGTTTTGTAATGCAGGTCCTCACATTTCAGTACAAAGCAATGTGCAATACCAATGCAGGAGGAAAAAACAATGAAAAACTAGGACTATACTGCTGCCCTCCAGGAGCCAGTAAGAATAATGTCTTAGATTATAAGAAAGGGCAGCAGCAATATCACCAGTGCAAAGTACAAGTAACAACTTCTGGCTCCTTTATCACTGATTTTTTTTTTTTTTTGCCAATTTAAGATCAAGATCTTAGAAAGAATTACATTCTGTCTTAGGAGAAACTGACAGAAACACATTTTCAATTACCAGCGGGTGACAACAGAACAACAATGTTGGTGCTTTTTTAAACAAGGTTATTTCTTGGTTTACAGAGGTGACTATTTATAAATGACTGAACAAGATTCCCTTACAAATGATCTTATTTTTATAAAAAGAAATACCTTCATTTAGGGAATGGAGATGTTCAATTTATATCATATACTCTGTTTTAAAGGGCAAGGGGTCTTTGTGCACAGAATAGTTGCAGTAAAAATATTTTGAATTGATCAGTACTTTAAATAAAATCTGGCTGTGTGATGGGGTCTCTTCTGCCAGCTCTTTACATGGACACTGCATCCTGCCTGACTTCAGTGACCCCCATCTGGGTTCTGTCCTGTGTGAACAGGGTCCTAAAAGAGAATGTGGTATGGTCTGTAAATCACCACCTCTTTGAAGGTTTAACAATGCTTTTCTGTGCAACCACAGGAATCAGCAGGGACATAAACTCGCTTACAGATAACACACATTAGTGTGCCATCATTAAGGAGAATAAAGAAATTTTGCAGTTTTTCTGTGCACTGAAATGTATGCTTTCAGTGAGCTAAGCAGCAGGGGAAGAAAGGTAACCACTCTTGTTTCTGTGCGGTTATAATGAAGAAAGAAATGTTGCTACACTATTCCTGCTTAAATATTTATCTTATTGGAGCTTTGTCAATGTGAAAAACCTGAACTGCACAATAAGATGACCTGGGACAAGCGCCTTTCTGATGGCTAAGCACAGTTCAGCAGTGCTGGAAATAAATACATTGCACAGATGCAGGAGTCAGAAAATGATCTGAGCACAAGGCAGCCTGACTCCCACATAATGGGGCACTTTGTGAGGTTGTAAAACAGGTGATGTATAAATTACACCAGTGTAACAGCCCTTGGTATGCAAAGAAGTCACATAAACATGGCAGGCAGTGTGGTACCTGGGAGCGGAAAGCTGGGTAGCATAAAGTAGCAAAGAAGAGCCCGTAACAGATGCATTCTAATTCGACATATGTTGATACAATCCTAAACCTGGCTGGCATCAATACTGAAGCTGTATCCATTTATGTTAGGATGATAGCCCTGACAAATGCTAGGCCTTTCTGGTAGTGCTTAGTGAATTTTTACAAATCTGGAAGTGTCATGGTCATGCATGTGTGCTCTGAAGTCCCGAATGGAAGGGGTGACAGTCCTGTTGAAATCTCTGGGCAATAACAGAAGGTTGGAAGGAGTGATCTGATGCTGAAGTCTGCCATTGAACACCCAGCCTGGGAGATCAGGTGTGATGAAAGACAGTGTTGATGGAGGACTTTAAATACCCAAGCATCCTTTAGAAAGCTGGTATGGTGACAAACAGCCTGTCAAGCAGTTCCTACCCTACCTTCAAAGAACTTAAAAGAAATTCATTGCAGAAAGGCAGCTTGTGTGAGAACTGTTGTGAAGTACACAATTCTTGGAGAACACAATTCTTAGGAATAAAAAGTGAGAGAAAGAAGAATAAATCTAAAAATCTACAGAAAAAACATGACTTTGGCAAAAATAACCTAGAAAGAAAAAAGGGGAGTCTCCCTGGGGACAATCAGCTTGACATGTATAAAAGATCTCATTCTGAAGATGAATAAACAGTGCCTCATATTCTCTCTGAGTATGACAATGGGAAATAAGTTACAATTGCATAAAATTCTAAAATCTGTGAAGACAGTTAGACCCTCAAATGGATTGCTTAGGGGGGATGTGGGATTTCCCTCTTGGGGTAGTTTCCAGGGACAAGTTATTCAAAGTATTATGAACAGTTCAAGTACAGCTGGTGTTGCATGGGAGTCATGGAGTGGGAAAGGCTTTCCCCATGATGAGGAAATTCAGTCTTCTTAGAAGAAAGATGAAATTTGAGATGACTCAAGAACTAGTCTTTGAGAGAAAGAAAATGTTTTGACATTAAAGACCTCTAAAATTCTCTCAAAATTCTCACTGTTCAAGATGAAAATTTTACCTATATAAAATTATGCAAACATTATTTTTTCTTTCTGGTTCATTTAACTATTTCAAAAACATCTAATTGGGTTAAATATCTTTCCCACTTAGGTAATTTTTGCCTCAAAGCTTTTTTACACACCTATCATATATTAGTCATTTTCCAAAGAGTAATTTTTCTTTTCTGTCTTGCTCTTTTTTATTCAACAGATATGTTTTAAATTGGTCTAGCAAAACAAATTCTGTAGTTGAGCAGCTTGTAAATTGTCACTGCTCTTTTAGCAATGGGGGAACATTTTAAATTTTGGTAAGAAAAAGTGGTTTGCCTCCACTGGATCTGAAAAATTTAAAAAAACTGAATTTTAGATTGTTGCTAATAACAATTAACATTTCATATGTAAATGAATATTATGCACTATAACTGGTTGGGAGAGATTTTCCTTTAAACCCCCTGGTTTGGACAAAACAAGCCTTGCAATTATCAGAAACAGGAAGAATGATAAATAAAACAAATAACTCCACAATTTCCCTTCTTTGTGAACAATAGTGTCAAATCCCAGAAAGGTTAAAAGATGAAGTTCACTCCATGGCCTTCCCAGGATTCATTCTATTACTGAACTATGTTTTCTGCCCAGAAAACCACCTCCCAAATCTCAGATAAAATAGAAATTACCATCATTTGGAGAAAAATCTCAAAATCCATGACCTTAATACTGTCAGCAGACAAATCTGTGCCAGAGATATTTTTTTTTCTTCCCAGCAAGATGTATTCCAAAAGATCTGAGATGTTTCAATTATTCTCTGAGCTGATAATTTTCACCTCAGTTTATATATATATACCTCTTCCCCACATCCTTTATGCTTGCTATTGAGCTTAAGAGGACATGAAACCTTTTTCCTGGCACCTGCAATAGTCCTAGGATCCCTCTTTAAAGCTGAAATTATATATTCACAGTAGGAGGACTGGTTCAGACAGCCACAGGTCCAGAGGCCTGGTCTACTACTTAGGCTGGAAATACCAGATTAGTTTTTTCCAGTGCTGTTTCCCTAATCTTGTTTCTAGGCTATGATGGAAAAAGGCACATGAGAAATAATTTGCAGTAAGGCAGGGGAGAGAATGGACACTGTGCATATTTTAGAAAAGACTTTTATTTTAGACTTAAAGTTATACAATAATGAAAAATTATGTCTGAATAAAGTCAGTTACCTCTTTTTCAAAATGTTAAAAATCACACAAAATCTATTGCCAGTAACTTGTAGATATTGCCGTGTGGCTAAATATCTCCTATAATACTTATTCAATATATTTTACTATATGGGGGCTAAGCATGTGTTGACGGCACTTTTTTTGTGAATTAGTTTGCAAGAATGACTTGCGGTGTTTATTTTGCTGTGTTGCTTGGGTTTTGTTTCCCTTTTTATTTTTTTTTGTTTTTTAGCATGGGGTTGGTAGGAAGGGAGGAAAGGGCTTGTTTCAGTGGAGAAAGTTGACTAAACCAGAATGGCTGTATTGGCTACATTTCAATTAGAAGACAAAGTACATTATTTACATGTTGTGATGGGTTGACCTTGGTCATCTGCCAGCTACCCACTCAGCCACCTTCTTCCTCTCTCTCTATCAAGAAGATGGAGGAGAAAATAATGGAAAATCTTCTGGCTTGAGATAAAGACAGGTAATTGATAAATTATCATCACAGGCAAAATGGAATTGACTCTCAGAAAGTATCAGTACAAGTCTGTTGGGTGTAGGTGGCCAAGCGTTGATGATGGGGAGCTGTATCTAGCACAGCGCAGCCCTGATGACCTTCCCCATGCTCCCTCTGCCTTCCTACTTCCAACACCTGGCTAGCCTCATCCAGCACACATGCACTGACAAAGTGTCCCCTGGCAGAGACACTGGAAGTGTCTCTGAAAGTTCTTCAGCCCAAATTACGTTTTATGGATTTGTTGGGTTTTGAGCTCATGGCCAAGGACTAGCAAAACCACCTTTGGTCAGCATGATGCTGTGTTATTTAATTCACTCTTTTGGAGTGTCTGAGGTTTTCTTCCTCTTTTTTTGAAATTTAATCTGCCACTGAAATATGCATGAAAATATGATGGTGAGATGTAACAAATGAGCAATGACAAAAGATCAGTTAATGCAAACAACATAGGGCAGGCTTAGAAGACAGGAGATACAGAGGAATGACCACACTGGCAGGTTGCATATGGCCATGAAAAATGGAAATATACCATTTAAGTGAAATTAAGGCTTCTTCTTGTGTTGTTTCTTCAGACATCACTTCATGTGATTTCTTTCAGCAACTCAACTGGTTTAAATATCTACTTCAAACTTTGTGTAACTCCAAACCTGCAGTCTGAAGTTTCCACCAGTGCAATGTGCTGCTAAATCAGACCTTATTTTCTCCAGATGTTGAGCATCTGTCATTCTTAATTAAAGGAACAGAAGTTAGTGCTATGGAAAAGCATGTGCTTTTAAAAGTGACTTGCAGTGGGATGGAAAACTGGAATTTTGCCTCTCTTCCTGATGTGAAAGAAAAGCTAGAATACTTTCTCTATTTGAGGTTGAGTTTATTTTATTTAAGTGATGTTCTTTAAAAATATCAGGAATATAAAATCAGGTATTTCCTGATTTTGCAAGGGGACTCTTTGGAGGCGTCATCTCTACATTATTTATTTGTCCTGAGGTATGACTGAGCAGGGATCACTGCTGCACTGTGTATATGTGATTTGTGCAGCATCTGGCACAATCTTTATTTGCTCTTAAAATTTCTGTGGGCTTTAAATCTTAAACAAAGGAGTGTTTTCTCATGAGTTTTTTTAGGTAGAGCTGTTGAATTAGTGTGTTTGATTTAAGAAAGGGAAACAAAATTCCTTCTCCATTTCATCAGTGTGGGTAGAAAATATTTCGGCTAGGCCATACAAGGTTAACCATTACATGGTTACCTGGGAAACATTAAGTATATAATTTTTTATGATTAAAATACATTTTGTATAAATGTTTTTAGGATTGCGAACATAATGGACTTTCAAATTTTGGTTTACATTAGTGAACTTTCTCTAAATAGAAGGTGGTAGTCAACAATGGAAAAGGTACTTCTTTTTCAGCCTCAATAAAACAAAATATTTTGGGCAATATATTCAGATATATTAGAATATTTCAATTAATAAATTTCCATTACTTTTTTGACTTTTTGATTTTTTTGCTGCCATAGCAAGATAGATCTTTCTCCTGGTTTTAAAGCTGTCCTAGAAAACCAAACCAAATTAAACCAAAATGAAATATAGATTACAACTCTGAATTCTAGAAATAAAAAATTACGGCCCGAAACAAAATATTGAATTAAAAAAATAAACAAATATTCAGGGACCCTTATGAGATTTGTAACAAAGGAGCAAAACCAGAAACGTATTGATTCTATTTTTATAGGTAGGATACCTCTGATAGAAATTTAACTCAAATGTTTAAGTAAGAATCTGTCCTTTGGAGCTTCCTACGTTTTCCCTTCCACTCTCTTGGTACTTCTGGCTACTCTGAAAGACTTAATTGTGCAGAGACAAGTTATCTTTGTCAGCTGAGTCAGAGGCACCCATAAAATCTGAGCAGTGAAAATCAGATGGGGAAAATGTAAACAGGCTCAATCACGCATGAAAGCTTTCTCACTGTACACAAACGTAGAATATAATTTGAGAGTTTCAGAAGTGCAAAAACTTGCATTGTTTGCATGGTGAGATCAGGGTTAATAAAAGAGGTGCTGAAGCAGAAAGCTGGCTTCCACAGACACGAGGAGCAGAGCACGACAGTTTTTCCACTGAACAAGGATTAATCAAGCATCTTTGACAGTTTAAAAAGACACTTCATGCAAGGAAGTGTTAGTATCTTTTCATCTGTAAGGAAAAGATGATCCACAAAATCTCTAAGGCAACTTCCCTGGCCCTGTATGCTCAGCTGCTCTTGATTTCATAGGAAAACAAAAGCATGGAAGAAAAGACAGAACTGACTTTTGTAGATAAATATATGGGTTAATGTTTTACTTTTGCTCAGGTTTAAGAATGGAGTGGAAGGAGGATGTACTAGATTATTTTGTACTAAACAGTAGCCAGAACCTTTAAACAGATTAGTGCAGCACAGAGTCCATTTTCTAGACTTGATCTTTTATCTTACAGAGTGGAGGCCTTTGTTAAACTGAATCATTTCACTTTTCTTCTTGCTTTCGACCACATGTAATTGCAATGAGAATGAATCCTGATAACTGTAGCATTAGAATGTTGTGGTGAAGCTCCAAAACCCAGGGGGGTTTTTGTATGTAGCTAATATGCTTCCTACTAACACTGTCAATACTGATCCTTCATTCCTGTAAGCATATGTTCTGTAGTTTCTTTTTGATCAGCATTTGAGCTGGAAACAATCTGCCTACATTGTCAGGGGTTCTTTAGATATTGTGAGAGGATATAAAGACCCCTTTGTCTCTTACTCCTCAATTTGGGATCCTTTTATCTTAAAGATGTAGGACAAATGCTTATTTTGTTAAAATAGCTCAGTCTTGATTTATGTTTAACCTATATTTAAAGAACATTACAGCTTTTCACATATCTTTTCACTTTAAAAAAACAAGCAGGCACAAAAATATTAGGAGTTGTGGCATTCAGTCTAGTTAGGTGTGACTAAACCTCAAACTAACAATGAGTTTTAACATGTGTGTGATTTACAGAAAATAAAATTAAACTCTGATGGATCTTCTTCACACTGAGGTAAAAAAAAACCAACAAAACAAAAACCACAGCTTTACTGAGAAAAAAAATATAGTGTGAGCTGAAAGCTACAGCTGTTTTGATTTTCAAGATAAAAAGTAGATCTGAGTAGGGAAATTGGCTCTTCCAAGACCTCATCTTTGTATGAAAGGGAGCGATATTAGAGAGGCTTTAAGGATTTCACATTCACACAGTTGTGAAGCAGCTGGTTCAAGGTACACCACAGTGAAGCACATTGATCACTAGAGAAATGCAGATTAGAGAAATGCACATATTTTCAAAGAAACTATGAAAATGAAAAAAAATTCTTCTACATTGAAAAGCCCAAAACCTCCTAACTCTGGGGGTATTGAGGCAAGAAATACTACACAGCAAGTCTTAGGAGACAGTGTGATCAAGGGAATGATGCTAGGGTTGTTGTAGGATTGAATCCCTTGCTTACACACTTTTCTGGTGAACTGTCTTTCACAGTCTGTAATCAGGAACTTCCTCTTGCCTTGCTGGAAGTAACACTCTTTTCCATTTTTAACCTTGTTTATTTTTAACAAATTAATTCAATATACCTGACAAATTGTCATGCCTTTTAATTTAATATGCCTTGAGTTAACATAAGGCAGTTTTGTAGACAAAGGCTTTTACTTTTTGAGATCCAGGCAAACTTGGAGGCCTGCTAGAAGGGGTTTGAGATCTGGTGATGTCAGTTGTCAGGATGTAGGGGATAAACATGCCTTCTCAGGAGTTCTCTGTGTCCTTAGAAAGGAGGTCTGAAGTGATGGGGGAACCTGTGGCTTCAGAAGCAACATATTCTTGTGGAGATGGTGTACTTAAATAAGAACACTTAAAAATAATGGTGGAAGCTTGAATTTTACTTCATCCCTTGTGTCTTTTAGCAAGTCTCTGAAGTTATGAAGGTGATCATTATTTAAGGATGTGGGTTCCCTTTAAGCACAGAGGTGTTCTTGCACAGAGCTCACTGAAAGTCAGGATGTTTGGGTTTTTCCCAGAAGCCCCAAAGTTGTATTCATTTATGGAACAAAGCCAAAGAATTGGTATAATTTTCTTCAGTGAAGAAAATCCAAGAAGTTAATCAGAGATAAGTCTTGTGCATTATTGGCAAAGCAGAATTGTGCCTTATTGGTTCATTCTGAGGCTCTGACTTGGTGTCTCCAGCGCAGTGCTGCTTTCCAGAGGACAGGGAAGCTTCTCTGCAGTGGGCAACACATGAAATGAGACAGTGGAGGTGAAAGTTTTTCCCAACTCCCTGATTAGATATTGACTGACTTAGTTGTGTATGGAGCTTTAATACAGCTCACACAACTGGTAGAAGACTATTTTTGCATAAACTGCATCCTACAAAAACTCAGTATGAATTTTGCTTCAGGAATTGCATTGCATTCTCAGACTAATCATGTAATGTTTCTTGAGAATACTTCTTTTCTCATAGTTTTCTAAACCAACAGGGGACTTGAATAAAAAGCCTTTAATCACTAGCTATGTCTATATAGTTTCAAGAAACCTGTAATAGACAGTTTGAAACCATATTATGCAATGTTGTATAAATCAGTGCTGGACACATTTATGAAATTTTAATCTAAAACCAATATTTGCTTAAACAGACTTCATGCTGATATCTTTTTAAGTACTTTTCTTTGCATTTCTTGTAATACTTGAAAGAAAGGGTGAAAAATTCATTTGATTTTGAACAAAATATCATAAGAATGTACCTTATTTACAAGGAAATAAACAGCTAAATCAGAGGAATAAGTAACTGAGCTATTCTATGCAGATGAATGTAATCAGTTGATATCATTAAAAGTCAAATTTGGAGACAGATACAATATAATTTCATGTCAAGTAATGGTTGCACAAACTGTCTATTAACTGCCTATAGGAACCCATTAACATTTTTCAGTTTAACCTGCATAACCTTGATATCAAGCCAGAAACAGTTAATTCCACTTCTCTGCCCTTTTTTATTAAAAAGACAAATGAACATGAACACAGAGTACTCTAGTAATTTTACATACTCTAAAAAGGTGCCTTTTTCTCCATAAGCGTAAAAATTCTGATCTTAGTACCTCTTATTTGTGTACCTACATAGTTTTATCTGCTTCAGGACAGCTTCTTGCAAGCCTTCACTTAATTGTGTAGAAAATTAGGAGTGATTTTTATTCATTCTGAGGACCACAACCTTGTGTGTAATAAGGGAAATCATTGTCCTTTAGTTTTTTATTAAGAACACAGGTTATATCCACTCTTCCTGATGACAGCATCCAAGGCCAAAGACAGAGAAGTAAAATCATACAAGTGAAACTGCATCTGTCTTATTTACAGCAGAAATATAACTCTTTTTTTGGTGAGAATATTCTCCCTTTGACCAGGAGAAGCTTGAAAGATTTTTCAGTTTCCTGTTCTTTACAAATATTTTAGGCATGGGTCCTAGCTACCTTTACTTGCTCCTGAAGGAGCTCTGCCTTGATAAAACATGCAAAAGATCGGTTTTGAAATTCAAGACCTAAACAATTGAAAATAATCAGGGTATATTGACTTGTGGCAGGTGCTTTCCCAGCACTGCTCTCACAGCAGACTCCTGCTCTTACATCATCTTGCCAGTGAAGATTTACCCTTCTCCCCCATTTATTCCTCCCCTGGGTGCTTGATTCAATGGAAATAAAAAAATAAGTCTTCATTAGCAATTCTGCAAGAGCCTTTGATCAGATGTCTCATTTAGGGGAAGAAAGGAAGAGTGGAAGGAGAAGGCCACATGGTTATTGCTCCTTGTTACTGCTGGCTGTTCTCTCCAGCCTTCCTGTTTCCGATGCTGACATGTCAAAAATCTCTAGAGATTGTCAGTGTTTTTAAAATGAATACACAGTTTCATTTCTCACATGTGCCTTGATTCTTTAGAAATCTTTGCTAATTTCACACTTCAATCTCTATCTAATTTTTGCTGGATGCAGTGTGGATGCATCCCTCCTTATCAGAAAGTCTAAATGACAGTTGTTTGTTCCTGTTATGCAAATATCTACTCAATTATTACACTTGTGTGGGAATGTGCACCCAAACTTTGGTAGAGAGACCAGCTCCGACAGAGGCAATGGTTCCCTCACCCACCATCTCAGTCTCTACTGTATGCGGTTTGGGTTAGCAACAGCTGCCTACGTGAAAGGGATAGGTCCAGTTTTTCATATTTCTGAAGTGAAATCTTCACTTTGATCTAAATCATTTCTTACTCAAAAAGGGCCAAAGTGACTAAAGGAAGTGTGAAAGCTCTCGTTTTTGCCACTGGAGGCTCACAGCCAGAGATCTCACACAACTATCCTGTAAAACTCTCCCCAGAGGATCTGTTTGCTAACAGTTCCTAGGAGCAGAGCATGGAGGTCACTGAACCCCTCTTAAGCTGCCCTGCGAGAGCTCAAGCACTGCTCAAGCACAAACCCATGCTAGATTGCCAATACAGTCTATGCAGTGGTAGAGAATATTCTGGACTCTTGGAAGAGCGGGGAATAAAGATGTCTGACAGCCACTGTTGCCTATTTTCTGTCTTCAAGTGCTATGGATTAAAGCAACGAAGTCTGGACTAAGGAAGGCAACTTCTGCTTCCAGAACACAGACAAAATACTCGAAAAGAGAAAAAAAATGGGGTAGTCCTTTTAGACTGCTTTTCCCCTCCTCACCATTTCCCCTCACTTTTCTGCAATGGTCATGGGCTATTCCTTCTGAAATTTCTGTGAATAGCTTACCAATTTTCTTTTTCCTGTGCATGTTGTAAAATATCCATCCAGTATTGTGCCTAGCATTGCACAGAAACTTTCCCTTCTCTATTTACCTTGTCCAATTTTACAAAAGTAATGTAGTGATCTTATTTCTATTCTCTCCAATTCAAAAAGCTGTCTGCTCTTTGTTCTAGCCTGACTAGTCAGGTTTTGTATGCAGACCAATGTTGCTGAAGATTTTCAGCTTGACTCTAGCTAACAAAGCAAAAAAGACAAGGCTCATATATTCTTACAATTCCCACACTGCTCATATAAAATACAAATTACAGACATGACAGATTAACTTTATCCTGTTACATCAATTGGGATATAGAAAAATGTTGCCACTGGCCACATGACTTGTATGTTTGACCCTTTCTCCAACTCAGCAGCTCTGTTTTCCATTTGGCTAATCTCTGTCTTGCTGAGTTTACTACACCATTGTGCTGTTTAGTCACAAACATGACCACCTCAAAGTTTGCTAATGACCTGCAGTGGCTTTGGAGGGAGGAGCTTATCTTAGAGCATCTCAGAAATTGCTGCAGACCCAGCAGCTTCTACCTTTACAGGAAGGCAGGAAGTGGGAGAGGTGCCTCAGCATCAAAATCTGTGACTTACCCCAGGGTTAATGCTTCTCATATTTGGATCCCCCTGCAGCTTCATGCTTCAGCATTTCATAGGAGATGAAGTGAGAAATGCAGACATCCTGAAGAGAGCAAGGTCTGTAGAGGTCTTCCAGGAGGAGAGGCTTAAGAAAAAGCTTCTGAGTTGAACATGGAAGGTAAGGCTCAACCTACCAGAATAATGCAAATATGAAACACAACACTACAGTGCAATGGCTTTTTGCATTTGGGTAAATGAAAATCTGAAATCATACAAATATAGACAAGCCTACCATTTATGCAAAATTAAGTAAATATTATGTATAAATATATGAGTATACACTTATATTTAAGTATGCGAAAATATATTGTATTATTACTATTATGTACTATGTCTCCAAAAATCCTCCTTCATTTGCTAATATAAACACCCACAAAATTTTTTTTGCCAAATGCTTGAATACTCTTTGGTAATGCTAAAATTACGTAAGAAAAATAATATGGCCCTGGTATTGGCTTTTTAACATAATAACATTGGGATACTACAATGTGTGAATTCTTTTCCCAGATGACTCAAGCTTTCTTAAAGCAGAACAGTTCCCCTTGTGCTGCTTTTCTCAAGTTATATTTAAAATGACCCATAAGCAGAATGAGACTGGATGAACATCTCTTTCTTCCACAGCCCTGTGAATTTTTAATGCCTGGCATTAAGGTGAAAATCATCATTTCTCTCTGCCTGCTGGGCGATAGGCCATCAATTAAATTCTCTTTTGTCCATATGTAAAATAGCTAATGGTTGCAGCTTCTTTCCATAATAGAGCCATTAGCAGTAATCTGCCCCTCTCTGCCAACTGATTTACTCAGATGGGTATAGATGAATTGGCAGTAATGTGCTGTATAAACCTGGCTCTGTAGATGTCCTGAAAGCAGCAAAGGTCTCTCAATTTGATACTTTGCTGCACTGTATGGCTGTTTGATATGTATATAATCATATACTGGTGTGGTTGTGGTTGAATATTTTAAATGTGGTTATGTATTTTAAGATTTTAGTTTACACAAATCTGATTCATGATCTGACACAATGTACATATGAAATATCTTCAGTTTGGTAATGTGACTCTGATTCACATTGATTATATTCAGTGCTGGTGTTCAAAGCTCTAAATTATCTTCACTGTTTGCTAGCTTACAAATACAGCAGAAAACTGTTAGGGAATTTGAAACCCTTTGAATATATGCCAACTTGAATGTGGAAGAATTAATATTTTACATTTTATTTTAAAGTTTTCCTCCCTAAAGAATTCTAGCTTTTTCTTGGGAGGTGGAGAAGATGGTAGGGGGTACACTGTGTTCCATAGTAATGGTAAAGGAAGAAAGTAAAGCAGAGACATCTTGTGAACAGTGATAAATGTTTCAGTCATGCACTTACCCACGCCAGTGTGCAGTGGTTGAATAATCAGTAAGATAAACCATCATTTTCTTTGTATTTGCTGTTTGACAAGTTTAATAAGCTAAGTAACTTATTTGGTAAAAAATGGCAATGATCCAGGGGAATGCGTTTTTTTATTTTCCCTAGGTTGAAAGCCAATAATGCATATGCAGCTGTTGTGAGATTTATCATTACTTGAACATATAGGAAGACTACAGGAATATGGAAAAACTCTGCAAAGGTTAGGAAAGCTGGAGAGAGCATTTATAAGTGAAGCCAAAAGAATCATGGAATCATATCGCAGAATCATAGGATGGCTTGGTTTGGAAGGGATCATAAAGGTCATCTAGTTACAATTCCTGTGACATGGGCAGGGAATACCTTCCCCTAGCCCAGGTTGCTCAGACCATTCAACCTGGTCTTGAAGACTTTTGGGCTTGGAGCCCCCACAGTTTCTCTGGACAACCTATTCTAGTGCTTTACCATCCTCCCAGTAAAGTACTCCTTCCTAATATCTGATCTAAACCTACTCAGTTTTTATACCTCCCTATTCTGTTGTTACATGCTCTTGTAAAAAGCTTCTGTCTGTCTTGTAAGCTCCTTCAGATACTGAAAGGCCACAATTAGGTCACCCTGAAGACTTTTCTTTTCCAGGCTGAGCCCCAGTTCTCTCAGCCTTCCCTCACAGGATAATTATCCTATCCCTCTAAGCATCCTAGTGTCCCTCCTCAGTATTCCATGCCCTTCTTAACCTGGGGATTCCAGAGCTGGATGCAGTACTTTAAAAGGGGACCTTCTGCCTGCACTTTTGGTGCAACACAGCATACAGCTGGATTTCAGGGATCCAAATGCATGTGGATGGCTCATGTCCAGCCTCTCATCCACCATCACCATCCTCAGCCTGTTTTGATGCCAGGGTTGCCCTTACCAATGCAGCACCTTGATCTTGGTCTTGTCAAACCTCATGAAACTCCCATTTCTCCAGCTTGTTCAAGTCTTCCTAAATGGCATCCTGTCTTTCAGTTGTGTTGGCCACACTCTGAATTGGGCATAATCTGCAAATTTGCTGAGAGTACACTTGATCCCTTCATCTCTGTCATTAATGAAGATATTAAATAATCCTGATCTCAATATGGACCTCTGAGGGACTCCCCTTATCACTGATGTCCATTGGGAATCTGAGCCATTGGCCACCATCCACTGAGTGTGATCATCCAACCTGTTTCTTTTCCATCTAACAGTCGAATCAAATCTCTCTCCCTCCAATTTAGAGAGAAAGATGTTGGGGGGAGGGTTGTGTCAGAGGCTTTACAGAAGCCCAGAAAAATGACATTTGTAGTCCTTCCCTTGTCCACTGATGCAGTCACTTTTAAAAAGGGCTTTAAAAAGAGGAGATACCTTTCTTGAACCACTAAACTCTTCCTTAATTAAAATATATGAGCTTTGAAGAGAGCACTTCTGGCCTGAAAGTAATTCACCTAAAGGCCAGTGTTTACTCCAGGATATAAATTAAATATTTGAGGTTGCTTCTCTTCTCAATAATATGAGGGAAGAATTTTAAAAATGGGCAGAAGTGATACTGAAGAGATGTTTCAAAAGCTATTGTCAATACTCCCACTCTAAGTCTAAAGTAGAATCTGAAGGAGTTGATACCAAAATGAAGTCAGACCAATGCTGAATACTCTTGTAATTTTCATAGCCTCATATGTTTGTGTGCAAGCATTTACATTAACATTATGTATGTATATATTGCAATTAATGTATCTGTGTCCAATAAACAGATACACACTTTCTTGCTCTCTGCTTCCTTTTCTTGTCTGGCACACTCTCTGCAGATTGTTTCCAATTTGGATCTTTTCTGTCCTTCTGCCAGTTTTCCAGTCCAGCGTTATCCAAATTAAATAATCTTCTATTGTGCCTTTCCTGATGAATGTCAGATTAATCTTAGCAGAATGTGGGACTGTGCCTGACAAGATGATTATTGCAATATTTAAACAACCCTTAGGGCCTTAATTCACTAACAATTTATGTTTGTCCCTATACGTGAGTGCTGTTTCCGCCTTCTGAATGCCCAGGTGCACCCTGCTGTGAACTGCTTTGTCAACTGGAACTTGGTGACATGCCCTCCCTCTCTTTTACTGCACAACAGAGTGCTTTAGGTAGAGTCTGAGAAGGGCTTTAAAGTGCTCCCCCTCCCTGCTCCCAAAACCCCAAGAAGAAATCCCATCCCAAAGAAAAACTGAAAAATGCTGATGGCAGTCAGTGGGAACCAGGTAAGAGAGATCCTCTTTTACTTGCATGTAAGTAGAGCAGCCATGATCTGCATTGTGGCGCCTGTACCCACCAGTCACTTGGAGCAAAAGAGGTGCACAGCCTCTGCTCACTTCTGGAGCCAGCTGTGAGCGCGGGCTCAGGAGTTGCTGGAGCCAGCCAAGGAAAATCCTCACTGGAAAGCCCAGTCCACAGTGCAGACACCAGATGAAGTGGCCAGAATAGAATCTGAGAAGTTTAAAAGGAATTTAAGAATGAAGCCAACACTTAATGAGGCTTGGGAAGAAACTTCCCCTAAGGCCCTGTTATTGAATAGCTGCTGGCTGTAGGCTTTTTTTTTTTTTTTTTGTTCTCTTTTAGAGCAGCTGGTACTGGCCATTTCTGGAGATGGAAAATTGACATGCCAATGGCTGTCTCAAAGCTTATTCTAATAGAGTATCCCACCTTCCCTCTCACATTTGTGTCCAGCCTGTGTCACATTTGTGTCCCAGAACACAGGGTTATGTTTCACTTGCTTAGTGTGCCTTTAACTATCTGATATCTGTAGCATAAAGCAACTGGTTGTGTTTAGTGGCTCTCTGCACCAGTAGCTCCGTCTTGAGGGACTGAAATTGATGTAATTTATCATGGCAGGTGAATATGCAAGCTGTGCCTCTTGCCCCATCACACAGTGTAGAAGAAGAAGCAATAGATGAGTCAGAAATAGCTCTTTTCTTTTTTTTTTTTTCCTTTCAGCTTTCTGAAACAGCAACCCTGTGTGTCTGCATGGTTGGAATATCTAGGTACAGTAGCTCCTCTTAATGGAGCTGTGTACCACCACACACTGTCAGAAGCTGTTGGGGTTTTATTACTGAACCATTCACTGTGCATCTATTTTGCCAGAAGTGGTAATGAAGACTGCATTTTGTTTTGTGACATTTTTTCCAATTGAAAAAATTTCTTTCTCTGTGTTTATACTTTGTCTTGATACTTTTGTATTGTCACTTAACAATGAAGTACCCTTTTATCTGTTTTTTAATAGACATATCCTAAGAAGGACAGAGCAAATGGATGGGACTGTCATTGCCTGGATCAGTATGTTTTTTCCCTCTTCACTTACTGTTCCTTAATCATTCTGTATTACCCTAGCTTGATAGATTCATTAAAAATCATAGGTTCAGGCCTTTTGAACACATGTGTCAGTTCCTCCAGAATTTTAGGATGAAGATTACCAGCCACCTCAACTTGAGTGCAAGTGAGCTCCTTGAGTTTTGATTCCACCTCAGCTGTGTTACTTTGTGTTTCCACAGACTTGTTCAGATTAACCTTCTTGCCTGTGCCTCCACTTTCAGCATCATTTCGCTAATCCCTGCCAGAAAGACAGGAAACATGGACATGAGTCATACCCACAGGGGGTATCCAAGGGATACATAATCCTCCTCCCACTTTGAAGGATCCCTCAGCATGAATATTGCAACTTGAGTTCAAACGTGCTGCTGTTGTTATTTGGAGGAGAGAGATTCTGCCGGACTGGGGGGGAAAAGGCAGTGAGTAGCAAAGTTTTGTCTGGGCAGGGACCTGTTTCAAGCATTTTTAGAATTAGTCCCGATTAGCCAGGCTCCTCACAGGTGCTGGCTCCACGTTGTCCCCAGAGTGGCTGGTGGGAAATGCAGCTGCTCTGCACCTCTGCAGCCCAGGCTGCTCGTGTCTGGGACTAATCAGAAGTGCTTCAACCATGAAAAGGTTTGTGACTTTGAGAATATTTTACATATCCCTCTTAAGAAACATCAAAATAACCATAATCCCTTTGCAAACGTTAAGTCTTAACACAATCTTTTACTTGGCTCTGTATCTGTGGGCAGACACACACGTTAACATGGCTAATGAGCAGAACAGCCAACAAAACAAAATAAATACAATAAAATAAAATTAAGTGAAGTGAAATTAAATTAACTGAAATAAAATAAAATATAAACCAAAATAAAATAAACACCTCCTACTCCCAACAGTGTAGTCTTATCACAGTTGGACTGTATTTTTCTTCTGCCGAATTCAGTTTTATTTTAAATTCTGCACATCACAGCCATACTAAATATCCCCTTAGACAAGACACAAAGCTGCTGAGTAAGACCCCTGCAAATCAGGGATGCTTTTTCATAAGACCAACATGCATAATTTATATCTGCATACAATTAGCCTGTTTACATTTATACATCTTCTGCTTCCTTTTATGTGAAATATTCCACAGGATACTTGGTAATGCATTCAAAGTAGTCTGGTTTTTTTCATTTTTTCGTTTTTTTTAAAGGCTGCAGGACTAAACAATTTATAAAACCTCACACCTAATAAATACTTTATATGAATACAAAAGTGTTTTCTTGCTAGGTAGCAATGGCTTTACATTAAAAATAGTCCTGCCTTTTCCCAGTTTAGAAGTTCTCTCAAGCAATAGTCTATAAATCCTTGACACATTTTAAAAGTGTGTTTAAATTGTGGGTTTTGTGCATGCATTCAGTGTCAGAGTCATAATCATCTCTGCAGAATGGATGCAGCAGAACAAAGTCCTTCCATCACCCCTGATCTGAAGGGCCACTCCTTTAAGACTTCAAGATGCTTTAGGGGGTTTAGATTTGCTTCACTGGGCATACTGAGATTTTCTTTAATCCTTCTGTGCCCACTGTGTGGTGTCTCTTGGCCCAAAATGACATGGCAAAGCTTCATAACAGATGATAATAAAAGGGCTTGGTGTGATCACAGAATCATAGAATCATTTTGGTTGGAAATGAGATCTAAGATCCTCAAGTCCAACCATTAACTTGACACCCAAGCCCACCACTAAATAATATACCTAAGGGCCACATCTAAACATCTTTTAAATACTTCCAAGGATGGTAACTCCTCCACTTACCTGGGCAGTCTGTTCCAAAGCTTGACAACAAAAAAATTTTCCTAACATCAAATCTAAACCTTCCCCGGCACAACTTGAGGCCATTTCCTTTTGTCCTATCACCTGTTATTTGGAGTTAGAGATCTGACTCCCACCTGGCTACAATCTCTTTTCAGGGAGTTGTAGAAAGTGATAAGGTCTCCCCTGAGCCTCATTTTCTCCAAGCTAAACACCCCCAGCTCCCTCAGCTACTCCTCATAAGTCTTGTGCTCCAAACTCTTCTTTGGCCCTGCATCAGAAATGCATCAAGCTAGTGAATGCAGTGGTGGAGCACGGCTGTGCTGCTTAGCAGGTGAGAAGATGGAGAGGGCTCACCCCAGGGCTGTTTGTAGCAGGCTACTGACAGCAACTTGAGATGTGTAAGGATAATAAGCACTTTTTGGGGCAGGGGAAATTGTTCTGAAGAGCAAAGGGCCTGGAGAAGGTTACCTCAGGGAAGGACAAGTGTCTAGGGGGAAGTAAGCAGAGACAGAGGTGCTTGAGAAAGAAGACTAAGATTTTGAAAGAAAACTGATTCTTGCTGAAGGGAAAGAAATCCTATTGTTCCCTAGGCAGGAAAGATCATGTGCATTCTATATGGATAATATTTAATAATGAAAATATACAAATTAAATCCCTTTGCAAGCACCTCATTAATAGCTGTGTACTCATGTACTTAAAATTGAGGAGGTTTCTGCTATTGTAAAAGTACTGACAGAGGTATAGCAGGGATGCTCTGTGCAAGCATGTCAAGCTCAGAGCAATGGAGTTTTGGGTTCCCACCATTATCCAGGCTTGTACCTTTCTGCAGCTTCTGCCATGCAATGATGAGTTAGGTCAATAATGTTTTAACTACTAGCTACTGAACTCTGGATTTGAATGACTGGGCATAGACTGGCACTTCCTCCCTCAGCACACATTGTCACTCTTCCTGGAGCATTCTTTCTCTGGAGCAGATTTTCTATTCATACTCCGTCCCCTGCCTTTCTTCTCGTTTTTTTTTTTTTTTTTTTGGTCTTTTGGTTTGTTTTTTCCACCATCCCCTGAGAGCACAGTAGCTATTTTCTGTCCATGATTCAATGGCGAGGATGGTGAAGAGTTTGGTATAGGATGACTCAACAGGAGAGGAATTACTGGGATTACTTTGCACTCACTCAGCACCAACTCTCCAAAGAGCTGTTATTGTGACATAAAACACAGCTGGAACATAAACCATTGATCCTTATGAGTTTTTTTCTCTCAATCAATATTTCTTTATAGGGAAACTTCACTCAGGATGCAATAAAGAGGTACATCATAACTGCTATGTGCCACAGGACACAAGGGTTCATTTTAAATGCTCTGAGTCCTCCTGGTATTGAAAGGGGACTGCAGTGCCACAGCAGGCCAGAAGATGATACATTTGGAGACTGAGCTCTGCAGTCTATGATGCTGTAGGTGAGAACAGGACCTCTTAGACAGCTCCCCAGGGCACAACCCTCGAATCTGCTGATGCCTGCAGCTCTTGACCTCTCCTGTGCCTTAGACTCCAGGAAATTATTTCTCTGTTTTATTTTTACTCAGTGGCTTTGAGGCTCACAAGTCCTGGCTGAGGAACAGGATGACTAAATACTGACCAGGACAAGTTCCTGTTCCCTAGATTCTTATAAAACCTGAAGGACTGGAAGTGGGCAGGGAAGAAACATCCAAAAAATTGCTTACAAAAAAACAAGTTTCCTTGCATAACAAGACAATCAAAACATCCATACCAGCAGTGCATTTTTGTAAATGAGTTCTGTCAGGAGCTGAGGAAGAGCTCAGAGTCATCCCATAAGGCAATAAGGAGAGAATGTCAGATAGCAATTAGTGTTCATACAACCAGGCAGATGGGCTGTCCTTTGCAGCTCAGATGTGGAAGGGGCTTTTGTGAGTTTTTTTGAGACTGCAAAGCATGGAACAGCTTTTGTTATAATAGAATTTGTCTGTCAGATACTGAAATAGACCAAGATAAGTTCATATGCTCACAATTCTATGTTTGATGCTAAATAGATGATTACTGTTCAAATAAATGGTGGAAAATACGACGAAAAAAAATCCCAGGACAAGTTCCCAGGCAGAGAGGCTCTGCATAGACATCTTATCATAACTGAAACCTGGGCAATCACCAACCATATGATGTTTAACAAGGACATGGGCCAGATTCTGCACCTGGGCCAGGGCAAACCCTGAATGTAGGTACAGGCTGGGGAATGAGAGGCTGGAGTGCAGCATCATGGAAAGGGGCTTGGGGATCCTGGTCTGTGGCAAGCTGAACCCAGGTCAGCAGTGCCCTGGCAGCCAGGAGGGCCAGTGGTGCCCTGAGGGGCATCAGGCATGGCATGGCCAGCAGGGCAAAGGAGAGGATTGTTCTTCTCTGCTCTGAGCTGGGGCAGCCTCACCTTGAGTGCTGAGGAAAGTTCTGGGTGCCACAATATAAGAAGGATATAAAGGTATTAGAGTGTGTCCAGAGGAGGAGGAACAGGATGGTGAAGGGTCTAAAAGGGAAGGTATGTGGCCTGCAAAGGTCACTGGATTTGAGCCTGGAGGAGACCAATGGGAGACTTCACTGCAGTCTACAACTTCCTTGTGAAGGGAAATGAAGGAGCAAGAAGTGATCTCTCTCTGTGGTGACAGAGCCTGAGGGAATGGCCTGAAGTTGTGTCAGGGGAAATTTAGGTTGGATATTAGGAAGAAGTTCTTCATCCAGAGGATGGTTGGGCACTGACAGAGAAATAGCCATGGCACCAAGCCTGCCAGAGCCCAAGAAACCTTTTGGTAAGTTCTCTCTGGCACACAATGTGATTCTTAGGGTTATTCTATGTAGAGTGAGGAGGTGGCCTTGATGATTCTTGAAGGTCCCTTCCAAATGAGGATATTCTGTGAATTTAAGTTAGGCTTTGGTCTGATTGTATGTCTTTGCTTTGTTGTTTTGTAACCATTCCTTTTATTGTTTCACTTTATTTTTAGGAAAATGTTCCTATCCCTTGCCATTAACCTCTGCTATTCATTGTGAAGATAGTAAGAACCAGTTAATGTTGCTGAAACTGACCTGAACTTTGGTTCCTTTGGCTCAAAGACCCAAAGATCCTGGTCAGTATGTGAGCATCATTACCACTTATAATTTTCTGCAAGCCAGTGACCAACAGGTCACAAGACAAGCAGTCCTGTCTCAAGTATCCCAAAGATTTAGTTAAATCTCAACAAGATACACAAACATATGGGGAGAGAGAGTAAGAGATTAGAGACGTCAAAGCTGGAAACAGGATCTGATAGTTAAAGATCACTTCATTTTTTAAAGATCAATAGAGATGCCCTGTGAAGAAAGAAAGGTTATGTACAGGACTAAGTCTCTCTGTATTGACTTATTTCTGGTTACCATTGGAAAGTAGGGCTGTGGTAACCTTCACTTCTGATTTTCCCCTCTGCTTGTTTCCCAATGTGTGGCAGAAGAAAAGACAACACCTGTGCTCTCTCTTTACCCCTGACCCCATCCCCAGTTCAGCCCTAGAGAGCTGAGAAAGTAGATCACTTTGTGGATGAGGACGGGGAATCCTCACGGACTGACTACAATCACTTGAAAACATTGAGAAGAACTGCACATCTCACTGTTTTGGCAGACAAGTAAATTATCAAATGTCCAGTTACAAAAGCTATAAAGAAACTAATAAAGAACCTTGTGAGTTTTTGAGTAGACTCTTGTGAGTTGAGGGTTTGCTGGCCTTCAAGTAGCAGGGTTTGTCCACCCCATTTTCATCTACTTTCTCTCTAGCTGTTCTTGCTTTAGTTAGATGGGCTGTGGGGAAGAGAAAAACAATTGATCCAAGCAGAAATGATGGTTGACTTCATAGATCAGAAGGAAGTCAATACTAATATATTTTTTAACTCACCAAACTATGCTGCTGGTTACAGAGAGGCGGGAGCATGCACGAGGCACGTGCTATATGCGCATGTGTCTACGAGACTTATACACACACATATAGTACACACACACACATTCACAGAAAAAAAATACCACAGTGATGTCCAATGGGATGATGGTATTTTTTCAGACAATTCCAGATGAAAGGATTGCTTTTTTGATCTACTATGTTGACTGTGAACAGAAAACAAGCTGGAAGCGTAGGCAGAGGTATGAGGTGGGCAGAAAGTGTGAGAGGGTTCAGCACTGTATAGCTTAGTGCAAAAATGCTTTGGCAGAGCACATAGGTGTAAAAATATGAAGATAGAAAGAGAAGGAATTCAATTTCTTCCATTTTGAGCTTTTATTTTACTAAAAGAGGTGAAAAGTTCTTAAAACATCAAAGAGGAAGCTTTATGGATTGCTTGAGCTGTGAAAAACTCGGTTTGGTTCACACAAACATTGATGATTTTCTCACTTTCTATTGATATGTTATGCATGGAGTTATCACACCAGTGATATTTCACAGTGTTTCTTAGACCCTTGAAAGGTCATGAGATCAGTTGCCGACAAAGTTCTGCTACAAATGCTGATCAGACCTACAGTATTCAGTGCTAGATAAGGTATGCCTGAGCATTTTTCACTTTTAAGCTCACTGCAAAGTTTAGGAACACACCAAGCTATTTGTTATTGAGCACATTAAAACAGAACAAAGGAATCTTGTTAAAAATGAAGATGCTCCTCACATCTATCCAGCATGCTATGGGGCACCAGGTGGAAGTATTAGAAAAAGATAGTCCTGCTGAGTAATTTGAGAATAAGGGATTTGTTACGCTGTCAAAGGATAAAGATCTTCTGGTCTCTTTGAAAAAATCCATTCCTCATACCATAATATTTAACAATGAAAAATAAGATATTTGCACAAAGAAAACTGGAAATCATAGAATCATTTAGGTTGGAAAAGATATCTAAGATCATTGAGCCTACCACTTACTGAGCTACATGAATGGAAGTCATCAGAAGGTGTGTAAAATACTGTCTTATTCACACAATAGCAAGAAGAAAGATTGTAAGAAAACACATATATAACCTAGAATAAAAAAATCAGCATTAAAGAATGGTCAGTGAGTGAAAAGTCACTGACAAAGGATTTTTGTTTCTGGCCTAAATAAATGACTGGAAAATTGATAGAGATGCTGCAAATATGACTTACTGGCCATGCTGGGTAAGCTGAGAGGCCCATTCTCCTAATTTATTTTCTCAGTCACTTTCTAGATTTACATCGGCTGCCCCCTCTGTGTATGGCTCCCGAGGTGGTGGAGAATCACCACCAGAAAGAGTTATTGACTTCTCAGCCACCAGAGATAAAAGAGTCTACTGGCACTGCAGTGTATGACACCTCTCAAGTGACTACTCAAATTTAGGACTTAGTTTTGTTAATGCTTCAAGGTGCCTATTTTGCTGACAGATGAGGTATAAATGTCATGATTTTTAGTCAACCTGGACAATGTTGCCTTTGTTTGCAGATTATGTGAAAACTACATGGGAAGATGATCTGAATAAAGCTGAAACACCTCTATGACAACAGCAGTGAGAAAGTAAATTTAGTTAGTTAATTTCACTGAGCATCTTCATATTCTGCCAGGTAGTACACAGAGGATTTTTTCTTTCATAACTTTACCAGCCCTAATTAGAACCAGCAACAAACCTAGGTGGAGAAATCTTTTGTTGGTATATTTTGCGTGTAACTTTGTTTTAATCTATGTTCTTAGCTCTTCAGATACTGTTCCATTGACTGACCTCTTTGCTGGCATTTGGTGATATTTATCTGTATAGATGATGATTAGGTGGGGTTTCCTGCTACTTTGAAATATGTATATGATACAATATATATCAATACAGAAATTAAAAACAGGGTGATAAAAAAAGCATGAAAGGAAATGTTTAGACAGACTAGATTGTGAAAACCATGATTTTGTATTGAAATATCTTTCTGAAGAAAACTGGAATTTAGAGGGCTAAACTGCTGGTGTTTTGGTAAATAAGGCTTTTTATTTACTGCTTTAATTCAAAACTATTTTAATTAGCTCTAAGTAATAGCGTAATTAAAAAAAAAATCCTGAGCAAGGTGAAAAAACCTTTTTCTTAGGATAAGATCACCACTATCTCCGTATATGTTTTGTCCATTGGATCTGCTTGTTATCGTCCTCTTCCCTCATCTGGCTCAGCCTGTAGCCTCCCGTGGTGGCCGTGCACCCCCTCTGTGCCCCTTGCACACGGTGAGCAAAGCACCTGCTGCTTTTGCAAATGGCCAATTGTTCGAGTGATTGACCATTAGCATTTCAGCCTCTCACACGTGTGGGAGCTGCTGTCCCCCTGCAGTCCATAGAGTAAAGAGGGAGTGCAGAGATCTCCCTAGAGTCCAAGGAGATTCAGGTTGGAGCAGATGGATGCCTGAGAAAAGGCTCTGACCCAGAGAGAGGCCCCCGCTGGAGCAGGGTCCTGGCAGGGACCTGCAGACCAGTGGAGAGAGGAGTCCATGCCTGAGCAGGAGTGGTAGAACGTGTGACCCTGTGGGTAGCCCAGGCTGGAGCAGGCTGTGCCTGCAGGACTGCATCTGATGGAGGAGTGGCCCAGACTGCAGCAGTTTGTGGAGAATTGTTGCTCCCGGGATGGATTCATACTGCAGAAGTTCACAGTGAGAGGGACCCCACACTGGAGCAGGGGGAGGACTCCTCTCCCTGAGTGGTGGCAGAAACCTACCTCCTGGAATGAGCTGACCAGAACCTCCACTCCCTGCCTCCCTGCAGTGCTCAGAGGGAGAGGGTGGAGCTGGGAAAAAGAGGGGTGGGAAGAAAGTGTTTTTAAGATTTACTTTAGTTCTCATTACTCTGCTCTTATTTTGTTTGTAGTGAATTCAATTAATATCCCCAAGGTCAGTCTGTTTTGCCTGTGATGGTAATCTCTCCCTATCCTTATCTCAACTCATGAACCTTTTGCTATATTTTGTCTCTCCTGTCCAGTGGAGGAGAGATATAGAAAGGCTTTTGGTGGGTACCTGGCACCCAGCCAGGGTCAACCTACCACAGCAACAGTATGGATAGAATTAGTGAACAGACTCTGTACACATTTACTGCTGGTTGTGTTTATTTGTTTGCTGGTTAGTTTGTTTTTTTTCTCACTTATCAATGACTATAGGTTTTTCTGCTTTTCAACTTGTCACTAACTAAGGGTTTTTCTGTTCCAGTCTGGCAGAATTAATTTACTGAGACAGGCATGCTGATGTACCTAAGCTTGTGTAGATGAGTGCAGGGGTTCTTCAAACTGTCTTTAATTACTCATGGCATTGAACTTAAAGACGTTGATTCTCAAATAAAGTACTTGAGAAGGAGTTGTGTGTATTTTGAGTTTGTAGAAGACATATCAAGGTTCCCATTTAAACTGTATATCAAAACAAGGATATGAATTCAGTGAGTGTGATCTTCACCTGAGACATCAGTTTACAAACTGGTTAATTATGTATCTTAAATACATAATTATATCAAGGGAAAACTCTGCTTGTATGTCAAATAACTGGGTATTCTATTGCCACAACTAAAGGAATTTTCCTATTGCTTGGGAAAGGTATTTTTTTCCTCCTTTTCATTTTAGAGATCAAATAGAGCATACCCTCCATTTGCTTGTCAGAATTAGAAAGCTAAGTTAAGATGTTTAGAGAGAGGGGTTTTTTGCTGCCTTGCTGTTAAAATCATGTTTTTCTGTCTACAACCACAATATTTTCAACATTGTAATGCTGAGAAGGAAGGACAAGATTACTAGCTATCATTGCTGATTTTGCTGTTTCCTGTTTCATGTCTTATATAGCCTAAATTTTTTGTAGATAAATGCAGTTTCCGAGTTAAACACAGATGTGGTGCAGTGTAATTCTGGCAGGTGGTATTGTGTTTGTGCTATAAGAGGTGTTACCTTATCTTGCTTGTCTTTAAAGCTGGGCCGACTAAGGGGGTTGATTCGGCTTTCCCTCGAACATGCATTGATGTAAAAAGGAAATTTTCACCAGCAGGTACTTTTCAGAGGTGAACCAGGTCCACAGTGAAGAGCTTGTTTTCCAGTCCTTCCTGGACTCTCACAAATACCTGCCTGCTGTTCCTTAGAAATTATGCTTTCCTTTGCAATTTTTGAATGTGCTTTGCAGCAGTTTGTGGAGATGCTGATACAAAAGGATAAAGGTTAAGGGTGTTCTAAGAGATATCACACTGAAAATAGGCAAGGGGAGAGAACTTGGCAATATAATGCAGAGATTAAGAAAGAGAGTGTGTTGCAAGAAAGGTTGTAAAGATGCATGCAAATAGGAGAATTAAACAGGAAAAAATAAGATAGTAGGCCGTGATTGAAAATGGTTGACATGAAAGCACAAGGCAGGCAAAAAGGAGCTAAGACAATACTTATTGAAATTTCATTCATCAGAGGAACAAGAGAAACAAGAACCTAATTTTCATGAGCATCCTAAAGTTCAGCAGGCATAAAATCATACAGTTAAATTACAGAATACCAACACTCTAAATCATGCATACATACATACAAACAAGATGTTTAAAAAATAAATGTAATCTTATTTTAAACAGCTTATGGTTTTCCCCAGAACCAATTTAGACATTTTGTCTGTAATACCCTGGCATGGTTCCTGTAAAAATGGGAGCAATTTGAGATTCAGCAAGTTGGTTAGCAATTTAACTGCAAAAAAAAATCAACCTTGTATAGTCAAATAATGTTAAAAGGTTTTATTAAGCTCAAAAATCACAGAATTCAAGCATGACTAAAGTGATGCTACTTAACCCCCTCCACTCTGTTGAAGGATTATAGCAGCTATTCATTGTTTGAAATCTTTTTTAACACTTAAATCCTGTAGATTAAAGATAGGATTTTGAGATCTGAGTACTAGGTGAGGAGATTGTGAGAAGAATAATGATAAAAGGAGCCATTGTCATCAAATTAGTTTAATTTGATAGTTATATTTATAGTTGTGAGGGATAATTCATAGGAGCTGGAAATATTTTTAAATCCTGCTTCACTTGTCTGTAATTTTCCTTTTCGAGAGTTATATCTGTTGTGCCTGCATGGAAGTTGCTCAGAAACTAAAGATAATACTCAAGTTTAAAAACATCTTTTTTTTGCTTTTACTTTTTCAGTATTGCCAATGTGATTCTTGTGGTTATCAGAACGCATTGATTTGTAAGAAATCAGATTCTTGGCTAATAAAAAGTACTATAAAATCTGGAAACCATTAATAAAAAAGGTTACGAAACAACTGCTTCTGATAGAAAATAAACAAAGTCTACATTCTTCTTATTCTTTGTCATAGACAAATGTGTTTAAGGCATTTTGACAATTGCATTGTTTTAATTTAATCATTATATCCCTTATAGAAATATTAATATCTACCATAATATATCTATCTCATTTAGGCATATCTATCTTATTTACATAAGATGAATAGAAAGTATAGCAGCTTTGTGGTAACAACTGTTACAGAATTTTGGCACAAAGCTGAGTTTTGTTTCTCAAAATGGTTGGCTGTGAACTTGAGTACCGATAAATTCAATGGAATTTGATAGAGATTAATGATGAATTTGAATTTCCGGCAGTATGCCTTTTGGGGATGGAGCATTGCTCTGTTACTTTTCAGGTGAATGCTCTTTTTGAAATTGTGGTCTTAGGTAGGCACTGGATCAGCTTTTTGAACTGCAGTTTCATAATTCTGCATCCATTAAGCCATCTTACAACAAGTGATTTTCTAAGTTCCTAATTTTGCTTTATAACAAATCTGATCCTTAGACAATCAGGAGGACAAGCAGTGACATAGCGATCTGTTAGTCTATTGACGGAAGAGTTACATTACCTAGTTTTTTGCTATCAATGTTTTAATGGCTTGCAATGAATAATGATTGTCACAAATTTAAATAGCGCAGAAAAACTAAAATAAACACACATTCTATATCTAAATATTTTTCTTAGACTGAAATTTTTCTGTTCAATGCTTTTTTTCTCCAAACTACATTGCCTTGGTAGCTTAAAAGTTCATATTGGCATTACCAAAATGACTTCAGAGATTTCATATTCCCTGTCTCTCCCACGGTAAGAAAACACACATGAGAGCTCACCTTTGAAGGCTTCATAAACCCAAGCACAAGAACCATATGCAAAAATAAATTAGTCCTACTTACCTTGCAATGGCATGAAAGTCATTTATCTCACTGCACTGGTCCATCCGTCCATCCATCCATCCGTCCATCCGTCCATCCGTCCATCCGTCCATCTTGCTGAAATCAGAGTATTCCCAAAGTCTTTGATTTAAGCTATCAGAAAATTTTGTTTTGAGATTAAAAGATAGTAGGCCTGTTGCACAAATGGTGATAAGACATCTCACACTTGGCATACTGGCGAAAGCAGGTTGGCTGCAGGATTTCAAATGCTCTAAGACCAGAGCTACTGTGGCAGGAGGACAAAAAGTAGCAGCACAGCAGTGAAGCAACCCCATCTGAGAACAGAGGTTATACTGTCCTGTATATTTTTGCTGAAGGGAAGGAATATTTGTAACGGGAACCAATTACTCATTTTTGCGATACTGTGCCATTTCCTTATCTGTTTATGGTACTAATTGTTAATGTAATTTAAGACAAAATACATGAACCCTTAGAGCCTTAAATGTTGTGCCTTCAGAGTAACACATTAATTAAAATATTGTGATTAAAATATTCTGGGAATGTATTTTTCGCTTTGATTTTTTTTATAATATTAAGACGAATCCCACTGTGGCTTATGTCAGTCTTGTCAGATTCTATGATGTCAGCCATCAGAAAGATAAATGGAACAAAGGGTGGAAACAAAGAGTTAGGTTACTGAGCAGGAGACAAATCAGGATATATATATATATATAGCAAGAGATAGAGACAATGACATAAAAGGATTAACAGAGAACTGACAGTACAGTTTGTTTCTCAAAATGGTATGGGAGCAGAGGTGGAGAAAAAGTGACGTTACAATGAAAAGGGAAGAGAGCTCTATACAAGAGTGAAAATCTCCATTGTCACCAGTAAACAATCTAAAATATTGTAACAACCTTAACCTGCTTAAAAATAGTATCTAAGTGCAATTTTGTTAGACCATTATTTGTTGCTCCCTTCCTATCAGAAATCCCAGGGGCAAGTTTCCCTTGAATCGTACTCAAAGGTTATGTCAAGAAGGCATTAGTGCATTGTTGCTGTTTATACCATCCTTGTTTCTAACATTATAGTGGTCCACCTCATTGTTCATGATAGTGTTATTTTGTGCTTTTTGCCCGACAAAAAAATATGTCTCCCATCTGTAATTATGTCTTTTCCCATCTAGTTTGTCTTTCTGGATCTGCTAATCATGGAGAACACTGTTAGTAAATACAAAAAGAAGGATAATATACAACACAATCTTTAGTATATTTTAAAATATCACATGGCAGTGCCTGTGGGGAGCTGAGGTTTGTGGAGTTACAGCAGATGACTTGTTCCACCAAATGGGCATGAGGTGCCTGTCATCCTGGTACCCGAGACCTTGTGAAAACCAGGTTGCCTACAATGAGCTGCTGCTACTGGTGTTTCCAGCTATTTCAATTGCTTTGTTTGCATGTTAAAAGACAGAAGATTTCTGGATTGTCTTTTCCTTTTCTTTGCTGACTGGGAAGCATCTCAGTAAGTACAGCAGTAGGTTATATAGAAATATACTCTTAGGGAGGAACATATTATTTTATTTCTCTATCACCAAATGTAGTTCAACAGTGAGAAAGAGGAAAAGCCAACTGGCAATTTGCCACCATCTTGGTGGCAACAGCATGTATTATTTTGGTCCTCAGGACTCAGTTTGGGAATTACCCTCTAGGAGTGAGCACTATAAAGAGAAATGTGTTGTCTCTGGCTGCTCTTGAAGCTCCATGAGAAATTTAGATTTTTATTTCAGAAGCAGAGATGGTGGCAGATTTCTAGGGAGTACTAATTCCTGCTCTCCCATATTTGAATTTTCTCCACAGAAATCTCTAATCTCAGGAATTTTGTAGCACTGCCTGTAAACTGTCCTGGACCTTGATCTTGCAGTATGTAAACTTTTTCCATAAAAGTTTTTAAAACATTAACCCATAAATTTCAGTGTTTGCTTTAGAAAGGCAAGCATGAATTTATATGCATGTGATGGCAGTAAAACAAACTTTTTGCCCAGCAGAAAACTGAGGCATTTTTTGTTCACTGAGCAACTAGCAGCATTCACCTCAGAAAGCCTGTTGGACAAGATTGTCAGAGCAAAAGTCTTCTTCACAGAGCAGTGCAAGGAATCCACCACAAAGGAAGGTGAAAAAAAAAAAATAAACTGGAAAGCAGCACAGAAACAAATCCCAGGATATGGCAAGGGTGTTGAAGGAAAACCAAGATGGGAAGATAAGTGAAAAACAGAAGTACAGTTGCAGCTCTTTATCTGAGATTAATTTCTGCTTCCCACTTGGGAATAAATATTATTTTCATACTTAATGGAACTTCAAAATTCCTTTAAGACTCCTTTTTCAGTTGAGGGCTAATTTCAATTAACCTCATGTTTTTTAACTCTCACATGAATTTCCCCATGATAGCTAACATCAAGATAGTGAAAGAATTTATGCCATTTACAAATTCTTCAGGGAGAGGCTTCAGTAATTTATGCTGCATTGATGTCAATCGTGTACAAAGCAACATCTGTAGGTTAAGGGGGTCAATAAATGACCCTAGGTTAAAGATAAACATATATTTTTACTAAGAGGTCATAAAGCACCCCAGAGTAGCTAGCAGATATATAAGGTATCTGATTATCCTGTCTTAGCATCTCTCATAACATTGAATGGTGTCATCTTTTCACCAGAAATTTGACTGTCATTAAGAGAAAAATCAAAAGAATCCACAGATAAAAAAATAGCTTAAAGGATTGTAGCATCAACTGACAAAATCTAAGAGTCTGAAGATGTGACCTAGGCCTGTGTTTTTCTTTGCAGTAGCACAAGACAAATGCAAAGTTCCGCTCTTACCATTGAACTTCTTGACTTTTGTCATTTTTGTCATGATGTTAACACTGATAAGCATTCATCAGTGCCAAAGGGATGTGTGAAAATGATTGCATAAATACAGTATTACTATGCATATAATTAATAAGAGAAAACACGCACAAGCTACTGCTGTACTTGACTTGTTTGACTTTCATCAGTTGAGCAAGAATCTGTACTTAGTTTCAAGTGTTAATATGAAGTGGGGATGAGGGAAATGTGCTAATTCTTGGAACCAATGCCCTTCTGAAGAGTGACAAGGTGGAATTTTCTAGGATACTTGAAATTTCAGTCCACTGGTATGATTATAGCATGTTGCAATGCAAAGTGGAATTTCCTAGTTAAGAATGTATCTCAGGTTCCTAAGCCCCAGGCCAGTGAAAGCTGAGTGCACTGTGAAGGTGAAAACGTTCAGTCTCCAAAGCGAGAGAGCCATCCACATCAATTTGCAGCAGGCTAAGTGGCATCAGCAATAGGAGGGAAGCTTACAAAGCTGAGCTTAGAGAGCGGTGCTGCAGAAGTTGCAAGGCACAGATTGAAGGAATCTGCATAAACAAACCAGAGACATAAGTGAAATGCTCCAACAGCATTAAGTCTGTAGAAGAACAGTGCTGGGGGGAGGAAAATGACAAAACGTGTTTCCTATATAGCAATAAACAATGTCGACCTCATTAAGGAAGGAGCATGATTGGCTTATATTCTGTAGAAGCTGGGATTTGCATTAGAGCATACTTTATGGAAATTTGTGAAGCAAGTTTTACTTTTACTTGAGATATTGCAAAAACTTTGAGATTTTATATTGCAAGTACACTTACAAATTTATATATGTATATCTGTATCCTATGTGAATCTGCATTTCACCCTTCCTTCTGAGATTCACTGAGGAGTGAACACCAAACATTAAAAAAAAAAAAAAATTAGCCCCTCAGTCAAAGCAACCAGAATTCTCCTGGTACCACCACTAAGTACGATGTCACTGATCAGGTGCATTGATTCAGTGTGAGCTAAAAAGAGGCCCAGGTTGCTCCTTAAGTTTTGTGGCCTCTGATGATTCTCTAAAAGCACATATCTATGAATTTTTTTATTATAGTAACAACTGAAAGCAGCCAAGTTTTCTGATTTCAGGTTTCACTTTGCTCTCCTAAGACGAGCAATGCTTCTGAGTTAGAATTGGCTGGTAGGAGATAATTAGGTAACATTTATGGAAAAGTGCTTGAAGTGGTGATAATACTGCATTTTCAAGAGAGCTGTAGAACCTTCAAATAACACTTGTTTGTATTAATTTCTTCTTATTTTCTTTCAAAATATGGTTGATTGTAGAGACAATCATACCAGAATTTGCAACTTGGTATGTCTGTAAGGTATTAAATAGAAAGTGTCAATGTAAGTTCCTTTGAAAAGGTATACAGAAGTGAAATCTTTTTGAAATCAAAAAGGGAGTTGCTGATAATATTACTATCTATACACAAACTCAAATCCAGAGAAGCCTGTATGTGGGAGAAAATACTTTCCAGAGACCTAGAACCAAGCTATATTGCCAACTTTATACATGATTCCAAACTTCCAGGAAAATTTTCTTTCACCTTTAAGGAGTTTGAAACTTCAGCTCATTTAACTGCTTCACTTTCTAAATTATTTAGATATTTGTTGTATTCTTACAACAGTTTCAGGAACTGCATAGCAGTAGCAGGTGTTGAAAAATGAGGGTTTTTTCCTTATAATGAGAACAAATAGTAATGGAGATCCTTAAAAATGGAAAATTAATCTATGTATCCAAACACAGAGCCCAGGACTGCTTTTACTCATGAGTAGCTTTCAACAAATACATACTTTTTTCAGCTATAGAATTGAAATGACATATATATATATATTTGAAAAGTAAATTTCTCATTACTGGAAGGAAATACAGTGGCAGAAACTGAAAATAGGAGAGCTTGATTGGTGCCCTCTGCTCTCACTATCATCCTCAATTTCTTCTTTAGGAAAGAGACTGAAATGCTGAACATGTATCTAAGATCTTCTATGTTCTTAACTTCAGGTTCCTACACTTGAATTTTTTTTTATTTTAAAGTTCAAGTTTTCAGGCTATAACTTTTACTTGATGAGAAGCCAGGCATCATGAATATTGTCTTGTGAACAGTTTCAATAAAACATTACATGTCATCACTTGGAAATACATGTTGAGGTTGTGTATGTTTTTCTCCTCCTCTGTGAATGCCAAACTCAGCATACTATTGGATGCCAGGTAGTGTACTCTTCCCTTTTTAATAATTTGCTCTTCTCTCTTCCCTCTGACTTGGTAGCTCTCTGAGGAAGAGGAAATAAGAGGTTTGGTTGAAGCTGCAAATATATTCAAGGAATTATTTTCTGCATGACAAGTTTGGAATCTCAGATTATTAGCTTTAGGTTGTAGTACTATGTCCAATAGGGTAGAATTTGAAAGAGACTGAAAAACAGAAAGTTATGAATGTTAATAAAATTATTTGTCTTGATTTTGATCAATTCCTGAGCAGTCTTCAGATACAACGTGTGAAAGGGCTTGTTGCTGTGACACAGGTTTGCACCATGCTGTTGATTGTGTGCCTCATACTAGCAGGACAGTATCTTGGTTTAAAAAGACAGATGTCTGCTTAGGAAGGCAGGAGCTTCCCTTGGAATGGAGAATGTAAACCCCCTCCCTCCAAATTATTATAATTTTGAAATTAAGAGGCTGTCAGGCAAAGATATGGGAAATAGGAGTAACAGTTCTTTCTTAGGAGAATTAAAATAAAAATGCAATAATACCAAAAAAAAACCAAACCCCCTGACAGAGTTAGAATATAACCCGACACCCAGGTGTTGGTAGCAGTCCAATTAAATGGTGGCTGCAGTCCTTCTGGAGTGGCAGACATGGTTCTGTTGAAGCAGCGGTCCTGTAGAAAGGTGTAGTTTTCCTCTGAAGGCCAAGTGATGCTGTAGATGTGCCTAGTGTTCCTCTGCACTTTCCTCTCTGCAGTGGAAAAGGCTGCCTTGGTGTTCCGAATCTCAGATTTTTATCCGGGTAGGAATGCTTGACTCCTCCCCCTGGGTGGAGCATCTCTCAATGGGATGATGTAATTTTTATGTCATGCAGTAAGACTCATGCAATGGCCCATCAGCAGAAGATAATGCCCTGGAGGGAGAATGGGTCATGGAAGAGCGAAAGAAAACTGACCGAGCTGGTTTTTTAACATTTGGCTCATTAACATTATCCCAAGATTACCCCATGCCCATCCCCTGCTCCAGTTTCAACAGATGCTGATAGAATACACACTTCTGGTTCCATCTTGTACTGTAACCCAAGACAGACAAAATCTCAGTAAGATGCAGAGACGGACAAAACAGTGCAGATATACTGTCCAGAGATCCATTTTAGAGTTTTTCTTCTGAGTTTTATTTGTCTCTTAGAGGTGCATACCATTTTTTAAAAAGAAAGAAACAACAGAGGAAGAAAGTAGTCATGATTCCATGGTTCATATTCCAGACCCTGGAAATGCATTGGGAGAAGGAGGACAATAAGAATAATGAAAAAAATTGAAGTAATACTTTAAAGTCGTTGTTGCCAGCCACTTTGAAAGCAGGAACAAACTTGAGGCAAGATACAAATCCAGAGAAGGTGCTATTATGGCAAACCAATACTTGTTCCTGAAGTTGTGCCCCAGAGTTGGATACTTTCACCCAAAAACCTCCTTTTGTTTTATCACTCAAGTGCTGTCAATGGAGAAAAAATGATGTAGAAGGCAGGAACAACTCAACTTCCCAGGCAGTGCTGACACAATGGTTTGGCATGGTTTCACATCCCTTGTCTGCACTTCAAATAAACATCAGACTTCTTTACCTTTCATTTTACCTTTTCTGAAATTTTACATGAATATGTCCAACTGCTATGTTATGAAGTCCAGCAACACATGAAAAGCTTTGATCAAATGCCTCTCTAATCATACAAAGACCTCTCCTTTTTATTCCATTTTTTCAGGGAATTGAAAGGCTGCTATGATAGTAGAACAGTCTGTTCCAATATGGAAGAGTAGATGCTTTATATAGCAATTTTGGGTTATAGAGCACAGTATTATGATTTCCCTCTGGGAGAATTTCCCAGTGTTGATATGGAACTAGAGTCATAAGCTTTGTGATTCACAAACTATACCCAGAGTCTTCTACAAAAATAGCTTAATTAGGAGGGCTGCCTGTCAGATATGCTAGACAATAGTATCACCACTGGAGCTAGCCAGGAATTTTGTGACAAAATGCTTTTTCATCATATCAGAATGATTCATCAAGCCTAAAACTTTCAGTGGAAGCTTTGTCTTTCACCCTACCTTTTACAGAATGGTTTTGCAGGCTCAGGATAGATATAATGACAAAAGCTATAAAGCTGGTCAACAGTGCTGCGACAAGAAAGCTTATCAACAACACCTGGCTTGGAGAGGCAGATCCTGACCTTCCAAATGTCCCTCACATATCTTGAGCTTTCTCTGGAGGAGGCTTTTTCTATTTCATGGGAACTGTTCTGTTCTGTGCGATTAAAATAGTGTGAAGCAGGGACCTGAGCCTTGCTCTTCCATGCTCCTGGTGACTTCTCCTCTGCTGTGTTACAGAGTGGTTTCACCCTGTGCTGGCACAGTGGCTGCTGAGCTGCCTGAAAAGGGGCAACTCAAGTGAGGAGGCTGAGGACTCAGGTACTCATCTGCATTAATTTGGAACAGTAGAGCAAGGAACCTCCACATCTAGGTGAGCCCATTTGTCAATTTGTCCTTCCCAACTTTCTGTCTCCAGCTGAAGAGATTGAGGGGTGGAAATTTCCCTCTCCTGGTTATTCCTCATTAGGTTTCTGTTTTTCAGCATCTAACCAGAAGCAGCTCTTTGCTCCTGAGCTCTACCATAAGATATATCCTCTGAGAAATCTGAGTATTCTGTGTTAGCATGCTTGTGAGGGAATGCTTCCAACCTGTTGCTGCCTGTGACAGAAATGAAATAATTCTTTCTGAAAGGTGCTTTAGTCCCTTGGATCAGGATGCCCTCAGAGGAAGAAATATGCATGTGAGTGATCTTAGGACAGCTGAATTCTGTTGTCAGAATCAACATTAGGAAGCTCAGGTAAAGCAATTCTAGGTGAGGGGAAATTTGTTTTTATTTAAACATTGCACTGTTCCTTGCACCTCTTTTTCATAACAAGCCCTCAGTTTTTCATTTCTTCTGTTAGCTACTGAAAAACTATTTATTCTCTTAAAGTACTGATATCACTTCTCTTTGGAAAATCTTTTCACCTTTGTCCAGATTACTGCTGCTTCTTTACGCTCTACAAGGGTCTCATGAATACAGCAAAAATAAAGATTTTACGTCTTTTCAAACACAGCTGAATTTTATGGATTGTGTTAAGCCTAATACGTATTCAAATGAGCATTGCTGCCCTTGCAGTCTCATCTCTCCTTCAGTCTGTTTGGAGAACTGAACTGTGACATCAAATTTCTCAGTCAAAAAAATTCATGGGTAAGGAGAAGAAAAACATGTCTAATACAGAGCTTTGTCTTTCTTTAAGGTCAGATAGATTTGCCTACATTCGTGTCTGATGAGATATTATATTGTGAGAAAACTTTTTGCCACTTCTTGTTTTAAAATTTTTCCCCATGATTGGACTATGTAACACAAGAGATAAAGTATATAATTAAAAGATCATATTATTTATACATAGGCAGAAACATGTGCAGTTTTGCCAATAACTGCAAGTAAAAAAACCCCTATCTTTAATAAGAAATAATGTTACAGAAACTAGTACAACTTCCCTTCCACACAAGTGTTTCTTATAATTTGAGTCCAGTTATCAATCATAAGAAGTTCCCAAAGTAAGAATATTTGTAACATAAAAATTTCCTAAGAGAAGGAAAGCATGATGCCAAAAATAGGCATTCAGGATTATTATCAGTTTCTTCTCACAAAATCATGACGTAATCTTAAAAAGAGTACATTTGGCTATTTTTTTTTAATATTTGCATCTGATTTTTTTGTATTAGGATTTGTGTTTAAAATATTTCGTGTAACAGTATGGACAAAGCACTTTTTAAAAGGACAAAGAAAATATTTTCACATAATACCTTCAATTCAGGAGACGAGATCCAGGAAAATCACATAGCACAAAGCCCTCAATAAAAATTGCCAGACCTGACAATATAGCCTCCAAATTAAAATTTTTTTTCACTGCAGATTTCTATCATGATAGAACATCCAGAGTTCAGATCCAGCATACAGAATAGTCCCTCTTGAATGCATTCTTTCCTAACTAGGAAAAGAGAACTACTTATTATCACTTCTATTTGCACTGCCACAAAGTATGACACTTTAATTCACTATAAGGATCGTACAAGACAGTCTCACAATGACTGTATTTGGTCTACAACAGTAACTTTTGCTTAAGGAAAACAATTGCTGTTTGGAGGAAGTTCATCTGCTCCACAGACTTTTCACAATCTAGCTGTCAGAGAGAGATTCCTGGAGAGGTCATTAAAATTTAGTATTTCAAAAATGAACTCTGTTGTAGGCTTAGCAGGTATATGTAGCTTCCAACATTATTTTTATTGTTTCTTGGACACTGCATAATATATACTAAATGAGAGAAATTCTTCTTTTGCTCACCGGTAAGTGAATCCAGAATAACTCTATTCTCTTGAATTGTATCACTTCAGTTTAAGGGAAAGCAAGATTTGGTTTTGTATGTCTTTCAGTTCATTGTGTTTCCATAAGTGTACTACTGTATTTCATAGTTTTCCTAGTGTTAGTTAAACAAGTATATGGGCTTTTTTGCCAGTTCAGGCAATTTTGTTTCTCTTTCTCCAGTAGTTATTTCATTGAATACTCTCTAAGCACATATTTACCAGTCTCTGTAATATTACTTGATATGCTATAGAGATATTTTATTGTCTTCCTAATGTTAGTTGATAAAGTAAGTATTTCTCAGTTATTGGAATACTGTAGCTCTTTATAAATATAAAGGAGGTATTTCACACTTTCATGGTTGGGAGTATTTGTCTGCAATATTTCATTACAGTGCATTTGAAAGTTCCAAAATTGATTTTTCGGCCTGTAATGTGTTTTGTACAGAACTTTCTTAGTCTTAATATTGATTTCACTGTATCTTTGACTCTAAATTTTTGTACTTCCCAATTTTCTTTAATATTAGCTTTGGGTATAAAAAGAAGTATAAGTCTTGCTCTTTGATGTTACTTGGACTTTCTGAGTCTCCTCTTCTAGTAATGCGAAATTTAGCCTTAAATTCACTTAAGAGTCTCCCTGACTGTCAAAAAACCCACAATTATTAAAAAAATCTACACGTTGAAGTCTCTACAGTAAATTTAGGACTTGGCCTTTCCACCTCCCACTCCCCTCACCTTGTTGCATTCCAGTGTTTATCTCTCATCTTCCTTGCTTCCAAGTTTTCTGGTTCTTACTTATTCCCTACATCCTTTATTATCCTTCAGTTTCTTTACTACATGTTGTCCTTCTCCTTTTTTCCCATGATACCTTACCCAATTACACTGTTCCCTGCTTCTTCTCTTCCAGCCTGCTTTTCTGCTCTATTTCCCCAGTTTCTTCCACTGCCATATTTAAAGAATGCAGAAATAAAGAGCGGGTCTTTTTTCACTAGTGGCAATTTAATATTTGTCTGTAGAGACTTTGATGAGGTAGTGGCCGTATTTGTTGAGAATATTCTAGCTACAGCTTTATTCAGAGCAGTGGGAGAGAATGCCATATTGATAAAGGGAAAAAAATCTTACACATTACTTCAGGGGGCAAGTTTTAAGGAAACGAAGATAGTTGTCACATTTCTGTTAATCCTGTAAGCATTGGGGATTCCCTTCATAATATCCTGCTCTGAAAAATGTCCTTTCTCTCCTGTTCTCAGTTTCTTCAGGCAGTGAGGTAGAATGGGAAAAGAAATAGTTTGTGAGGAGGGAAAAGCATGTAGGAACCACAGAGGGAGGTGCAAGCTGCAGTTTTTGCTTAAGGATGAGATATTTCTCTAGTGCTTGATTCTAATTTTTTTTCTTTTTCAAAGCAGTTATCCTGACATTATGCTACACAAATTGCAATAAATACTGAATTATTTTCCACTTAAGAAAAATGTTCAAAATTACTAGACACTGGTTTTATTTTTAGAATGTTGCTTTTCATAACAGTTTTTACCTTTCTCCTCTCTGTTATGACATGCTGCACTGAATGTAGGCAGAAAGACAAGAAGAAACAAGCTAGAGAATCAGAGGTATGTGAAGTTGCAAATGGGGGGTATGGAGCTACATTGCAGTGGACCTAGAATTACCAAAATTAGTTTTTCTAATGCTACACTGGCCTTAATGTATTAAGGGATGTCCAGTTTAATTCTGACATTTTGGGGGTTGTTCACTTCTCACAGAAATCTATGAGCACATTGTCATGTATTCCTTGGGGTAGATCACTGTTATTTACATAGGTATTTCCAAATTTCCTTTTGCAACCCACTACAAGTCTGAAACTCATTTAAGTGATGGATGGACTGAACAAGTACATGAGATTTTCCATTGTATTATTTAAACCTCCTGAGCTAAACTTATTATGAGGCTTCATCCCTAAATCTGATGGTATGTAAACTCTACCCTTATAAGGTATAGGACACACAGTATGACATTGCATTTCAATTGACCAGTGTAAGGTTTAAAGACATATGCAGTCTTTAAATGAAACATACATGGAGTGTGTTTGGCTAGGACAAATAGATATCAACAAATATAAGTCTTGAAAGGCAGTGAGCAAAAAAGATTGAAGTCTGTCAATACTATTCGTAATTATGATATAGAATTTTAGTCTGGAGTTGCCTCATGATGGTGCCACACAGAGGAAAGTTATCAATATGACAAGTTGTTCAATCATCTCTGATATGACATTCTAGTTGCAGAAGTTCCCATTTTATGTCAGGAAATTAAAATATGAGGTAGCATTATTACTAGCTTTATTGAGTGAAAAGAGATTATAAGTATTGCAGAAGTATTTTGACAAAATTCCAACCACGCTTTTAAAAAGAACTGTTCAAAATTGCATAGAAAATGCTTTGGATGTAGATAGAGGGCAGACTTGAATGCAATATTTCCTCAGCCTATTCAATTCTGAAGTCTTCATGGACCACATAGGCACAATGGGTTAAACATAAAAGTTGCAAAATTTTGTTCTGATTTTGACTTCTATGTGCATATACATATGTGCACACATTCTTAAAACAAAACTGAAAAAACAGGAAGCAGAGATAAAAGGGTATAAAGAAAAGGGTGTGACTTTTTTCTCTTCAATATTATTTGTGGAAAAACTAATAAATAATCTTTTACAGAAAAGCTGGGTTTTAGGCAGAAATAATTTTCTTTTATTAGTTCTGTCTTCATAATGGGGCACATTCATTGTAACTGTATTGTAATTTACTGAAGTAATTTAAGGTTATTTTTGCCTAATTATTTGACTGAAAAAAGGAGCTTCTGAGGAATTTGAGGAAATTTTGTTGCAACATGAAGGCTTTCCTTATGTCAAACATTTGCATGTTTCATCATTCCTCTCTATGGTACTTTACTCTGTTTTGCACTGAGAAGATGAAGAGGGGGAAAATTCCTAAAGCAGAGTTTTCATTCAACAATGTAATATTTTAAATTACATATTTACTGTATCTGTAAAGCATATCCCTATCTTAAAGTGAGCAATATCAACCTTAAAGTGAAATGCAGAGCACTGAAATGGATGAAGCCCATAAGGTGGGAGGGAAACTGTGTGTGCCCACTAGGAAATGCCATGGGATCATTAATGGCTCTAAGTAAGTGAACTTGGTTTTACATCTCATCCAGCACAAAGGGTACCACTGTCATTGCTGAAGCAGCTGAAGAACTCGGATTTTTGCTCACTATGGCATTAAAAGGTCTCACATGTTTGTGCCATAGGAGTGGTCCTGTTTGGACACTGACCAGCTGTGAGCCCATGTATCTTGACAAGTCTGGCAAAAACCATAGTTCAAACTCATGCTACCTGGCTCCATAAGCTTCAGAGAGATGCAGGATTTGTTCATGCTCACATATGTAGTGCACAATAAGGAAGGAAAGATAGCACATCTAACTGATGCCTAAGGCATCATAACAAATCCTGGGAGTACAGGTGCTTTGACAACGGGGAGAGAATGGCTTTTCAATTGAAAAGGGAAATTCTATCTAAAACAAAATAAATGTTCAAGCCACTATTCTCTTACAGAAGGCATTACGTCGTCTTGTAAATGAGAGATGAAAACACAGGGAACCTGATAAAGACTGCATAGAACATAAAACATAGAAAAAACATTCAAAATCTAAGATAGAGGCTTTACCTTACAAATGCCTATTAAACTGACAAGACAGAAACTGTGAAATACACAGTTCTAGTACAAGCAAGTTTTGTGGGAGGACTAATATATTTTATCTCCTTATGATATGGGGAAAAAGAAATAACCTCTCTCAAGCTTATAAGTACTTAATCAAAACTGAAACAGAAGATTAAAACAATAGCTTGCAGTAATAAACTGGTGGCTTGTGTTAAAAAAGTCAAAACCCAAAATAGTACATTGTCTCAGGTTTGCTTTAAGTGTAACTGAAACCTAGCTAAATCTTGGCATGACTGTCATAGAGCAGGTACTTCTGTGTTCATAAATAAAATAGATGCAAAAGAATACATTTCATTAGAAATTATCAGGCTTCCTTTACTTTGTGACTTCTATTTTGACTTCTAATTATTTATTTTGAGTAATTTTCCTTATATTAAGAAGAAAAGCTTTAGACATCATGGCCAAAAGGATTTATTTTCTTATAAAATGATGAAGTGAGGAGACATTTTTAAAATGGCTCACAATCGTTTTGTGGTCATTCCTGTAAATATTCCAGAGTAGTGAATAAACTTAATGCATCTACTTTGACTTCAGTTGTCTGTTAGAGGCATTTATGGTGCTCTTGCTCCTATGAAGTTACTGAACTGTCATATTTTGACTCAAATTCAGACTCAGGTAAAATGTTACATATATTGTTTCATAGCTGTACACATAAGGTGCAACCCAGAACATCATTTATCATTTAAGGGTCCATAAAACTGAGAGTTTATTTAACTCTTTGATTCAGTGGGTACTGAACTAGCAGCACCCTGCAGTAGCACTTTTTATAATTCTCTCTATTAAAATATGACAAACAACAATATATAACCTGAGGCATTAGGACTTCCTTTGCTTGGTGATATTGAACTTCAGGCAGCAGTGGTCAGTTGGTATCTCAGTACCCAACTATAAGAACACATCAAATGCTGAAAGTAAAATTAGAGCAAAATCTATTTCTAGAACTGCATTTTTTTTTTTAACCTAACCAACAATCAAACACCCCTTAGTGCAGTCGAATTTAAACTCTACATTTTTGCCAGAATCCTTACACTACGCATTGCCAAAAGTGCTGGGAAGTCAGCCTAATTTTCAAATATGGGCCTCTTAATAGGATATCCAAATTACACATTTGGGTACTTCCATGGACACTTAGATGTGAAAATGCCCACTCTGTGGATCTAAGTGCTGATTTGAGCATTCATGTCTGAGATTTAGGCATTCCATTAAAACATCCATATTTGATATTGGACCCATCATGTGTGTATTATTAATGTTTAAATGGAGGAAGAACATATGAGCCAACTGTGCACCTTACATAATACTGGGTAGCTGAATGTATTTCTACTGCACAAACACATATTGAATATGATAAAGCAGCACCACAGAGGTTCCAGTAAATGTACAGACAATCAATTGAACATATCTTGTGAGAATATGAAATATCTGTGCTATAAAATAAAAAAAAATTCAAGATATGCTTTTACTTCTAAACACAAGAACTAAAAAACATTAAGAATACAAATATAGAAATAAGCACCAAAACTCTCTTTTTTGTGCACCTTTCTACTGGAATCTGGTGAAAGGTCACTCATTGCAATAAAGATGTTCATAGTTTTAGATGTTTCCCTAAGCTGCAATTGCCCAATATATCGGATATTAAGCATTCCTTACATACCAGACACATGACCTCATTTGGTCAGGAATTCATGTCTCTACCAAGCTTTATATGCCTTCCCCTCTTGCTCATTGAACAATCTTATTTTATGTTTCTGTGAGCCTTTCCAACTATTCTTCCATGTACTCTAGCTTAAACATAATCTTCTGTGTTAGGAGCACTTCAGGTATTAAAAAAACATGATTAGTCAGAAAAGAAAATGCAATCAACCCAACCTCTTATCGAGCTCCTGAAGCTCCTGAGAGCACTGTGCAAATCTTTGCATTTGGCTTTTACTTCCAAAGTGCAGAATTGCTTGATGTTAAGCTTGGAGGCATAGTGAACATAACAAATTGCTATTACAAATTTGAATGTGCTTTTTAAAAAAAATAAATTACAAAGGAAACACCCCTACTCACAGAGGGGCGGATGTTGATGAAGCAGGCAGCTGAAAGCTCTAGCACAGACATCCAGCAGCTGTATTTCTCAGGAAAACCTGAAGCATGCTCATCCTTGAACCAGGTTTCTCAGGGACCCTTTGCAGGGCAGCCCTGCCTGGGGATGAAGAAAAGAAGTAGCTCCTCCTTAGCTGCATGGTCTCAAGGGTGAAGCTCAGAGGATTCTCGGCAACTTCATTTCTAGAAGGAGTAGATTCCCTCCAAATGGCTTTGTTTTTATCTGGAACAGAAAAGGGAAGGTAGAGCTGTACCAGGCTTTTCCAGAGGATATTTTTTTCAGGTACAGTCTCTATGACCCGTAGTTTCCTTGGCTCTTTTTTTGCAGAGTCAGAGTAGGATCGAAAATATATGTTAGGTTTGAAATAGCAGAAAGTAGGGATGAAAATAAGGGAGAGAATGAAAGGACAAGGAGTAGGAAAACACCTGGCTTTATTGGAAAAATGGCAGTCTGAAGTAGACAGGAAACAAGCATACACGATAAGTAAACTGACAAGTTTTCACTATAAAAATATCTTAATAGAGGCAAACCCTGCTCAAATTACAATAGATTGAAATAGTTTAAACTAATAATAAATTAATAGTTTTAACAGTTTAAGTTGCAATTATCTTAAACCATCATACAGGTATAAATTGTGTTAAAACTCAGAATGTAAATCAAGGAACTCTACTGGTGATTTTTCCAGCACTCAATTTATGGTAGCTAGGAATAAATAATGACTTTTATTATTTTCAGGTATACTAGACGTTGTCTAAAGTACAGTACAATTAATTTCAGGCAATATTTCTTTTAAGTTTGCAATTAGCTTTTCTGTTCTGCATAGCTTGCAGGATATTTTAGTACATTAGTTGACATGGTAAAATATATTACAAAGCTGTTGTAATTTCTGATGAAAACAAATAGAAGTTTTTTTGCTTATAAGATGACAAGTTAAGGTTACTTTTGTCCCTGTTCTTGAAGATAACAAATATTTATTTTGTCACTGTAGAAATTGTTATCACTTGTGCATAAAGGCATAATGGAACTCAATCATAAATAGTATTCTTAATTAATAGAACTTTTTAATTTGCTTGATAAACACTGCCTTAACAAACAACAGCTGTCGCTAAAGAAACATGTTATAACAATAAAAATATATTACCTTTACATTATAATATTATTAATTTCAAACTTATAATCTACATTTCAGCTCAGACAAGTCCACAGAAAGTAATTTCTTTTTAAGTATAAATTGTGGATCACACAGCTTATTTGATTTTAAAATAAATGCCTGAGTTTAAGAAAAGATTTAAACAACTACATGAGTATGAGGGTAGTTCTTCAATTATAGAAGTCTGGCAGAGTATAAAAGAAGATTTAATATACAAATTAATTTTGCTTATAATCATGCTATATCAAATGTATTTGTACTTCTACTCATTTGCATTTTTTAGGCTTTTTCAGTTTACTGGTGCTACTGAAATTTTAATACATCTGCCAAAGGTTTTCCATTGTACTTTATTTCAGTAAGCCAAAATTTAACACTTGACTACAAGTGCTATCATAATTCAGCTATTTGCAAATACTCAGGACATACAATTGAGATGAAAGAGACTTATACCGAGATCTTCCTTACTGCAGGTACTGTCTGAAAGTTTTCTGCTTTGAGTATTTTGTGAAATAGGCAATGGCTTAAAAAGACAGTGATGATTAGCTTTAAAACTTCTGGATAAAACCACACTGAGGAAGATAAAGCAGCCATTTTTCATCCCTGAAACAATGTATTATTTTATCTGAGGGTGAAAAGATCCTTTCCCTCTCTTGTTCTGCACCAAAATATGCATCCAATTCTTAGCCCGTGAAGGGTTGTAGAAATTTGAGAAATAGTGAGGTGAATCTTTCTGACATAGGAATATTTTAATTGTTTTTGATAGAAACTATTAATTAAGCATAATCCTCATTTGTAAGTAGCTCAGACTCCAAAAAAGAATGAATTCCTTTTCCCAAAATATAAATAAATTACCCTGTTCTATTTGCGTCTTACAGGTGGGGAATTGCCAATGTCTTCTCTAAATGTGATAAACTGGCTAATAATAGAATCTAGTTAAATAGAGTTAATTCTTCCTGTCCCTTTCTTACTTGAAATAGACTGTTCCCTGTTTCCTGACTGCTGAAGATGAGCTGTTGTTGCTAAAAACCTTGAATTGTTTGATGTAAGATTACTGCAATGTTGGATGCAAGCGGTGTAAAAGGAAATATTGTGTGATAAAATTTCAATCTCAAAACATTCAACACATTAGATATTCTTCCAACTAATCCAAGTTTTTTGAGGACATTTTGTTATTTTGGTCTTTGGCATTTGAAGATAGGGAAGATTATTTGTCCCATCTATTACATTAAATATCTGGGTTCTGTATTTGTCTTTGAAAGAAATAGATTGTAAACAGAAAAAAATGTCTGTGTACCTTAATCATCCATATTTTGCTCATCTGGATCACATTTTGTGACTGCAACTGTACTGCAATTAGCAAACAATCTACTCTGACTATGCAAGGAATATTATAAGATATTAGATGTAGTTAGAGAGAAACAGATATTAGATGTAGTTAGAGAGAAACAGATTCTTTTAACTTCTAGACAGTTTAGAAAACCTGGAAAATCCTTTAACATATCAGTGATGTCCAGCTTAATGCCCCGTGAACAACCAAAGTTGCATAAGTGACAAATTTGATGAATATTGTCTGAGTCAAGTGCTATGCATAAAAGACTTTTTTCCACCTGTGATTTTTTCGGTGAAATACTGGTCTATAATGAAAAATTAATATTTTTAAAGATGAATCTAAGGGAACATAAAAATGAAGATATATTTTCATTGCAAACTGGTCTGTTTGTAAAGCACGTTGTTAGAAAGGCATTGGTTTCAGTGTACATCATATTCAGACACCACCGATTTGCTACTTAATTATTAGGCACATTTCAATTTACATTCCAGGTTTCGTTTTCACTTTTCCTTTCTTTTGGGTCATAAAATTGGCAGAGCACTTTGTTTATTCCCAGTTTAGCAAAAGATTTGGATTTCAGAAGGTAATTTCTCATTTTATCTTTTACAAGGTGTTGGTTTGTCTCTGGGCGAATGAGATCCAAAGCTGCTTCTGATGGAAATATTTCCTGAATGTTTGTACACTTATTCATCTGCGGTTTTTCTTTGTTACCATATGAAAAAAAAGTTAGTTACTGACCTTGTGGCAATTGTCTTTTTTTTTTTTTTAATTTTCACAGGCACATTCCACATATCCTCTTTGGTAGAATTTTAAATTGCAGTCACATTTTGGCAAGATAAGGTCACTTGCTTGCAGTCTATTTAATAAGCTACCAGACACAACTTTACCCCCTCAACTAATTTCATTATTGCATGACTTATTTGATAGAAGCTATATCTTCTGATTGTTTACAATAAAAATTCTGCTGTATTGACATTTTCTAGTGCTCAAATGCTCTGCCTTATTGCTCAATGTTCTTTGAAGATACCATATTTGTATGGAACATACCATGCAAACCCATGTGCAGATACAGGTGATAGTTACCTTCAGATCTTTCCAATCTGAAATTGAGGTTACGACAGAACCATTTCTGTGTTCAGCGAACTTTGATCATTCCTTCACCTAGCTCAAAGAGTATTTTTTTCCCATGCTTTTATCTGTGCTTGAAAGTTTTGAAGCTCTTGTATTGGTGAAGTATGTGATCTTTTCATACTTTGAGGGGGCACTGCTGTGTGTTCTACCATTGCTGGAATGGTATCAGTGGTCTTTTGCTAGCATAAGGTGTGTTTCTAGTTTGTGAGGTTTTCTTGCAAAAGCTAAACAGGCCGACAGTCCAAAACCTCAGTCAGATGCAGAAGGATATTAAGACAACTTTCAAAATACTAATTTGGGCTGCTATGTCAAGTCTTCACAATGCTGACAGGCTATGTAAGGCAGGGGAAGATGATACTTTAGATGTAACTGCTGGGTTTTTTTCTAAGATATGATCCATAATCTTCTACACCCTTTTGACTTGGTGCAGATTTGACAATACTACCACATTTACCAAAAATGCTACAGTCTTACCTACACCTCTGCTATATTTCACATTGCACCTGTTGCACGTAATACAGCTCCTCTTTCCCCTGCCATAATTATAAGCAGATGGAAAGTGTATTTGTCTCTGTGGATTTGAAACAACACTGCCTGTCTTGGTAAACACAAGGAAAAAGCTAAAGGACGAAAGAGAGTGAAGCACATACTGAGTGAAAAATGCACGAAATCAAAACCGACAGTCAGGTAGCTCTGGCTGATTCAAAGGTCACAGGGAATGACATATCATCTTGGGTTAGATCAGACCTGGAGGCAGAGTCAGGGCCCAGTTATTCTGATTTCCAAGGCTGCCTCTATTGCTAATATTACTGATGACATCACACTTACTTTTGTCATAACAGACTCATAAACAGTAACGAGCTGCTGGGAAGCAGGACAGAAAATATGAGGAAAAGTGGGTAAAAGATTATTCAAGGAATAAGGGGAAAACAAATACCAGAAGACAAATCTGCAAGTAAAAGTCACAAGTATTTAACTGAGAGGTAGAACATCAATTGAATGGGACTGTGGACAGGTAGGCTGTTAGGTGACTGCACAGACTGTGCCTGTTTTAAACATGCCAATTATCAATGAGAGAGCCCTAGTCAGCAAGGGGTTGGGAGAAAGGAGAAAACATGACTGAGGAACTTCAGGGGATGCCTTGAGACACCTTACCAGTGGGTAAGAACTCTTAGTTTTCTATCTTGCTCCAAAAACCTACTTAAGATGTGATTTGGATGACTGTACAGCATGGCTAAGTTATATTGGGAAATAGGAGTAAAAATTATACCCTCTTGTGTATAAGTGAGTAAGGAGGTATAAGTTGGTTGCTGAAGAGGAATTTCTAAAAGTTGAATTGCAGGAGGTAGTAGCTTTAAAATCTGGTAGAACTATTTGGGGTAGCCAGTGGTATATTTTAATTGTCTAAGGTAGCTGTAAAGGGAAAGTTTTATTGCTTCTTTGAAGACATATTCTTTGCAGTCTATATTTTTATTTATTTTTGTCTAGCTCTTTGCTAGACAGAGCTTAAAAAAAATTGGGTATACTTCTTGGTAAAAAAAAAATGGGCAAAAAGCTTATGGGTTTAAAGCTTGAGACTGGTGGAAAATGGTTTTCAGAAGAGGTGTCCTGATATGAATTTCATTACAGATACATGATACATACAGATACAGAGAAAATTTATTTATGTCAGTTCAAGACCTTTAAAAGAGAATTAATTCTTTATATAATGCCGAAAACTAAATAGTTTTGTTCCCAGAAAAGAGGTAGTATTATGGTGGAAGAAATTACTTTGCCCATGGAAGGTTTATTACTCAAAATAAATAGCACAATTATGAGTGGTCAGAAGAATTAATGACAGAAAGTGATACAATAATTTAGACATGTAACACAGAGTTTTATTTATTGTTTTAAGCAAAGAATGGACAGAAGGGCATTTAATTTTTTACAAAGACCTGTAATTTCCTAAACATCTAAGTCAAACATATCTCATTTTGCAGTATTTTCAGCTGTACAAAAAAAGCACTGGCATTCAAAACAAGAAAAGTTATCAAATGCTATCATAATCGACCTATCCATTGTCCCAATATTAAGGAAAATCTCAGTTTTCTGGATGTGGCTGCTGTCTTGTTATTTTTTTACACTTGTTAGCACTAACATGCTTCAAAAGGTACTGAAATAACACACTCACTAAAAAATGGTGCAGTTAGCCTTTGTATTTTATTTTTAAGTCTGTCTTTATTCTGTATGAGCTGAGGCTCTCTCAGCACAGTTGATCGTGCTCTTAAAATGCCATCTTTCTTGACCTCTTGAACCTTTCATGGTTCTCCTGCCTCTCTAAGGTCTGCCTCCTGAAGAAATGTGAAAAGCGATTCTTTTTCATCTCTTGATTGGTTCCTCCCTCTCTGTTACAGAAAACGAAGCTGATTCCTTTGTCTGTCCTCTCTTCCACTGCTTCTTTTCCACATGCTCTTCTATTGATGCTGCTTTAAAAGGTAGTAAGTCTTTTGGGTGGCAGTCCATTTTTCCACCTCTTCATGGGCAGGGCCTCACCAGTCAGAAGACTGGTCCTTCAATGGGTTTCCTAGGCACATTGGTAATGCAGTATATTAACATATAATTCTAAGGTTTTTCCTAGTCCACAGGGAAGGGCAGTGAATATAAACTAGTAAATGGTCAGCTGAAAATAAGAGAACCTTTCCTAGTAACAAAGAAGTGACAAAAAATATATTGACTGTGTAACTACAAGTACAGCCAGGTTTAAACACTGCTTTTGGAATATATTGCAGAATATAACTGTTTATTGACTTCATTTTTTTCATGTATCTTACCAGGCTCTAATTGCTTTCTGCTTGCCACTCAAACAAATTTTTATGATTAAGATTATGTGATTTATGGAAGTCCTTCCAAGAATCCTGTTGATTTTTAGTTGAAATAATTTCATCTCTACTGATAAATAGAATACACAGATATCCCAATTTTACCAATTTTGTACCTTCACCACTTATTTTTTTTAACTTTTTTGATTCTTTCCCTACCCTAGGACTTAACCAAGGCTGTGTCTGAGAGGATATGTTTACAGGGTGAGGCATTCTGCTTTGCAGATTTTGCTCTACAGGACATTTTCTGGATCGATGACTCGCTCAAGGGATTTTGTGTGCATATTTACAAAGTCTTGACCTGTCTGCTGCAGCAACCTAGATGCTGAACATGCCCTACAAAGAGAAGAAATGCAAGCCTCAAGTGCAAATGAAGGTTTGCTGTATTTGGAGAGCCCCAGTTCTGGAACAGGCTACCAAATCAGTCGTGCAACTGAATGTGCCACCTTTTCTCTAACAAAGTATCATTGTAATAGTAGAGTAGTGCAATTCTTGAATGACAGAAAAAAATATGAGCCAAGATGATTAATTAAGTAGTCAGTAGTGAACTCATCCCAAATGTTTGCAACAAGCAATATGATTGAGTGTGTAGAAGCAGCATTGCATCTAAACCCCAGATACTTATCAATACTGGTAGAAGGCACTCAAAAAAATTGGATGTTGTTTGTAGTGGATCATTTCAGCAGTGATTCATCAAATGCTATCACGTATATCTGACAGAACTCAAAACTGGCAAGTGTTCTAATGGAACATAATAACAATGATGAGTCGTACATTTGTAGCACTTACTAAAAAGAATTCCAGGATTGACAAATTGGAGAGGCAATGTTGGCAGACTTAAAATGAAGCATTTGTACAGTATATACAGTACTCAGAGATGTGGAATAGGTTCCAATGTGAAATGTAGGGATATTTCTTAACATCTTTCTCAAACTTCATGCCAAGATGGTGCCTAATTTTTATCCTGTCAGTCACAAACCGCTTTGCATCTGTTGTTTCAACATGTGAACAGTGACCCGGTTCAAGCTGCTGCTAAAATTTGAGTACTAATTAATAAGAGGGAAGCTGGCTGATGGATAATTAAGATCAGAGAAGGAAATTTGGACAATGTATTTGCAAATCTGCACTTGGAAGAAAGGATGTAGAGTGCTTTAAGAAAAATAAAACCATTTTGAAAAGAGAAGTATTTGCAAAGGGTATCACACATTTTAATCACCATAGAAAACTCAAATTTTTCACCTTCCTAGGAAACTTCATCATAATCATCCCAGCTGCTGGACTGGCCTTGTACTTGGCTCAGTTGCATTACATCTCCAGAGAGTACATAATTAAAAAGTGAGTTTTAAAAGGCTGTAGCTCATCAGTGTTACTCAGAGTTGCAAGCCTCTAACAGGCGAATCTGTTTTTTGCCTTACTTTATTTCTCTATGGCTGAATACAATAGACTAGTAATCCAGATTAGAGCTTTGCACAAAACCCCCACAGTCTCTCTCATATGTAACTCTACAAAAAATATTTTGCAATTTTTTTGTCTCTAGAGATTTTTTTGATCCACTGCTTTCTTCACTTTTATGTATAGTTTCACCAAGAGTATTATCTGACTTGTTTTTCACACACAAATTATTTTCACACACTCATGCACATTTTGGTTGACATGTAAAATCCTGTAATTATTTTATTCGAAGATATTCACCAGAGATAAACTACTACTAGCCTCACATCTCTAGGAAATAATCTCAAGCACTTTTTGACTAATAACCACTGCTTTACAATGTTAAACAGACTCTGAAACATATGAAGGTACAGTTATCAAAAGGCACAAGGGATTATAAGCATATAATCCCTGTTTGCTTGGCCACATGATACCAGGACAGGCATAGTGTTTGAAAACAAGATTTTCTGACAGACCTATGTGCTGGAACAACAGCTTATGAAACCACTGTTGCTGTTCTTGCATAGGTCTCACATCCTACAGAAGAAGGAAAACAAGATCTGAGATCATCCACCATCAATCCTCAGTAAGTCCAATTAAATGCAGGAAATCCATTTATGGCGTAGGCCTTGATCCGTATCACACACAAATGTCCACACACACAGTTATACAAGTACTATAAAAATGCATTTCAGGAGGGAAAGAAACAAAGATACTATCAGAAATAAAGATGATGTGTACCTGAACTAAACGACTGTCTCTGTACTTTCATTTTCTTCACTTTCTTGCTTTTAAGTCCTAACACTCAATTTTTAAATTTCACTTTCAACAACGTCTTGATGGTCATTAAACACTGAATCCCTTCTGAAAGGAGGATGGTTTCTCCTTATGCAAAGCTAATTCTGCAATCACATCATTGTGATCTTCCTCAGGCATTCCTGCAATCTTCCATCACAGAAAAATATAATTTTGTGTACGAGCACCTTGTTCCCAAAAGGTAAGTAAAAAAAGATTTTTAAAATTCTGTTTATCTGAGCAAGATACAATTGTTACTCCACTTCAACTTTTTTTTTAGGTACTTTTTTGTTGCCCAGTGCTTGCTGTCAGGTTGAGGCAGCTGGGTGATATTTTGGCCACGTATGCCCAACTCAGCAGAAGCAAGGAACAAGAATCATCTGCCCTATCTGAGAGATGAAAGATCCCACCTATTATCTGAGAGGCAGACACTATGGTTCGCAGAAGGGGGTGGGTTTGGTGGATTTCCTCCTTGGTGACAGGCAGAGGCTTCTGGGTCACTGCTCCCTCCATAACTGTGGGAACTCAAGGTTTGTCTCTGGCTGCACTTAAGGCACAGAGACCTGGGCAGGGGGCTCGGAGATCTTGGCACAGAGCCCAAAACACCTGTGGTTTGGATTTTAGCCCATGGGAATAATTGTCAGCTTTAAAAGAGGAATTACAAGTCACAAGAGTTTAAATAGAGTAATAATAAGTTTGTCACAGGGTGAAAAAGTAGATTTTGGGTTTTAGTACATGGGGGTAAGTGAGGCCAAGATGGAGGAACCTTGTAGTTTTTTTTAGGTTTCTTCCTTTTTCTTCGCCTTCTCCATTTTCTGCTGTGATAGTGACACTGGTGATTGGTTTAGGGTAGAGACAGACTGTGTAACAAGAGTGATAGGTATTGGAAAATAATTGTAAATATTGTAAACATAGTTTTTAGTATCAAAGATTAACACCGCCTCAAGGGTGTGCGGAGTGCCTTCGTCTGTCCTGCTGGAAGGAGCTCAGCAGGCCAGAGGAAGAATGTTATCGCTAAGATAAAATAAACAACCTTGAAAGCAAAAGTTGAAGAGTTTCAGCTTCTTTTTTCACCTTGGGCGTGGAAAAAAGGACTTTTATTAGTTCGGGAGAATTTCTGCAGAAGCAGAAAACCCAAGACGTAACTTGCCATGGCCAAGCTGCAGAGACCTGGCCCACTGCAGCACACAGCTGAGCTCAGCAAGGGGCAAGGGAACCTCAAGTTAGGCTGGGAGAGGAGCAGACCTGCAGCATGCTGCAGCCCTGGGTCCTGCTGCTCCACACAGCCTGCAGAAAGGCAGCAGGAGAAGGGGCTCCTGCTGAGCTCCCCCAGGCACCTGTGTGAAGGAGAGTGCTGAAGGAGAGGCAGCCCCATTGCTGCGTGGTGTTTCAACATCCTGCCTCATCACCAGCGACTCTGAGCAACGCTGCCTTGTGTGCACAACAGCAAATCCCTCTTCCCATGCTCTGACTAAACATGCAGCCTGGAAACAGCACTTTACCAGGGCCAGGAGGGCTCCCATCTTCTTTCCTTGTGCAAAGTGACAGACAAAGAACATAATTCATCTTAATTATGCATCTGTAACTCGGAAGTAACTTTTTACAGTCAACTGAAGATTAAAACAGAGAGCACTGATTCCTGAGGCATTTGGGTGGCTGGGCAAAAGAGACAGAATCTGCAAAAAACACTGTCTCTAAACAAGATTTTTTTTCCCCATAATAAATATAAATTTAAAATTTATTTATTTGCATAATCCTTGTAAAAATCCCATTTGAAACAAATACCACTGTATAATATTGACTGATATGTTCTGTGAGGTAAAATGGCTTAATTTGGTCCAATCTTCAAAATTATATTTTTATTTTGCAATTCAGTTTGGGAACAAGAGCTACTGATAACTGTCAGGTGAAAAATGCTATGTTTTTTCAAAATAACCTAAAAAGAAAGATAATATTATTTGAGAACTCAAATTATTCCTCAAATATTTTGATTTCTAGGTGGTCTAAATACTACAGTTGCTAATCCCAACTTCTTTATGAATTTGATTGAAAGATGTTGATGATATAAAGCACAAAACCTGCAAAGGCTATAAAAAAAAAATTGCAACAGCTTTGGTGTAGCAGCCTACAACAGGGTGGGTTGGAGGGCGACGCTAAAACTAAAACTGAAATATTGAAAAATATACACTTGCATTCATTTCAAATAACCATAATTACTTAAGTTTATAATGACATGTAATCAAAATATGATTTGGGAGAGGTGTCTTTGCCCCTGTGAAAGCTTTTTCTTGCTGAAAAACATAATAATAACCACATTTAATGACAATCAAGATGCAGCTGGATAATGATTTGATGTGCTCTTTCATAACTATTTCAAGGTGTCAGGACATCTGAATATGATATTTTCCATGGGAATTTATTCTGCTTTAACATCGCTGATGTGAAGGTGAGTGTTTTAACCTATTGTGCTGGGCTCAGAACAAAAGCAATGTGTTTGTGTCCAGCATCTGCTGGAAATGAAAGCCTGAGGACTGCTGACAGGCTCTGTGGACAGAGCATGCTGAGAGGCAAGTTAGAAAGGAAGGACTGCAAATGTCTCTCCCCTTAATGTTAGGATAATGGGAAGATGAAGAACTACACAGTTGGTGCAGTGTTCTGCCCCAATCGTTGCCAATCCTCAGGAGAGATTTTGGTTTTTTTCCCTAGGATTTGGTGGTCTGTGGAAAATAATTCTGTTTAAAGCTGATCTGGACTTGATTCCTGAGAAGCTTCTGAAAGTCTTTTATTAAACCATCCATCCAGAATATTTCTTTGTCATTTGAAATTCTTTGGAAATCAGAACATCCCTCAAGATTCAGAGGTTCAATACCAGCCACAGGAGCCAGAGGGGACTTGGATGAGAGAGGTTGTGTGATCTTTTAGTCCTCAGAAGTCCTGTTAATACCTGAAATCTGCTTGTTTTCTCACATTTTGATTTATTATGCTTCTCTCTCCTACTGTCTACAGTTTGAAGTACCTTCCTGAGCCTTATGTCCTCCATGGCAGTTTGGAGGTGGCATCTCTCTCTGAATCAGTTGGGAAGCTTCCCTGTTCACATGCTCAAGAGCACAACAGGGTTGTACCCTCTTCATAAACTAAGGGGTAGAAGCACTCAATTTTCCAAATTTGTCCTGGTGGAAGGAACAGTTTCTGCATAGAAATGTGTGTATCACCAAGAGCCTGGGATGAGAATCCCTTCACTTATTTATTTTCTTATATGATTTACTTAACATGAATCAGCTTCATATCGTATAGGCACCATCATGGATGGCATTAGCTAGACATTAAAAAAGCACATAAAACTGAAGCCACTTATTGCTTTCCAAATCCTGGGCATTGGAGGTGGATTCTTTTCTCTATAACTAGTGCAACCTGCCACAAACAAAAACTGTAGGCAGTATTTTCTGTATAATAAGGGATTCTTTATTTACTGTCAGAAAAGTATTAGTCATTACAAATAAAGGAAAGGTCTGAAAGTATCCTCAAGGCAGCACAATTCAGAGGCATAAAAAAAAAAAGAAGAAAGAAATGGATTTCTGGGAGGTGTGCAAATCTCTTGAAAATTAACAGACAATTCCCACCTTATGCCCCTCCACAGAGACAGTCCTCCTGCAGATCAGTGTTTAAAAGGGTCTATACAAATATTAAGCATAATGTCATCCTCCTAGCCAGTCAGTGTCCTTTGAATATGGACGGGACTGGACCCACAGCTGAGGTCTGATGCAGTGAAGATGTTAAGAGGGCGATCAGCAAGAGCAGCTCTTCCCTGAGAGGATACATACAGCACTTCTCATTATAAAGTGGCAGAGCCATGCATTTTTCCACTTTCTCTATTCTGCAGTGGGCTATTCCCTGGAGACCTCAACCTGCCAGGATACCTGCTGGCAGTACCTGGCCTTTCAAGACTTACATGCCCTTAAAAGTGTGTGTGTGCATGTTGTTGCCAAACTTTTAGGATAAAGTCTGTATTCTTTTACTGTTTAGCCTTTCATACAGCAGTACAGCTCCATACTATAACCACCAGAGAAAAAAAACAAACTACTTACTCAGCAGTAATAAAATATAGTAACTTCTGAATATTTTATGACAATGCTTTAGGTGTAAAACTTTATCAGAGTGTTACAAAATAATTGTGTTAAGAAAATGAAAAGAACAAGTGGAATATAGCAGGAAAATGGTACGAATTCAATCATCACTTATTATCCTCCACTTTTAAATGTTCTTTTTATCACAGAACTCTGTAACCATTTAGAGACAATTAACATCAGTGTTCCATTAAAAGTTAATTTTTATAACCCATAAATATAATTTAAAAGTGAGCCCTCTCAGTATAGCATACATGAAATAAATTGCCATAGTGGCCTGTGCAAAGCAGAAAAGGTAGAACTTGATACACTATGCTGTAGGGTAGACAAATAAAATTGACTTTTCCCCTGAAGCTGAAAATGAATCAGTTCCCAGATTTTGGTGGCACAACCTCCATAACTGTAATGTGATGACACAGCATAATTACTGTTTATCACAACTTATTCCATGTTTATGACAAATTTTTGTCTGTTTCTTTATGTATTTATCTTGACTTATGTGCGTTGATCATTTGGACCATTAGAAGTTTTACAGGATGTTGTTGCTTAACTGAATTTTCTCACATACTCCTCAAACTTATTTAGAAAACATGCAATCAAAATACATACAATTATGTTTAAGTAAATTAATGCAAACTAAACCAGGAAAATGCTCAGTCAAGTATAAATATGTATGGTTGCACTGTGAAATTCTTCCTCTCTTTTTAACAAGAATTATTTTGTCATAGGTTTCCTTTACCTTCCTGTTCTTCTAGAATTCTTTTTTGTTGTCTTCTCTTTTTGTATTTCAGCTCTTCTGCTCTTTTCCTCAGAGATCTTTTCAATTCTTGGATCTTCTCTGTTTCTCTGATTTAATGAAGATAAGAAAAAATAGAACCTCAAACGTTAATTAGTTTGGCAAGATATTCACACTGAATGCTCTTTATCAGCATGATTGGATTAATAATAAAGTTCATTAGCAAAGTATTTGTGCTACAATTATTTTATTTGTTTTTACAGACAGTGTCATCATTAAGATTCAGAGATAACTGTCAGAGGAAATCCATAGGACAGATAGAGAAGGTTTGTCAGTTGTTATGTGTACAGAAACAAACTTCACGTTGGTATGATCCCCTGTGTGCAGGCAGACATGCAATGGTCTCTTTTAGATGTGAAAATATTCAAAGTGTGTGGTAGATCCAAGGGCTCTGCCAGAGCCCAGAAGGTGTGGGGTGAGCAGCTCCAATGCAGGCCAATAGCTGAAGGACTCTCCCTTTGCTTACACCTCTCTTGTGGAAGTAAAATACTTGCTTTCCCCAGTCACTGTCATTTCTCTACGTGCAGAAAGACCTTGCTTTAAGCTACATTATAGAACTGTGCTTTATGCAGTACATCCCTTTTTTCAAACCCAAAATGTTTAGCAATCTTAAGAAATGCTCTTCACCTATAAGAGCAGCTCATGTCTGGTCCACTGCCTTACCATACAGACAATAATCATGTATTCAATTATAAACAAAGATCTGAAACAGCTGCTGAGACCTGAATAAAGTGGTGCAGATGCATACCTTTGAGTATATCCTACAAGTTGCCTGAATTGTACATAACTGTCCTCTGAAGCTGTTTTCACATTTGGATAAAATACTTATGCCATTATTGTGAGGTAACACATCAATATAGAAAAATAGCTATAGTTGGAACATATACTTCATTGGCTAAATAATGAAGTTTGCCTCAATCTGTTAAAACCTACTGACTACATCTGCCTGGTCAACACTGTCATATTACACTAATTTGCAAATATACATAATATTACACTAATTTGCAAATACACAATCAAAAAAACCCCACTATTAGATATCTTCCTTCTGCCAGTGGTAGGAACAGCGCTTGGCTTGCAGTTACTGCTGTTTGCTGCCTCTCTCTGCGCTGCCCAGCCCTGTGACACACCCTCCTTAGGGTATGACACAGTGCCTTCCTCTCTCTCTGCTGCTGGCCCCAGCACCTGTCACCCACCCGTGCCACCAGGGCCTCATCTGCACACCACTGGGAAGAGTTTCTGTGGAGGATAATGTCACATCTTTGAAGGAGGCTTTGATGGTACCTTTGATTTCCTTACCCACCCTTGGGGGTCCTTAAGGACAGCACTCTCTGAGGGTATGGCTGTGCTCTTGGGTAACTCCACAGTTACTTTGGCATGTGATAAAAGTCAATTTAATTCCTACTTCTTCAGGCTTTGGAGCCTGCTGGCTAATCTGCTAATTGGGTTGGAGAAAAGGGGGGAGGAAGTGGGAGAAAGGGAGGTGGTGATGAGAGAGGGTGAAAACCCCTGCTGTCAGGAGTAGTAACAGGTCCATAGAGGAACAGATCTTTCAAAGGGTCAGAATTTTCTCTGACCTGTTTCAACTGCATAAGAATTTCAGCCTCTCTTAATAATTCCTGATCCTTCTCTGTATTTTAAGGGAGCCAAGGTAAAGCTCCACAAGCCCTAGCAAAATGTTGCCCCTCTGTCACAAGTTATGCAGTCATCTATATCAGTTCTTTAGTTGCTCTTATTTCCAAATCAACATTTTATTATAATTAATGTGCTATTGTACTTTTAAATATCATTTATAAATATGCATAAACTGAAATAATCTGTAGCAGAAAGAAATTTGGAGTAAAAACATTATGAAACCTATGCCTCTCCAATATAAAATATTATAATATAAACATATTGCACATAATTACATATAACGACAAATGTGTCTCTGTGTGGTATGATTAGTGCTGCTGTAATAAAAGAAGAAAGAAGAAGATATCACTCTAGCTGTCAGCTATGTCAGAAAATAAATACAGATGAAGCATCTCTCTCTCACCCGTATTCTATTTACTCATTAAATAGTCACTAGAAACTAACCAGCAACTTATATTTGGCTATAGAGTTACATATATCCAAGAAGGGAACAAATAAAATGATCACCGTTAACCCTTTGTTGAGGACAATGAGCAGGATTCAGGTTAATATATCTCATCTACACAAAGAACACGTGCAAAATGACTCGTCAACTTCACAAAGAGCAGGGGAGTTTTGATGGAGTTATTTAGAAACCAGACGACAAATTATGCTCTGAGCATGCCTTCAAAGATTATTCTTATGAGGAGACTAGAAAATTGCCAAAAGAAGAATCAAATCTAAATTGTATTAAACAAAAAAAGATCTTGAGTAGCTCTATGAAGCTCTCATCAGAAGTTTCATACAAGACATTTTCTGAGAACACACACGTATGAAATGCCTTTATGAGAAAATATCTGGAAGACTCCTGAAAAATCAGAGCAATTAGCATGGGGAAAATGATGGCCAGAATATTTTAACAAATGTTTCAGAGACCTCTGCAAAATTTCTCAAGACCTGCTTGGGAGAAAAACTTTCACTGATCTGAGAGCAAGCAACAAACTCCCATGCTTTGGTGGGGTGGAGAGGTCAAAGTGAGGTCATGTAAGCCACTCCAAGCAAAGCAGATGAGGGGACTAACCAGTGAACTGTGGGCAAATGAATGATGGCCCAGTCTTGCCACCTTATTTTTGCAAGAAGTTTCTGAAAGTGTCATTGTTATCCAAACAAGTAACAACACCAACTTCTAAAGTTTTTCTTTCTTATAAAATTTGGTTTTCTGGACAGCTTGGACATAGAGCAACAAACACCAAGTGCTGGAGATGAATCTAAATGTCCTGAAATTTGGATGATTAAAAAGTGATATCTTGGAATAGGTATCATGGTATCATGGAGCAGATGAGAAGTAAATTTTAAGAAATACAATACATATGTCCGGTCCTAGTGTTGCATTATATTCCAAGCCTTTCAGAGTGTTCAGGAGCACTCATGAAATATATGCATTAAACCTGTAGCCAACTAGTCACTCAGAGTGGAGCAGGAAAAATATTCCATGTTCCTCACCACATAAAACAGCTACTGTGACAGTATAAGCCAGTAAATGGTAAACAGAAATATAAAAGTAGGCCAGATTTGTCTTGGCACACATAAAAGTAATTCAAGTAAATGCAGGACCTGCTTATAAGTCTAAGTTTATTGCTGGCTAACTGTCCACAATAATTTTCTTCAGACATGAAAAATGTACACTGTCTTTTTGAAACTATAGACTCAAGCAAAGTTCTTCTGTAATTACTAACAGTAATAGATATTTTCTTGCTCTCAACACCACTGAATTGTGGAAAAAAAAGCCATTCAAGAAATATTTTGAGAACATGATACATCTCTCCTCTCCCTCTATCTTCCTTTATTTTTTTCAAAGAAAATTAACTCATGAAGGTTCAAATGAATATCAATTAAGAACACACACTTTTTTTCTGCACACAAAATATAAATGGCCAGAAAATAATATTTACTACAGTGCTTCCTTTTCCATAAGAGCCCTTGATTTTGCCAGAATTGAGAAATGCTTATCAGCTCTCTACAAAATCACATTTTTTACATGAAATCAAAAATATTATGTAAAATGTTCTGCAAACAGAGATATCAGCCTTGTGACAGTGAAGTTAAAGGGAATGAGGAGATTTTCAGATATATAGAAGGGCTTTCCCAGTGAGAGAATATTTGTTTACCCTCAGATAGTGGGAGCTCTTCTCTATCTGTTAGCTTTTTACCTTCTCCTCACTTTCCAAAATGATCATTTTTTTACTGCCCCCGACGGAAAAGAAACAAGAATGTCTGGGATGAGTGAGGTTGAGCTTGGGTGGCATAATTCATTGTTTTAGAGTGACAGTCCATTTGGCCCAGAATTGGATGCTGGATGAATCTGGGTTTCAGCTTTGAGCTCTTACATGATATCTATGTTACCAGATACAGTTTAAAACAAGCTGAGATAGGATTGATTTGTCTTCTTCGTGCAGCCCTTCCTCTGCTGAGTGCTCATCCTCTCCAACTGGTACCCAAACCTACAGTAAACACTGAGCTATGACAGAAGCTAATGATGAAATCCCTGGCCAGATATCCCTAACTTTGACAGAGAAAGGCAGCACCTCCCTGGTAATTAAATTACTTTTGTTGGGGAAAGAGTGGAGGGTGTTGGATGACTAAGGCCTCTTCTGCATCATAATTTCTTTTTTACAGTAAGCAAGAGTGAGCGGGAAGTCATGAGTCTTCTTTCAAGCAAAATTACCTGAAGCAGTTTCAGTTTATTCCAGCCGAAAGAAAAAGGTATCAGAAGAGGTTGAGTCAACTCTATTGATTTTTGGCCAGTCTAGCACTGCTCTAAAAGCAGGGCTGGCTGGAGCTCCACATGCTCACTTATAGCCTGAGCTTCAGAATTACTCTGCAAGCAGCAAAGCAAGAGTGCTTTCTCAGTCAGACTCAGACACCTTTACTTTCCAGAGAGTGCCATGGGCACATCCTCCAAAAGCAAGAGCAGAAAAACCCTTGCAGTGACAGCCAGTTTCTCCTTTGCTTTGTGATAAACTGCTGGCTTCTCACAACAGCTGCAGCATCTCAGCACATAATCATCTTGCCATTACAAATACTCCGAGGACAAGCAGGGCTGTATTCTACAAAGATCTTGTTTCTTGTAAGTCAGCTCTAAAGCCTACAGCAATCTCAGACCTCTGGGATCCTTTGTTTATTCTTAATTGGCTTTTAAGCTCTGAGAGAACAATTTCAGAATGTCACTTTCAGTCAGTACAAGGCTCACATTTCTCAGTCCCTTTTGTTTGTGTCATGATCTTCTAAATTTTTTAGATATTCCATTTTGGATTATAGTCTAAAGTGGTCATTCTGGAAAATTCTATTTCAACATTTTATTTAAAATGTACTTTGAAAAAAAAAAGTAGACTTTCAAATGCACTTTTTGTAGGCAGCTTTTCTTGAAGCAAAGATTCTGGGAGAAGATTTCAAACATCTAGCATTGCCACTGACTTAAAATGTTATTTTAAGTTAGATCTATTTTAAACCCTTCTGAAAATTAAATTTGAGCACCAACAAAGCCAACTATGAGATGTCCTAGAGCATGCAATGCTGGAGCACACCAGTCTCCATTCAGCCTTGTTTTCCATCCTAATTGAAACTGAGATTCACTGAGTGGAAAAGCCTGGAAACACTGCAGCAGGCAAGTGCACAAGGTAAGCTTCTCCTCTTAACCCACTTACTAGAGGTCACCAAATCCTACCAGCCACAGGGATTTCATCACATTCAAAACTATTAGCTTTAACTCTTTTACTGGGTATTTTTGTCACTTGTTAATGTCATTTGTTTGTGGCTTGTTGTTTGGTGTTTGCAGAGCTTTCATAATTTATTGCCTGATTATGCCACTGAATAGCATACACAACTCTTATTGACTTCAAGGGGAGTTTCACACGGAGAACATGGCAACATAACACAACACTTCTAAAGTACTTCCTATAACTATTCATGACTTTGTCTACATTGGTGTTAAGATGTAAACTGAAGAATGGAAAATTAATCCCAGTAACACCTTTTGTCATACTCTGTGTGCTATGAAGAGAATAAGAATTTGCAACATTATGGTTCTTACCAGAACAGGAGAAAGCAAATAATTTGCCAGCAAAGCTGGCCAGATAGAAATCTATATGAAGAGGTCTTGGCACACATAAAATTCAGCAATAACTGAACGAAACTGATCTATAAATGGGAAATTGCAAGCACTGAGAAACCTCCAGGAAGAATAAGTGATTGTAAAGCAATCTTCTGACAGTATGCTACAAGTAATCAGGTAAATTTCTAGACAAATAATCCCAGTACCCTGCTGAATGCAGGATGATGGCTATGGTTAGAGCATCAGACAGCGGTTTTAATGGTTGAGGCCCTCTGTTCACAAAGGTAATTATTGCTCATTTGCTGCATTTGAACATTGAACTAGCTCCAAGGAAGGCTGTCCATGAACATATGAACATATAAATCCTGAGAAGAATCAATATCAGGGCTCAGAAAATGTTTCATTTGAACTCATCAGCCTGGCAAGTTAGAATCTTTACTGACAAAGAAGTGAGCAGGAAGAAGATCGAAATTGATTTCCAAAATGATTATGACACCTCCAGGCCAGAGGTTTCTGAATAATCTCCCAATACTTGTTGATAGCCTATTTCTCTGAAGGACAAAAGGTGATTTACAAAGGTGTCTTTGGAGGATGAAGACATAGTGGGCTTGCCTCTCAAAACAGGTCATGAGGACCTTGTGGAAATGCCATTTTGCCAAGAGAGAGAGAGATATAGCTCAATATGTATGAACTCTAAACATGCTTTCTCTCCATTGGTGAGAAACTAACTGCATTATGTAGGGGAACTAAGATGGCATCCAAATTATTCAGAAATATTTTTTTTTTGCTGTTAGTTTTGGTTTAAAGGGCTTCAGATACCCAACCTGAATTGAGTAGGATCAATTAAGGAAAAGATCTAAAGTGCAAAATCTCTTCCTTACCACACACAGTGATCATAGAGGACAATAAAGTAAACAATATTTCAATCAAAACCAAAGTAGTTATAACATGGAAGTGTCTTCAAATGTAAGCCTTTTCAAATATCCCCATTGAAAAGAAGTGTATTCACAACAGGCAATACACCTATCTTTGCACTGATAAGAGTAAATCCACAAAAAGTAGATTCCTGGCTCAGGAGATCTTTGCAGACAAAGTGAATTTCAATAGAGATTGGGAAACCAGCTCTAGAGACAATATAGATTGCATGAGATGTCAAATTAGGAAAATCATATTCTTAATTTAGTATTGTCATAGAATGGCCTGGGTTGGAAGGGACCCTAAAGATCATCTAGTTACAGCTTCCTGCCATGGACAGGGACACCTTTCACTAGACCAGGTTGCTCAAAGCTCCATCCAGCCTGGCCTAGACCATATGCAGAGATGGGGCATCCACAGCTTATCTGGGCAACCTATTCTAGTGTCTAATACCCCTCACAGAGAGGAATATCTTCCTAATATCTAATCTAAACCTACCCTCTTCAGCTTAAAGCCATTGTCCTATCACACATCTTTTTTTCCAATAGGTTATCTCAGCAGGGTTTTTCAGGAAGAATACCACTGTACCAACACCTTCCACTGGTCCATGACTTCCTTGTCAAAGAGGACAAGCAAGGCTAAGTTATGATCCTGTGTGACCCTTTCTCTCCTAGTTTCTTTTCTTGACACCTCATACTGTTTCCATGATTACCCTCCCACACCCCTCTCTTTCTCACTGAGAGATGGAATAAGGTATCTACTACCAGCCATCAATGTAGCAAAAGAAAAAGGGAAACTTCTTCAACTGTAGAAGAAATGATATTTCATTTTCAAGTACATAAAGCAAGAATACTGCCTTAAGACACGAGATGCTAAAAAAATGGTATACACCTGTTGTTAGCTGCCTTTGAGTGGTTGTAAAGCACCTCACTGCAGTGCTAGCCAAGTCAATGAGTCATATTCTCTTCTGTAACACCTCTGAAATGCAGAAAGCCTTCAGTGCTGCTGTACACTCCTGGGGATAAAAAGTGATTCAATGTGTAAAGGGGTATTCTGGAAGAATGGTTTAAATATATTACAATCTGAATTTAATTTCTGAATTTTAACTCAGATGTACAGACAACGAATATTTTGCCTTTGTTTTACTAAAGAATACAGTGGAATATGATGAATTGAAAGATAAGATAGAAGGAATACTTACAATTAAAACTCTAAATAGAAGCTTTGGGGAGCTAGAAGAATTAATGGTTTATGTTCAACAAGTACAGCAATTTTCTAATAAATGAAGGACAGCAGTTTCAGATTGCCAGTATCAAAAGGATAACTTCCAACACAAAAACTCTGTACATTCACAAAAAGTCAAAAAATACACAGATATATCCTGATAAACCTTCTCAAGCATGGCAAATAATCAGCAAACTACTATCTCCTTTTACATGGCAAATTATTTTTATTTTACTACCTACAGTACACAAAATCATAGAATCATAGAATAGTATAGGTTGGAAGGTACTTTAGAGATTATTTAGTTCCAAACCCTCTGCCATTGGTAGAGATACTTTTTGCTAGACCAGGATGTTAAAAGCCCCATCCAGCCTGGCCGTGATCTCTTCCAGTTGTGGAGCACTTACAACTTACCTGGGCAACCTGTTCCTGTGCCTCACCACCCCCAGAGTGAAGTCTTTCTGTTGGAAATCTACTTTTTCTATTCTAAACCTTCTCTCTTTCAGCTCAAAGCCATTCTCCCTTGCCCCATCACCCTCGTAGAAAGCCCTGCCCCAGCTTTCTTGTAGGTTCCCTTCAGGTGCTGGGAGGCTGCTAAAAGGTCTCCCTGGAACTGTCCTCTCCAGGCTGAATAGCCTCAATTCTTTCAGCCTGTCTTCATAGGGGAGGTGCTCTAAGCCTCTGATCACCTTTGTAGCCTCCTCTGGCCTCGCTCCAGCACGACAACAAACTTATGCTGGGATTTCAGAGCTGGGCATATTAGATAAAATACTTCAAAACCGAAATAAAAACACAGATGTTTTCTGTTACCTCCAGAGCCTTCCTCGCCACACTGTCTTTCATTACAATGAATTAGAAAGCAAAACTAAATGCCTAAAAATGGCAGCAATCTCTTTACTAAACAAGAGCTTTTAAGAAAAATAATTTTAAAGCTATCATCTCTGTCATTTGTAGCGCTTGTCTTCTTTTAGCATCCCAGAAAGACTGTGCCAAAGAGGTCCCCAAAATTTGTCAGAGTTAACTATTTCACTAAACTTCACAAAGCTACCACTGCTGGTGATTAATCAAATTTTGCTCTAAATAGGATTAATTCGGGTGTATCTGTGAAAAAGCTTGTCAGAGTGCACGTCCCTCTTCTCATCTGTCCTCGGGTCTTTTTTTCTTGCTGAATTTAAAATGAAGCTTGAGCTATAATCTTGCATGGCAGATACTGGATCGTTTCTTTGATAAACATCTAAAATGCTAATGAATGTGGGCTGCAGTTCTGAAACAGCAAAGCAAATGATTTGACAAGAATCTGGAGGGTAAAAAAAAAAAAAAAAAGGAACTTTCTGACTTAAAAGAAAAACTCTTTTTGTTCACATAGAGTATTGTTTCCCCGAGAAAAATTTTTCTGCTCTGCAGAAAACAGAAAAAATCCTACTACATCAAAATGCGGAAGCATGAAAAACTGATGAGCTTTCAGATTGTCCTCTTTTGCATGCAAATCATATCAGAAGTTCTCATTAGCATAAATGCATGAGCAGCTCTAAATGCTTTTAATTTCCAATCTCAGCCAGCAGAGGAGTAATTTGTCACTGTCAGGGTGAAAATCTAAAAAGAAAAAAAAAGAGAGAAGGACTCCATGCTAAATTGGAATCATATAAATTTTTGATTTGCTAATTGACTGATGCTACAGTTCAATCAGCTGCCTTGAAGGTGTAAATAATTCAGTATACAGTCAGAAATAAAAGCATAATGTGCTTCTACTGAAGTCATATTAACATTCAGTGCACCAGGACACACCTGACCATGTCTTTCTTACAGATACCCTTTAGCCACATTCTATTGCTATGCTGGCAAAAGCACTACACCAACAAATATATATCTAGTCTTTCATAGTTTAAAATTATTTTGTCTTTCATATCAAGAAATGTGATTCCAGAGATAATTTAAAATATTTTCACTCCAAATAGTCTAGTAGTCAGTCCTAATGCTTGCAGAAATGCTGGAATACATTTTTATAACACTAATGCAATTATAAAACAGAGAGTGCATAAATGGTAATCCAGCATTTCTATCAACTTTTAATTATCCTTTTTCCTTAATCAACTGCTTTAAATGTCATATGCAAAGTGTATTTTTTGCAAAAATGCTTCTCATCAGTGTGCATACACTAAGGATGTTCTAGAATCTGTAGGGGTAGTTGCAATAGTTTGTGATTTACAATAGAGAAATGATATTCAGATCCTTTGTATGTTTAGTGTTAATAAAGGAAAAAAGTTATTTTAAAGCTGTAGTTTAAGTAAAACCTACTTTTAACTGACTAGTCACTTCCTTCTCATCTAGATCAAATGAGATTTATAGCCATCACAGATTTTTGTAATGCAATTGTACTTCCAAGAACATAAATGAATAATTAACAAAAATACCTTGAATATAAAAAAGCCACCTCCTCTGGAGCACGTTCAAGTAAAAGACCCAGTTCATAATTTACCAGATGTCTTATGTTAATTATTAATGTCTCATGGACTGTGGATGTGAAAACCAAATATGGCTATATTGAACCCCAAAATGATCAGTTGCCATTGTTTTGAGTTCTATTTTGCACAGATTCTAGCTGTACTGTTTTGTTTTCATAGCACAGAAATTTATCAGACACATCTTAAGCATCAACAAATCTATTTTCTGTGTCCTCATCCCTCCAAACCTATATTTAAACCAGACTCCATTTAAACAATTTATATGAAGACTTTATCCTGGACAAAGAGCTGATTTTAATTGCCAGTAGCAGTCTTGGAATGGTTTTTGCAATGGAACCCGGGGTTTCTGATAATGAAAGGCTTACACCAAATTCCCCAGTGCTTTCAACAAGGATTTAATCTGAATAAAGTCTGTAGGATTATGTTCCAAGGTGTTCATTTTGACTAAGCATTTGATTCTGCACTCTCTGAGATCAATGATGGCATTGCTTCAGTCATTCATACCTTTTTCTTGTCATGAATTGCACATTTCCTTTCAAAATAGTGTCAAAATGTAAAAAACAATAGTCAAGTAGTGGGAAAACATGAAATATAATGGACTGAATGTAAACTGTGAGGATTCGGTTTCCAAACAACCAGATCCTGCTTGATCTGATAGTTGACTAAGGAAGAAGGATAAATCCTTTCAGTCTATATTAATTTAGAAGAAAAGAATCTTAAAATCAATTTTATTAGTATATTTGTTTATAACCAGAGTTCTGGAAAACCTAACTCAAAGGCAAATCTCTATTAAAGCAAGTAGAAATTTTGGGTAAGAAAAATCTTGTGATAGCAGCCTAAGTTTTTTCCCTGGCCTAAAGACCTTTCAGTGCAAGCAGAAGAAGCCAACAAGCACAAGCAGGGCAGATACCCATAGAGGTCATTTCACATAAAAAAGAGTGGATAGCAGAAATTATTTCTGCAGGTCCTGCTCCTCTTTCTGCAAACTCTTTCAGGCTCTGCGATACCACTAAAAAGGGAGTGTTTTGGGGAAAACCTTACTAAAATATGGGTGTCACCAGTGCTTGGTTCACCATTTGAAATATAAGCTGCTTTGCTCTGCAGGTCTGGTCCCCAGTGGGAAGAGAGAGGTGTCAGCAAGGGGAAATGAGCTGGATCACAGGATTAAGCAGTGAGGAAATGTCCTGCAGTGTCATTCAGACTGTAAGTAGTCAATTAAAATTTTGTATATAAATTTCAACGATTTTTAAAATAGTTTTTTCAAATTACTCATATTCTTGAATATTTGTATTTTGGTTTTTTAATCTTTTTTTTATGTAGCTCACTCTAGTTCTCTTGTGACTTGCACATCATTCTGGCAACAATTGTGGCAGACTTTTAGATGCAGCTGAGGGAGATTAGTTGAGTTTAATTCAGTCTTGCTCTAGTGAGTTGTTTGTATCTAATCTTTTAGCATTCATATAGAGTACAACTATCATCTCTGGCAAAAGAGTTGCAAATAATCACGATTGTGGTTTTACGATGGTGTAAGACGTATTAATACATCCATTTATCCTTTTACATAATTATTGTGAGAAACACAAGAAGGAAGGTAAAATCTGGAAACAGATTTTGTGAGCAGGATCTCTTTACTGTTTGGAGAGCAGAGGGGCTCAGACTCCAGCTATAAAATGCCAATCAAGTTCCTGCCTAGCCACAGGTACAGGTCCAACAGTTAAGCAGATGTTGCAGCCCTGAAGCTCCTAGGCAGACAATCACAGACGGAGGTAGATGAAATTGTGATGTGTCAGCATCTCAGCACACCTAGACAGGACTCTTGAGTGGGCATGTTGTAGCCCTGGGACCTCTCCCAAATCACACCAGTGGGACAATGTGTGCTGGACCAGACTGTGCTGGTTGGTGGATTCATCAATGTTCTTCACAAATCTCTATCTAGACACTGACCAATACCAACGGGAAGACCTAATATATTTGCTTTTCTTTAAAACATACAAACAAATCAGCAAAACAAAACACTATTTACCTCCCTTTATCCCATTTCTCAAATGAACAGCAGAAGGAGGTATCTTCATTTGCCCTGTCACTGGTAGGTGTGAATTACTGCAACCTTCCCAATGCTGCCAAGCCCATTGCTCTCCCTCCCTGCCTCTCTCCCTCCAACGTTTTTTGCTCCAACTCATTGCATTCATCTTTAGATTTAAGATTAAATAAGAGAAAGAAAGGAAGAAAGAGAAAAAAAGAAAGGAAGAAAGAAAGAAAGAAAGGAAGAAAGAGAAAGAAAGAAAGGAAGAAAGAAAGGAAGAAAGAAAGAAAGAAAGAAAGAAAGAAAGAAAAAGAAAGAAAGAAAGAAAGAAAGAAAGAGAAAGAAAGAAAGAAAGAAAGAAAGAAAAAGAAAGAAAGAAAGAAAACTGCAGTCCCTTTGAGCTCAGGTTGCATCTTTCTACTTATTTGGAAACAAAGATAAGGCTCTGACTTATCTTTGTGGTGGGAAATGCAGAGTATGGTCACCAGGCACACTGCTGTAATCCCATCAGCACAGCACCAGGAGGGATTCCTGCTTCTGCTACTGCTTCCCAAGGTTTATGTGTCCACAGCAGAATCTGAATGAAATGTTGAACTTCAGAGACAGGAAGGTGGCTGGTCCCAGCCCAGAGCTTGATTCTGGGAGAGGAATCTAAGCACTCTTTTAATGCATTGCTTATCTGGCCACAGAAAATTTCAGGGTCAAATTGTGCTAGACATGGAGCTTGGGGACCACTCTTAGGACATCACCAGCTGTGTGGAGCATATGTTCAGAGCTCAGTACTGATCATAGCTCATCAATGTGGATTTAGCCCCCATTGTGATGACCAGACACATAAAACAGGAGCCTGATATAGCACTAGAGGAAAAAATAACCTTAATATAGCATGAATGCTTGGGCCTGAAACATGTTATATGATTTTATTTTACTTTTTCTTTCCTGTTTTTTATTTATGATAAATAGTCTCTGTTTCAGACTATGGTTAATTCTCTCTGTTTCAGACTATTCTTAGAGCCCTTTTTTTCCCCCATACTAACATGGTTCACTCTTGCAGAAATGTATGCAAATTAACTTTTTATGAAAAATGGGGGCAGAAATAAAACATTATGCTGCTCTTGCAAAATAAAAAAATCATTAGTGATTGCCAAAAGCAACAAAGTTGATCTTTTGGCAACATATTGTACATAATTACAAATTTTCTATTCTATTTCAGTCCTGTGAACAGCAGAATAGTCCTATCACAGGACACAAAATAATTCTGACCTCATGGTAACTCATTCGTGTACCTCATTCTGACCAGCTTCACAGAAGCATTGCTTCAGACAAGCCACATTTTCAGTGGAGCTTTGAGAAGGAGGGAGACAGCAAACACTTTTTCATTACTTGAAAAGTGCCAAGGATGCTATAAGCATACCTCAGGCAGATTTAATTGTAATATTAATTAACTGGTTCACTTACTCACTAATTAATCTGCTGCTCCATCTTTTTCACACTAATGTATTTCAGAAGCAGATTCAGAGGAAATGTTAGAAAAGTTTCTTATGACAACCTCTGAACAAAAATTTGCAGAACTGTATGTACAAAAATTGCTATCATTAAAATGGCAATGCTTAATCTAGTAATTTGATCTCGTCATTTAAAAGTAGGAAGAGGCAGCTACTTACTGACTGAATAGTATGACAAAAAGACAATCAAAACATATCTTAAGAGACAATTCTTAGAGTGATTATACACTAATAAATATATGTACTGGTGATATCCATATAACAGGTAACGCTGCCATGTCTTCAATGAAAAACATTTCTCAACCACAGAGAAGTACATGAGATAATAAAATTCAGCTACTATTACAAAAGTATATAAAAAACTCCAGAATTGCTGTATCCTGCGCACTCTGCCCTGTTATTCATCTCTTCAATTTCTTTCCAGCTGGTCAATGCAAATAACTACGCCCCTGTCTATGAAAATCAACCTGCAAGAAATACATTCCCCCATCAGTACCACTCCTTTTTTGTGGATTTGGAAACAAGACGTTTTTGTTATCAGAAAGAGGAGACAGTCTTACATTGTTACTTGCTCAGTAAGGGCTGATGACTCCGGTGTTTATTCTAAGGTACTCATAGGCATAGATCAGGTTTAGAAACATTTTCAAAATATTGGTTACAATTTCTCTTCCCTTGTGACAGAAAAACTTTTTCCCAAGACAGCTTTAATTTATAACGAAACAGAAAACAAGCAAACAAACAAATCCACATTTTTTTCTTGCTACTTTGCTAGTGCAAAAATGAAGAGCTTCTGAAGTAAGAGCAGGTAGAGAGGGGCATATTCTGATCTCCTGCCCTAGGCTTTGGTAGGTACCCCAGTGATGACTAAAGGCCCATGACAAGGTTTACACATGGTGCAGCATGATTAAGGTGCTACTGGTTGCAATTCTAAACACTAAGTGCAAACATCTTTTATTGCCTCATGGGACTCATGACCTGTTATAAAGAAAGACCAGAGAGCCTAAAAGACTTTCCCAAGATTACAGAGCAAACCTGAGACAAAATAGGAAGCAGGCCAATGTCTTCAAGCAGAGGGACACAGCACTGAGACATATTTGCTGTCTTTAAAACGTTTTAAGAGGTAGAAAGAATAAATAGCATACACAGAGGAAATGACGACATAACGTAATGTAATGAGCTCTTGACAGAGTCTTGGGAGTGCAGAGTTTTATCATGGCATCAGAACACTAAGGATAAACTATTTCCCAAGCCATGATGTATTACTTCCTCAATGCATTACTTAGATTAAGAAGCAAAATTCATCCTATTAATATGCATTGTTAAAGTTTTTCCCATGGATAGTCCAGTGTTTTGACTCAACTGTTACTCTTATTCAAGCTTATAGATCCAACATGATGAGGAATTCAGCGTTCATTCTTCAAGAGAACTGCCTCTGAGACTGCAATAAAGTTAAAGCACTTAACCTTATCTTTTTGCTGGAAAATTTTCCTTATCAAAATTGAAGAAAAACTATTTGTTTTACAGATAAGTTGTTAACTTTATTAAACTCGAAGTACCAACCATCTTTCAATGGACAATAAGAAACAGACTGTGGTTCAGTAGAAAATATGAAAAAGTCCTTGAATCAATTTATACTTATAAACAGGAGAAATTACCACAATCAATAACACACTGAATGGAATATGTTCAAATTCAATTAATACATGTGTAAGATTTTTTTTTTTTTTTTTGCAGAATAACGACCTCATTCCACCATATTTGTACAGCAAGACATGCAGTCACTACTACAGTCACATGTAGACAAAAATGAAAATGTTTCTTAAATTTGACAAATTATTGAACCGGAGTCAAAGGGGAAGCATTGCAACAGTAATCATAAGTTATACTTGCCCCAGCTGTTTCTTCGTACACTGGCTCAGATTTCTTTGGTGTTATCAGCCTGCCAAAACTGATACATTTCCTCCAAAGCTCAGCCAAGTAGAACATTTCATTTTCTATTAAAAGTCTGCCTGGGAACACTACACTTTTGCTATCTAATTTGTTAATGTACATTGCAAGTAACTGGTCGAGTTGTCAGAACAGTAAAACACTGTCCATTTTAAGGTAAGAAAATGCTTTTGAAAAAGCTGCAAGTTGTTATTTGAAATTGCACTTCAAATTAAATGCATTTACACCAATTGTTTTTGAGAGTCCTTTCTCCAAATGATGACTTCGTTTCTTGCCGACATTAGCAAAAAAGCAGGATGAAGCTTCTGTTTTGTTTGTAGCAGCCTTTCAGGGAAGTCTGAAATGGTAAATGCTAGAGGTAATTTGTTGTTCTCCTCTGTCTCAGCAGTTAAATCCTTTCAATAAAGTAAACATTTCATTGACTATAGATTGACTTCTTTCTAAGCAAAGTGGTAAGTTTCTATTTGTATCACTTTTGTTCCCAGACTCTATTTATAGAAGAACAATTTAGTTTCAGTTTCTAGATCTCCCAGACAGAGATTTTCAGTAATTTATGTAGACTTGGGCAATATCAAGCATCCTGTGATGTCTTTTGTTCACTAGGGAACGCAAACAAGAAGGACATTAACCCAGAGAACTGAGCAGTAATTCAGCATATACCAGCATATCACTCTACCACCTAGTACTCAGTATATATGGAAATTTTTCAGAAAAAACAAGCTTGAGAAAATACGATTATCTGCAAATTGCTGGAAATTTCCTTGCTTTTTGGGTTAATAATTCACCCTACATTTCTACACTTAATAACTGCCTCATTTTAGATACAGTCTACTTTTATTTTTGCAACTTTTTAGGAAAGGTAGTGGCAGGTTAACTTGTGAGGCAGTAGCAACCCAATCTCAAATTGCCAGTGAAATCCAGCTTTACTTCTATGAAATAAGGGATCCAGTGTGTGTGAGGCAACTCTCATAATAATTGTATCTGGCCTGACACAAGCTAGTATTGCTTCCCAGTTAGGAGAGTCTTGAAATGCTGAAAAAATAGCCCTTTGATTCAGCCAGGGCATTTTCATCTCTTTTCAATCACACTATGAACATCTTTTGCTCACTGAAAAATGTATTCCAAGGCATTGGAAACAGATTAGCTATTGAAGTCTGAGTGAAATGGTATTTGCCACCATCTGGTTGAACCCTACAGAGAAGCTATCGATCGGTCTGCTTGCTATTTAAGTGGTAGCCATATCCACACTGATGTCCCAATTAAGGGAAAAAAAAGGCATTTAATTGGAAAGACAAGTTCACACATTTCCAAATTTTATGGCAGGCCCATATGAAACAAAAATAATAATAAAAAAATCACCACAGCAACAAAACCAAAAAACAAAGCAAACAAAAAAAACCTCATAGAAACAACAACAAAAAAAAAACTGAAAAAGAATTTTAATGTCAAAACTGGATTTTTTCAAATAAGCACATAAGTTACCGTATTTTACTCAATGAAATTATGAACTATCCTGGAAGGTATAGGCAGGGAAGAAAAAAATTAAATTATTTTTCTTATATAAAGAGAGAAAAAAGCACGTGGACTCCAAAATGGCACCTTTCCAGGAACCTGATGAAAAATCTGTTATCTTTTGAGAGAGAAATTAAGTTTTGTAGGCTTCTAAAATACAGAATAATAGGCTTATATATTGCTAGCATTTTTAACATCCTTTTTCTCTGAATTTTGGAGAGCTCTTGTTGTCCTAGTTTAAAAGGCAACCTATATTTGCTAGACCTGAATGTATCAACTGCAGTGAAGGCATAACTCATTTCTAATCTTATTCAGAATCGTTGATAGCTTTCACTTCTAGTACAAATAACTACCTTCCTCTAGAGTAACTAATGCTCAGCTACTCAGAACCCTTTATCCTTGAACAGACCAGATAAAATTACATTTTAGTGACTTTATTTTAGCAACTTTATTTTTAGCAACTTTATTTTTAGCCATTTTCCTACAAAAGTGTGTGATGCTGTAATTCTCATGAGTATGAGGTGTAGTTGCCTGAAGTCTTAAGAGTGTAGCAGAATATTAGGCCTGTATTAAGCTATAAAAATCAATACTTAACATATTCAAGTAATTTTATTTATAATATACTCAATTTGTTGTAAGATTAAAAAAAATTTCCTTTAACTCCACTAATATAACCAGCAAAAGGATTAGAATGTCATCAGAGCTTCAGTTTGAGTTTCATTACACCAGTGCAAGATAATGTCCTTTGAACTCAAAATATAATAATGAAATTTCAATTAATATCTTTAATGTATTTTTGATTGCCGGTAGTTAAAATGGCCTGTTCTGTTTGCCCTCCAAACTGCATCTGCTTTTTTTTCCACATACATCAGCAGTATATCAGCTCCTAGGTGTCAAAAGATGAACTGGCATTGCCATATTTTTATATAGATAGGTAAGATTATACTGAAAACAACAAAGCATGTTTCTGTTCTTCTCACCTGGGTATTAATATGGGAAATATTAGGAAATACTTTATATTCCTCAGCAATGAGCTATCAGAATATGAAAAATGAAATAAAAATCCTTATTTTCTTACACACTGAGTTAAAGAGCTGTTTTTCCCAAGGCAACCAACAAAAATTTCTGGCACTGGATTACCAACAGAATAATATCCAAAACAAGAAATGACACTTGTTCAGCTGAAAAAAGGAAAGCTTTAAAAGGAAGTATAGAAAATATATCCTGTATTCTGATATTCTGAATTACTTTATAGATGTGTACATATGATGAGAGAATGATATGCTTTTCAAGGATCAAAATGGGCATCACTTCAGGGAAAAAAAAAAAAAGCACAATCACCAAAGAGGCTTTTTTCACTCAATGGCTTTGTCTAAAGACAAGTACCAAACGTGTGTTATTAAATAACACTGGACTCCTAGGCTTGGATATACTGCAACACGTGCTGGAGCCAGCGTATCTCCAAATGGATGTAGGACAGCAAGGGATGACGTTTGAAAATCAGCCAATACTGCCACCACACCCCAGAAATGGATCATCATCCACCTTCTCGCCCAGGCAGCTCCAGAGGCTGCCCTGCTCGACTCCACCTTCCCCAGCCCTGCCTGAGCAAAGAGGCCAGGAGTCAGAGGGCCAGCAAAGTGACTGAGGGGCGTCAGAAATGCACCCTCACAGAAATGCATCCTCACAGAAATGCACCCTCACTTTAATTTTAAAACACATCCCTTGCAGTGGGCAAGAGCTGTGGAACAGCTCGGCTTTCCTTTCTGTACACCAGACAAGAGAGCTGAGCCTGAAAGGAGGGTAAAGAAAATGGAATGTAAGTACAGCTCTGAATTATAGTCTCTTCTCTAAGCTGCTCATGAGGTGTCATAACTATGTCCCTCCTTCAAACCTAGACTAAAAATTTTATGCTGTGGTCTAGATCACCCATTTGCAATCTAACAGATTCATCCATAACCTGCAATTTGTCACCTGTTTTTGGATTTGTACATGTAGTCTGTCAGCAATGTATGTTGGAATGTTGGAAAAAATCCTTTAAGGTTTTATATCCGTAACTTCAGTGTAAATTACTAAAATGTCTCCTGTGTACATGAGCAAGCTGCACGTGCAATATTTGTATTCTTAGCGAGATTGATGGAACTTACTGAACCAGTAAAACTCAACAAGACAGACTCAAAAAAAAAATAAATTTAAAAATTGTATATTTGTTTACATAGCGGTGGTCTGTGAAGGAACTAACTTATAAATGAATAAAAAAACTAATGATTCTCCAAACCTGTAATCTGTGTGCTTAGCACCAGAAGATCTGAATCCCAAGGCAGTACATTTCTGGTCCTTCCTGATGCACTCAAAGTTTTTACCTCAGTACAGTTCATGAACAAGAGCTTCCCATTTTACCTACTAGAATACATCTCACAGACCAACCCTTAAATTCAGCAAAGCAGAAGATAAGCACATGATGAAATTGACACAGATTTATTTATATCCTTCCCAATGGTGATTTAGAATATCTAATTCTTAGGAACATATTCAGGTCACTAGCTTTTGATGACCAGTGAAGTAACCACACCTCTATTTTCTCATAAAAGCTCTTTTTTCGGTGTATAGGAGACACAAATATTTACTGCAGCAGGTCTCTAAGAAGGGTCTCCCAAAAAAGCACACTACTTAGCAACCAAGGAATTTTTCTTGCTCCCTAGTCAAAGGAAGATTTTTAATTGCATTGAGCCTGACATGGAGGGAGAAGCTCCTATTTGGCCAGAATGCAGCATCTTCCTTTCTGAGATTTCCTACCAGCTGGTTTAGGTGGCCTCCTAGTGAAGATCTGGCACATTTGTCCCTTGTGTTTGGGTGTCACACTAGGAGAAGCAGGTGCTGTAACACTAGGCACGGTCTCACATTTGGATCTAGGTGATGATAAGGACCTGGGTCATTCCAGGCAGTATATTGCTTTCCTGCTGTGTAGGCTGCAGCCTCAATAGGCCATTGTAGAACAAAAATGTAACCGATATCTTACAAGTAACCTAAACCTCAACTTGCCATAAAAACACACGACTCATGCCAGAAGCAAGAATCACTGTAACATTCTCATATAAACTGATATTACTGGGGAAAATACTCTCTGAAAGAGAACTGTCAAGGAATATTATCCATTTTAGATGTTGCACTCTTTTTTTCATTAGTCTCAAATTCACAGATGTTATACTACATTATGCAATTGCAGTGTGTGTCTCAAAAGAATAAAGTAAATTCATGGCTCTACATTAATCGAATGGGTGTCATCTATAGGATTTGGGCTTCAATGGACTCGAAGAAATCATACACACAAACAAATGAGGCATACATATATAAAGAAAGAGTTCAGAATGTGCATAAATACAAATTATCTCTGAATGCAGTTTCAATGTGCTTCCAATTGGAAAAACTGAAGAAATGGAATTACTAAACAGATCAAAATGTCTCATACTTGAGTTTTATAGGTTTGGGTCATTGACCATCAGTCTTTTGAGTCTTACTTAAATTGTTCACATTGTTTTTTGTTATAATTTTTTTTAAAGCTGAAAAGTTTTCCCAAGGAAAAGAAAAAGAGATAAGAAAATAGTATGAAAAACCCAAACAAAGACAAAGTTTACATGGGAAAAAAAAGAATACCTATTACTGCCAATATTTTTTCCAGCTAGATTGGGCTTTCTGATCAAGAGCAGAGATAAAAATCCCATGAGAGTGAACAGTGTTGCAATGAACAGCATTACACTGAATACAGGGGTATGAGAATAGCAGCTGAGGACCTTCATCTTGGCTGTTAGCATCTCGAACAAATGCTTTAAACATAAGGCTACCAGCCACCCTATGACCAATGTTTTCTCCTGAGAAAACTTCTGTGAGTCTGAGGTCGGACAGATGGAGAAGTCTTGAAGAATCAAAATTTAATGGGACAAAGTGATTTTTTCCTGCCCAGTTCTATTCCTCAGATGATGGCCACTGAATATAGAAAAAGAAAATGAAATCTGATGCCCTGACATAGTTTCCTAAAATTTATTCAATTAACAATTTACAAAACTTAAATTGGTTTTGAAACTATTATTCAACATTAAGTTTCCAATAAACTTTATGTATAAAATACCTAGAACACTCATCTGATCTAGGACAGCATTCCATATTTCATATTGTATCCTGTTTCTCTGTTTTTAACAGTGTTCAGAGGATGAGTTGCATAAGCAGGTTTGAACCTAGAAAACAAAGAATAAAACATTAATTCCTTAAGACATGCATATACGTGTAGCATTCTCTATCTAATGTTATACAATATAGAAATTATTTTAAAAAGCAGCATATTTTTCCGTTTTGCAATCAGAGCGGTATATGCTTTGAACATCAGAGGCTCATACTTCATATGAGTGATTTTCCACCCCTCCAAAAAAAAAAAGAAAAAAAAGAGAGTAACCAAAAGTTTTATTTTTACAGAATGTCCTTTTGTTTCAGTGGAACAAAATATACCTAGTGCTATTTCATTCAATAATGACCTGCGTGCTCTGTGTTCCTGACAGCTCGCCATGTGATTAGTCCTTCTAGACAAACAGGATTGTTTCTCCACTTCTGTAATTGATTTTGATGTGCAGGTCTGGACATTGCTTCTGTGTTCTGCCACTTTGATTCGCCTATTTAATTGAAAATGTGTTATGTTTACAGAACATCAGAGGAGGGAGTGTATAATCCTAGACATAAGTCTGCTGAAACGACTTTAAGCCACAAGATGGCAATAGTGTTTACATTTTTTATTAGCACATCGTTTATGCTCTCCTAGGTAACATACACTTCGGTTTATGCTTAAATCAAGTAATTGGGATCCCAGTCTAGAGCGGAGTCTTTAAATTTAAAATCACATATGTAAAGTTTTAGCCATGACTTTCACACCAGCAGGACACATGCAGTGAGTCCCACTATGAAAGCCATCCCACCACCTCTGTCAGTCACCTTTCCCAAGCCAGTGACATCCTGAAGCAGAGAAACATCAGCTGGCTCATTGCAGGACAGCTTGGGTCCAAGGAGCACAACTCATGCCCTGTGGGCTACAGCTGGACTACCATAAATCTGCAGGCCTGCTGGCACTGTGCTTTCCCATGCAGATGGATTCTGTGCACTGGGTGCACCCACCAAACACAGCTGTACCTCACTGCTTTTGCTGGATACACACATACTGGATGCATCACAGAAAACTGAGCCCCAAAAAAGCCGGGCAGAAATTCTATGGTGGGGTACAACAAGCCTCCATGTTGTCCCATGTCACCTCACTGGATCCACAACCTCTTCCACTCCTTTTCCCAAGCTTGGGCCACACAACACCAACAGTCTCTTACACACTGGCTCTTAGTGTGGGCTGCTTCAGATCCAAATTTTAAATATTTTTTCAGAAAGAGGCTCATATACTATAGTTTTAATTTCTTCAATGGCATCCTAACCACCTCTTAAAATTTCATCCTCGATGTCTTTTGCATTTGCTAGGAAACTGTCTACCCTCTTTGGTTAGCAGACTTTCTGTACTAAGCCACTTGCCTTACTCACTTTAGATACAATCTAAAGCCTACTGAAGGGAACAGAATCACTACCTAATTTCAGCAGTATTTGAAACTCCTGGCATTTAGTTTCCTCACAGTGTCATTACTGCCAGGACATCCTCATTCCATAATGAATTTATATATATATATATAAATTTTAAAACACAAAACAGAAATAATTTTTTTTAAAAAACAGTAGCAGAGTATATACAAGATCATCAAACCAAACTCCTAACCCTGCAATGGTAACTTTATTACATTCCTCAACAAAGAGTTTAGGAGTTAGTTTATTTAATGATGTGCTTCAATTTGGAGTATAATATATTAGGCCAGGGAATATTTGCTCTTATTTTTTGCCTAAAGTAGGCTTATAGTACAGCACTAGACAGAAATTAGTAATGCAATACATAAACACTAGAACATGATAAACAGCTTCATGATAATCAACTCTGAAGAACATAATCTTGCCTCTTTTACTATAATCTCAAATAAAGAGAGCAATGACTTCAGACTGAGGATAAACCCACAGAGCAATTTAGAATCATGGAAATCCTCCACAGAAGAGAGTGACAGGAACAAAATGATATCTTAAGGAAGAAGGTCTAGTCCAATTTGGCCATTAGAAGATTAAATCAAGAAGGTGAACTCACAAAAATGTATGGGCAAGTCTCCCTACAACACTGGTATTGAGAAACAGGATGGGAGCAGACAGGGAAGGTGAAATACTGCGAGTTGTTGTGCAGAGCAATGGATTATTGATCCCAAAGGCAAAAATGGCAAAGGGGAACATCTCCACAGCTGCTTAGGTTCTGGGTCAGAAAGACATCTTATTCAATCATTTAAGCATGTGAGCATATGAGTAATTTTTGCCCTGAACAAAAAATGTGTCCCATCAGTTTCCTGAATAGATACCTAAATAGATATCGAGAGGTAAGAGACAGTACAAGACTGAGCTGTGAAAACAAAGGGAAGGTAATATTTCAAAGCAGTTGCCGTAATGTTGAAATTCAAGGAGAAATGAAGGAGGATGGATGTGGCATTTGTCTACAGTGATGGTGTTACTTAAACACAACCTATTTTAACACAATAGAAAAGGTCTCAAGAAGGACTTTTGAGAAGAAAGACAAGAACAAAGGGGAGCCACAGGTAAAGAAAAGGCAACTGTTCCATAAAAATTAGGAACAGAGTCAGGGAACATACTGTGTATGTTGTGAACTGACAGGTTGTGATGGTAGTAAGTAGACAAAAATGAGGGTGAGATAAAGCAGGGGGCATTGGAAATGGGGCTGTTGGTGTCTGGGGAAAGGGAGTTTAAAGAATACTGTGTAGCTCAGCTGACAGCCAGTGATTTCAACCTGAAATCAGTTTCAGTTTGGTTCATCACTTTTCATAGAGACAGAGAAGGGGAATGATGCCACAAAAGGCAATACTTTGTCCTGTGCCAACTGCTGTCAAAATTGGTGATGCTGACGGACAATGATCGCAGGCAGAGATTGAACTTCCAAAGATCTATTGCCTCCTCAGCTTTCCCATGGACCAGCCTTGATCCATACATGGGACACCAGATTGCTGTCCACTGGCCTCCTTCATTCTCTCGAGTATGCTTCTGTGAGGCAAAGATTCAGTGAAGTTCAGAATAAATTGACTTATAGCTTAAGCATGATGGTGCATCCTTCTGGTTTCCTGATGGAAGTGATGGCTGAGCTCTACAGGGCCTGCCTGCATATACTCAGTCAAAGGCAGCTGGCGTTTTGCCTCAGTACAGATTGTAAAATCCATCTACATGAAAGAAAGATTTCAGTATCTCATTCTAAGCCTGAAGAATCAAGACTGGATTTGCAATCCTATTTCTCACCCCAGCTACCTCAGTGACCTCTGGTAGCACATTTTATACCACAGCTTCCAAAATAACTGGTAATCTTGCTGCCACACAGCCTGATCTTCAGACATGCTCAGCTCCAATTGCCAACTTAAAAATTAAAGACTGTATTTGAATATGCTGCTATTGCCTCTGGCCCAATATTCCTGTTTGTAATAAGGAGTTAGCTTATTTCCCAAGAATGCCGAGAATTTAATTACGTAATGTCTGTAAAGAAATTGGAAAAAAAAGCACTATATAAGTGTTAAGCATTATAATTATATTAAATGTGCATGACCAGTATTGCAGGGATGGGATGTGATTATCTAATAAGCAACGATCACCAGCAATAAAAGACTTTATAAAAATCACAATACTCTGGTAGCAGAGGCTGAATTAAATGTCTAGGATATTAAGAAGTGCTTTTTAAGTTTGTATTGCACAGAAGGTTAAAAGAATTTATGTTAAAAACATGTACTGCCCAATTGCAATATTCTCATTACTAATGGTTTTCCAAATGCTGGTACAGATATTAACTGGAAGAGCTAATTTGAGACTATCTTCTGTCACCAGTGCAGCTTCAGATGAGTGAATTTTAATCTGACCCTCAAGAGTCAGTCTAGCCGAATAATAACAATGAAAAATGCATGAGAATAGCAATTTCAACATGGCTATTTCACAGACAAGCTTATTTTATGCATCACTAGCAAATAAATCAAGAAATTGGATGGACTTTCTGAATGTCTTTCACTGTTTTAAGTAAATCTATCTGGCCATCAGTTCCAAAGATTGGAGAGTAAACAGAGGAGGAATATTGATTGATTGCTTTATTTGGAATGGAATTCCTAACACCACTTTTACCAGGAATTTAGCTTATAGGGGTGAAACTTGCTATCTTGTTACTATAAACTGAACCATAAGATACCCTAATTGCTAACATTTGGATTTCATTGATTATCTAAACAGAAATTGCATCTTGAAAAACCCTTGTGCAAGCTTTTCGTAAATACCATAGAATAACAACTGACTGTTAGCAACAAGTTGTTATTCAGCTCTGTGGAAGGCGCTAATGAAGTGTTTTTAAAAGGCTCACAAAATATACTATAACGTGACCTGAATTTGTAGAAATTACAACAATAAGAATGGCACATTATCACAGAAAAATAAACAAGTTAGTTCAAGTTAAGGTAAAAAAAAAAAAAAAAAAAATCCAGGACATTCTGGCCCAGTGTTGTGGTCTGTCTTTTTAGCTCTAAAAGTTTCCCACTGAAAATGTAGAGAACATACAGTGTGCTACTATTAGGCAATAAAACAAAAATATTGGACTTGATGTGTCATTTATCTAGTCCGAATATTAGGCTCAGTTTTAAATTTCAGACCAATTCCTTGGACATATTTCACGTGATTTGGAAGATGGCCCAGGCCTTTGTGTTAACACAAAACAGAAAAGTTTTTGTGTTAGTGCTGACCAGTGGATTCAAGTGGAGTTCAGACAGTCCAAATTCCATTAAAACCATCAAACCCTAAATAGTAGCTGACTAAAACAACAGAATATACTTTATTTTAAAGGGAAGTTTGACATATTTCACTTGAGGAGTGTTCGCTTTTTCAATATAAAAACTGATGGAGCTTCAGGATATTATTCTTTAACATAGACTGCAGTATATATTTACATATCTGAAAATATATATAATCAGATGGTTGTTAAAATGATTTTCAGTGAAATCCTCAAGCATGCACATATGTATTCAGCTCATAAAGGCTCCCCTTCTATTGAATGAGGCATTGTAATTGTTCTATTAAACACAATGAGTTAGATACTTGATGTGTTATTATACCTTAACAGATGCACAGGAAATGACTTTGGGGTGTTATGTGTGGCACTGAATGGCAAGGACTGAAGATTATGTTTGAGAAATCTTAAACAAAAGGCTTGTTTCATTTAGTCTATCCTATGTGGATCTCCATTCCTAAGGGCAGTTTAAACATGATTTCAGAATTAAAAAGAAAATTACCTACTGCCGACATACTTCAAATTGCAATGCTAAGAACAAAACTAAGCAAGTGTTAATGAAACTGTTCTTTTCCAAATCTTCAGCAGGAAGGTGATATGAAGCCCTTCTGGGTTTCATTTCCAGTGTCTTTCTCTCCTGGCCTGATATTTGCAGACTGATACAGATGAGAGAGAAATTCTCTTGGGCTATTTGAGATAACTGAGCCCATAGCTTTTTGTGGAACTTCCTCTGTAGAACTGAAATTGATGTGTGATAACCAAGAATCCACCTGGAGAATGGATCTAACAAGAGAGTGGTTGAAGGAAGTATCCAATGAGAGTTGAAAAAGAGTGCCTTTAAAGGCAACAGCAACATATATAGAAAGAAAAATTTTTCTTTTAAGACACATAACTAAAACTAGTAATGTGTTATATGTAGTATATGTAGTATGCAACATATGTAGTGTTTCTATTTCAATATAGATATTCAGGAATGCCTGGCTTCATAGGTTGTCCCAGTGAAAAGATAAATTTGTATGCCATAGGTTCATACCACATGGTTAACACCACCTTCATCTGAAAGACTAGGTCAATATAAGATTTGCACTCCACAGAGTGCAGAAAAGAAATAAGTCTGAATATAAAAATCCTCTATGAAAATGGCTGTCCCAGGGAAACTTGTTGATAATCGACTTCCAGTTCTGTAGGGTTGATGTGATTCAGAAGCATACCTGGGTTTTGTCTGAGTTAACATCTATTTTCAAACAGTACTATGGCCTGTGAGTCAGGGTGACTGCCATCAACATTGAGATCCACAGCTTTCAAAAGGATGTCTTGGAAAGCCACAGGGAAGATAAATATAGAGATGCAACACTAGATTCTGGTCCAATGGAGCCAAAGCTTGAACCTCACCACTTTCAGTGGTATCATTTGCAACATAACAAATTTTCAACATAACAAATCTCCAGTTCCCCATCAGCCTGACTGGTTGCAATGTTATCCTTTCAATACCTTTCATTTTGGAAAAGGTGACAGTATGAAAACTATGTAAAAATCACCTCAATAAAAAATGAAAGCATATCAAAACAGAAAGTTGGTGTTTAACAGATATTTTCCAGCAAGTTTAATGGGAGGACAAGATTTTTTGACAATTGGAGGAAGACTCTGGGAGGAAGAAGGTCACATGATGCTACAAAATAATTGTGTGTATGTGCACAAACCAAAGAATAAATGATGGCTCTGGTAAAAAATTAAAAAAGGGAAGAAATAAAATACTCAATCTCTTTGAAGAAAGTAAAAAAACTTGCTCTCAAGCAGGTTCTTTTGCCATTTCAAACATGTTCAAATGAAAAACAGGCTTACTGTGTAAAAGAGACTTATTCATGCAAGGTTAAACAGTGATCGCAAAGAAAATGCCTTTAAATATCTGTGCAGACTGCGTGGTAAAACACAAACAGGATGAACACCTTACTGTTAGCATGAATGCAGAGTCAGAACTACGCATAGACTATTTTGTGTGTGCAAAAGATGAAGAAAAATCTGCATGGAACCTTAAATAATTTGTAATGGATCTACCCAAGCCTGGCTACAACTGGCCAGAGACTGACCTGTATGAACTACTATCACTGCTAGTTAGTTATGAAAAATTCATTTTTGAAGTAATTCAGCCATATTATTCAGCATTGGGATTAATCCTACTATGGCAGTGTGCATCAGACTTGCTCTTCGTGACGAGCTTGTTTCAGGTAGTGGCTCTGTGTATGTAATCAAGGAACTCCATTAGGTTGCAAAGAATTGGGATTTCATGCCTGTGACTAGCAGTCCGAACTAGTACAAGCCAAAGAAAATGAGAATAGTTAAGAGGCTTAGCTACAGAAGGAAATTTACAGAACCACAGGCTTCACTTACACAGACATATAAGCAGAAGACAAAAACCAGCGAATTTCATCAGTGTTGCCTAATGCTATACGCTTTTCAAAACACGACAAAACAAGCAAACAAAACCACTTAGATACATGGAAAAAGCTAGAAATGCCATTAAACCCTAAATGCTTAAACAATTAAGTTCTTTCTTCACAAGACACTCCAACATAACAGCAGAAATGCCAGGTCATCTTTTGTATCTTGCTATGGTACCTGAACCAGCCATAGGCTAGAAAATCACAGTCTATTAGATCTGTACTTTAACAAACTCTCTGGCACTAACTGCCAGCAATAAAGCAGATGAAAAATGTTACGTGGTAGGACAACCATGCAGCCTTTCACAGCATTTCACCATGACCAAAGAGAAAGATCCTGTCTAAAATCAGTACAGGCACAACCTTTGGAGCCACCAGAACTATACCTGGGAAAGCATAAAGAGTCACAAAAATCCCATGTGTGGGGAAACCTTAAACCCCGAATGCGGCTGGACAAAGAAGTATTCCAACACTAGGCTAAGAAATGCACTGGCCTCCACACTGTTCAATCTTAATTTGGAGGGAGGAATTATGTAAATTTAAGGGAAGCCCAGGAAATGACAGCAATAACCTTACAACTTCCCTCTATGCATGTCCACACATGCATATATACATAAGCAGATGACTGTGCTGAGGTAAGAAGAGAGAGCAAATTTGAAAGAACTCATTAATAGATGGTTTGTTTAGTTTGTTGACCCTGAACGGGTCTTCGTTCCACTGAGTTCCTTAAACCAAGGTACTGTATCTCCTAAGTCATGAAGTCCTTCCTTCTCCCAAACTCTGTTTTATGTCAGTGGGGTTTTTTATTAAGAAGGATTCAAAGATTTAAGTTGGAGTCAGTACAATTCCTGGCCACATAAACAGAAAAAAGGTCTTGGTGTTAAAATTCCTCACTGTCCAAAGAAAGAAGCTTCTCTCTTTTCTGTGCCTTCTGAAAGCACTTGCAAAATGATCAGTTTGCTTTTTCTTAGCCTGATAGTTTACAACTATCTCCTGATAAGCTTCTTCTCTAATACATATCCATGTGGACAGGGATAAGATAATAAAGATAGATATTTATTATCAATAAGATAATAAAACAGAGAAGCAAGGAGGAAGGAGGATCAAAATATAAATCTAGATGGACATAGCACCAATGCTTTGTTAAACATTAGGCATTGTGCAAATAGATAACAGAATACTTTTTCAAACTGCTCTTTGGCCTCCCTGTCTGGGGGAGAAGATTCTTGTGCTAGCTGAGGAAAGCCATAAGCCAGAATTTCTCCTGGCTTTTCCTTGGTAAGGAGCCAGGCCCTCTGGCTAACTTTAATTTAGAGTTGCTGTAAATACTTTGCCAGTGTGTTTATGAGGGATGCTTGGACTCCTGGTGGAACAAGTGCACTGTGCAGTTCATAGAAACACTAGAGTGTTAATTTGAAGCAATGTACATCAGTGCCTGAACACATGCACCAGTACAGCAATTTCTGTCCTTCCTTTAGGGCACCCATGAAAGAAGCTGTCTTATTCAGTGCAGATGGTTTATTGTAGAACAACTTCTTTTGTTAAACTGCAACAGGGAAATAATAAATGTGAAGCATTTTTTAATTTCCCACTTATTACTGAATTCTTAAATTGAAGGTAAATTTAGTTTACAAATCTACAGCATCATGATCTGGTCAGCATCCACCCTCTTTACATCTGATGGAGAGAAAGAAGTGTTGTAAGGAGCAAATAATTTCACCTGATTTGAAATTTTGCTTTCAAAGTGTCATATTTTAGAAATATCTTTTTTTTCTTTTGACTCTGAAAGCATCCAGATATTCTGCATAAAAGCAAACTAACATTATAACTTGTGTTAAAATTCACCTTTTAAATTTTTTGTGATTATTGATACTTGATCTGCATCTTGTTTCAGTCAAGTTAGGAGTTTGAAGAGAACTTAAGTGATCTGTTAGTATTTTGATTCTAATGATGAAGATTTTTTTACTAACATATTTCTTTTTACTGGGCATTTTCTGCTCTTTACACACTGTTTAAACACATCTAAAAAATCTAGGATAGAGGGCAGGTATTAAGAGGTCAACCTTAGAAATATTTCCAATATTTGGAAATATTATTTTTATCTTAAAATCAGCTAAATTATCTATTAATTAGTTAACCATAAGCATGGTTCCATAATAAACAGCTTTATTATTAAATTGGTAAATAACAGCTTCATTTTGAACTTTTAGCACAGAATCATTAAAATAATAGTGTTATCTTTATCAAGAGTTGTGTGTATATATCATATAGGTTCAAAAGATAATACATCATATTTCATCACTGTCAAAACAATACTTCTCTTGACTTTGTCCAAATATGTTCCAGTGCTAACAAATCAAAATATCATAAGGTTTACTACTCCAATTAACAAGAGAAGATGGCTTTTATGTCAAGGGTAAATAAACTGTATTCTATTTATCTCACAGTCCCTAAAGATTTTAGTTTGGTAAAAATAAAAGTTAGTTTTTTGTCTCCCTGAAGTCCAGTCTTCTCTTGACAACTCTCATAAAGCAACTAAACCCACAACTTTAAATAGAAAGGGATCCCACCCAAGAAGAAACACATCCTTCAGAAACAATAGCATGTGTTCATGCATATAAATAAGACACTGGAGTTAAGACTCTGTGGAGCACTCTGACTTACATTTTCACACTCTTGAATGCTTTGATCTACTACCTTTTAATGTAGATGTTTGCTAATATAATTAGGGAAAAGCCATAAACAATTTTACCAAACACAGAAGCTCAAAGATTTCTTTTCAGGATCTTACAGTGAGCCTATCACTGTGATAGCTTATGCAGTGAAAAAGAGATTTAACTCAGACATGGAAATTATTTGCTTGTCTGCATCTGATTTATCTTTGCTGTTCCAGGTTATTTTTATTTAACCTTCTGCCAGCCCTCCCACTGCAAATGCTGTAGTGGAAACTTAAGAAAGGTACTCTGAATAAATTAAAGGAGGGTAAATCTGTTCAGCTTCAACCAGTTGTAGACTGACATTTCCAGTACTATCCACGCTTGAGCAATGAAAGAATGCATTTTTAGGTAATGGAAGAAACTTTTTGGCAAAGAAGCCTGGATATTTACAGACTCTCACAATGCGTGGCTATTTATACAGGGAAAAGAAGGAATAAATCAAGCTTTAACTAAACCTGCAAATGATGTTTTAAAATACATAACAGAAGACAAAACCCTGAAGAGGGCTTACACTGTTTAGAAATGCAGTAGAGAAGGCATTCAACAGAAAAGTGGACCTGGAGACTGCATGTATTCCAATAAACTAAAGTGTAGGACCAAAATTTGCACACTCCCATGCAAATGTTCTGTGTGTAATTTTTAGCAGACTGTATTATGGTTGTGGCTGAGCAGGATACCGTATTCCCAGACAGGGCCCTACCCTGAACTGCAGGATAGTTTGGACTAGGATGTGATGCAGTAAGCAGTATGGATGGAAGCATCTGGTTTGGAGCAGGAGGAGGGAGAATGGCTGGACAGATGTGAGCCAGGGCATGCACTTGCCCTGAGGGCTGGGAACAGTCTCGGGTCTCTATTGTTTATTAGTTAATATAGTGTGGCCACAAGCATACACACACAGTGGAATGGTGTTTTTGCTTTCCTGTAGAAAAATATGCTTTTATCCTACAAATCATAGGTACCCTATGCTAAAGGGCTTGGTTGTCGAAGGTGGGAAGGATGGAAACTTTACGTCTTTTATGGAAAAATTCATACCCTTCACATTTATTGTTCCAATCTCAGCAAGCAAACAAGACTTTTAAGTTCATTTACCAGAAGACAGGGAGGGAAGAAAGCGGAAATCTTCCCTCTTATTATCAGTATTTTTCTGTGGTCCATACCAAGTAATTTTACTGTGTTTCCTATACGAACAAGGATTCTCTGTGGTCTAAGCACTGAAGATCTGATTAGCAAACCTCATGAAGATGTTCACAGTTTAATACAAATGACACTTATTTGCCTACAGCCATCTTTCTAGAAAGTGAAATAACTTAATGAATAATTGAAACATTGCTATTTGATACCTACTCAATTATTTAACAATAAAAGAGGGATTATAAATTTTTAGGTAAACATTGCTACCCTGAATTTGTTTAGCTGTGGTGCTAAGATCATGGTGCCTACTGGTTATCCTGTGTTCTAGCAGATTAAAAACTTTATTTTCAGAGGTGTTAACAGTGAGGGCTTTCACAGGGTTTGTGAATTTGGGGTGTGTTCAAGAAGTTGGAAAGGAGGTCAGACATTCATTTTCCTTTTGGTGTTGCCAATTGTATCTTACAGAAAAGTCCTAATTCATCACAGAGCACTGTCGCCAAGTATTCCACTCAATTATTGGCAACTGGATTAAATTTCCGGGGAAAAGGAAATATTAGGAAGGTGAGATACAATATTTAGATTAAGGATTTGAATCAATAATCTATTTACAGCTTAAAAAGAAAAATTTTAAAAGGATTGCAATCTCCTGGTTACCCAAGTAAATTGATGACCTGAAAGTATTATACATAGATATAGCGTATATGAGTACTTATATATCTAAATGTATGAGTATATAAATAAAGAGATCAAGACTTTCCATACAAAATTGAAAAGTCAACATTTCACAAGGATTTTTTTTTTTTTTTTAACAGACTGGTAAAATCTTCCTACTCAAGAAATCTAGATTTCATCAGCCAAAAGTTCAGATATGCCCCAGACCAGATATCTGATTACTTGTACAGGGGGCTCACAAGAGAGTTTGAATACCTATCTTGGAAAAATGTGGTCTGAAAGAGCTTTAGAGCAGTTTTGGTTAATACCTGCAACAGGTTGATTTTCACAGTGACTCTCAGACCAAAATGTGAAAAACCATGAGGCAAAGAAGAGATGGAAAACAAAGTTAAAACACTGCAGCAGTTACACTAGCACAGGGAATGTTACAACTCACCATGTGAATATTTTAGAAAAGAGCTAAATTTTTCCAAATATATATACCATAAGTACTCTGTCCAGACTTTTGGAGTGATGTTTTCTATCTCCACCAGGAATCAGCCAGGACTTCAGGCTTGTGTAGCAGGTCAATTAAGTGTTCTGAACTTCACTCCGTGTATAGGAATCAGACTCTAATGCTGAAATCCCAATTGCTTTGTTTCTACAACTCTTTTCAAGAAGTTTCCAGTTCTAACTTGACCAAGTAGTGCCCTCTGAGCAGTGTTTTATGGTAATATTTGCTCTGGAATAAGTCAATGTGTTAAGTTATTAGACATGTATATTAGAACTTTACTTAATAGATATAAAATTTTAATGTCATTAACCTGCATTCCTATAGGTGTAAATTTTGGGTTAGCTCCAAGAGCTGGAGGTCCTAGCAAAAATTTGCTCATTGTTCAATAGGAGATACCATTTTAATTTCTACATTTCTTGCAAAGGGTACTGACTAGTCCTTTCATTGCTTAGTCTGAAAAGGACAAAATATTGCAAGGGGAAGCATAATGGCCTGATTTCCCAAAGTAATTGAATTGCCCCTGATGTTTTCCTAAGTTTTGATAGCAGTATCAGAAGAAACAAGGTACTGCTTCCACAACTTAATGATAATGCCTTTATATAGGACAGCAATAATTGAGTTTTAATGTCCTGTACAGTTGCTTGTCATAAATCCTCTCTGTGTGAAACTCTAACCTCTAGAGTTAGGCAAGATTAATGGTTAACAGTGTATATAATATTTATTAAACCTCTTTTTATATTGCTTGGCAATCTGTGCTGCCATCAAACAACTTGAAATAATTGACATTTAGCGCAACAACCTTCTTTTGACTAAGCAGCATGACATTCATGGAGATAGTAAACATTTGGCAATTGCTGTAAATGTCTCCAAATTTAACGCCATGACCTTTTCTCAGGTAAATGTTTTGGGATAAAATGTAAATAGTGATTTGCTGTATGTCAAATATCATGCAACATCAAGTTTACTGTCTTATTATTCTTGAGAGGTTTGCAACTTGATTTTGACCTGTTGGTTCATCTTTTAAACTTTTGTAGAAAATACATACATGTTTTTATTTTAGTCTATTTTTATGACTTGAAGACTAAAAAGTTCACTGAACTTTTTGGGGGCTAGTTTTACAGTTCTATTGACAAGAACCCAGTAAAATTACCCCTAAAATAATGAGACACATAAATTTTAGCAAGGTGACTTTAGTAATGTCATATATGTCACTGTATTTTATGTTTTTTTTTCTTTTTTTGTCCTGTCATGTACTTTGAAGACAGTGCTCTAGAAACAAACAAACCAGATGAACAAAATTCACACTAGGAAAAGCAGCTGAAAAAAAAATTGCTACAAAAGCTCCAATAAATGTTGGATTCATTAAGGTCAAAAAGTCATTACTATGTCGTAGTTGAGCTTGGTCCAGAATGAGCACAGTAGGGGGCTGACTGCATGTGAGGTCAGCAGATATTATTTATATTTAACCACTTTGGAGTACTGTTAATTTGGAAAGAAAAGCCAGAATATTTTCCTGTATTTGTCTCTGGTCTAGAAATGGGGGCATTTGGTTATTAACACATTTCCTACCAATGAAAACATGTGCAAGTGAGAAAACATGTTCCTGCAGTGAGAGGAACGTGGTGAATTACTAAAAGGTTTGCTCTGCTCAATGGGGAACTAAGGCAGGATGTCATTAGAGCTGAAACAAGAAGCATTCATGTCTGAATCCCATGACTTGTCTTCCAATTACCATATTCCATTGCCATTTGGTTTAACTCCACACACTCCCAAGGACCTTTGATCACTTTGAGGCACAGGGAGGTGAGAGCAGCAATTCCTGTGTCAGGACATGGCTCAGATTTGTCTGAAGGCAAACCCAAACCCTTCTGCTGTTGCTGTTAACTGCCACTTTAACCACAAATTTGAAAAGAGATTCTGGTATGGAGGTTTCCTAAGGATGGTTTTAGAGCAGAGCATATCCATATTTGCTGTGATCCAGATGTCATTAACTTATCATTACCATCACTGGCCAGTGGTCATCACCTTTCTCTTCTGTAGAATGGTCCTGCTCCTCTGACTCTTTTCATCTGTTGCCTATAGAGTATTGATTTACATAGAAAATTCCAAATTGGGCACATAAAGCCTAAGCAAGGACTGCTCTTGTAAAACTTTCTCAGCCTTCTCCTTATGATCCATTTCAGTTCCTTCTCCCCACATCTTCACAAAGAGTTATAGGAAGACTGAGGATCTTAGGTTGTCATTGAACAGCAAACCTTTCCCCAGAAAACTTCAAGCAAGACCAGAAACAAATAATTTCTGCTCAGCTCAGCTATTAAATGTGGGTCTTTTGTATTTATCATCAAAAAGCAAACAGCAGTCTCTATTCCTAATCCTTCACTTTACTATACAATATATGTGCCAGTAACAGACTGTTCCACAAACCTCATATTTTCCTACCAGTGGTCACTAAAGCTTCTGCTCTCGCTACAGGCCAGCAAAATCCTTTGCATGGGTAGCCAGGTGTGTTTGTTTTTATAATTAAGCTTTCAGACAACTATACACCTGTGTGTGCCAACGTCCTATTTAATGGACCCTCTTACAAACAAATATACTCTATAAAATAAAAATAACAGCAACAACAACAATAATTAAACAGCTGAAATGAATAGTTGAAACAAAATGGACTATCTAGATTCACTTACCTGTGAATATATTTGGATTTGTGCTGATGAAAAGGATATGAAATAGATGTCCTCAGGGTGGGAGATGCACACAGCAGCACCCATTCAAACTAAATATCGCAATATATATTTCAAACATTTGGATACATGATAAAAGTTAGAGGAAGTCATTAGTCTGGTAATTAACTTGAGCATAACCTGAGAACAATATCAGGCATCCTGAAAAAAGTCAAACATACCTGCAGAGTAACAAGGAGCAAAACCCCATCCTAGGGCAAACAAAACTGAAAAGGCAGAGCACAGGATGCTGTATTATTTCTAGGCTTACATAACAAATGATGGAACAATAAGAATGAAGCATATTCTTCCAGTTTGTCAGTGTCTGAAGACTAACAATAAGTGTGGATATGTTTTTTAAACAGTAAGAAATTAGCTTTATATTTACAGTGACATATTCAGTGACTGAAGATGTCTATCCCTTACCTACCTATTTGCAGAACAGGGAGTATAAAACTCATTATGTTTTGTCTCAAACAACTATAAAATGCACGGATGAGGAAAAGAGCCAAATCCATCAAGTCATCTGTAGATGATATCAATAACCAAAGCCATAGTTTTGGCCATCAAACCCTAAGTGGCAAGCAAAGGGAAGATAAAGGAGCCATTTGTTATGGTAATAATGAACCTATAATCAATAATACTGTTGCAAGCAGATAAAAGTTTAGCTGGATTTCACCAGTCTCCAACTTCCTTAGATATTCTTCTTCAGGATCACATTGAGAAATTTTGACCTTCCTTATTGATTAAATGGCAATTTCATATAGGCAATGATTAGATAATCCAATCTTATCTGCCAAAAGTGATCAACCATATATAAAATAAAGGGCAGAAGTTGTGTAATTTACAGTACAAATGAGCTGGTTCCTGTAGCTCTGATTAAATAAAACAAAAAATCAAATTAAATAGTGATCAAATTATAGGGGTGGCACTCTAACAATTTGAATTTTTCATGATTCATTTAATTTGAGACAGCACTTAGCTAAAAACCAAATAAAGAAGAAAACCCTTTTTACTCCTTCTTTCTTTGAAGTTAATTAGTCTTACTTAAAATTATTTCTTGAAATGGCATGAGCTATTTTCAAAGTCATTCAAGTATTATATCTACACCACACAATAAAGTGCTGACAACACCCTCAGTGATAAATTTAATTTGGGAATAATGCTTCCACTTTTAAAAAATAATTTTCCCAAGCTGTTTCAGTCCAGAGAGGTTGCTTCTCTTACACTGTTGAAATGACATTTTCAAAGCATCAGTTTTCTTTTTTGTGTCCTAAACTTCATCAGAAAATTCAGCCTGGAGAATTTAGGAAACTTTTCCTTTGGGAGAAACAGAAAAGGCAGGTGGCTCCCTCAGGACACTCCTCCTGGTGGGAGAAGAAAGAAAGGTGTCTGTGGTCACTGATCTGCATCTGGCAACAGATACAGGTACAGGTGGGTATGTCAAGCATCAGGAAAGTGATGCATGCACTGGCAGAGCTATTTCTGGAGATGGACAGACTACAGCTGTGCCTGTCAAAGCAGGGCAGGGAAATACTGTGAAGCTACCTCAGAGTAGCATGCATCATTAGACAGCCTTGTGTGACTTAGCTTTTACCATTAATATGGGAATGAAGTTCTTTGAATGGAGAATTTATATTAAGATCCTGCCCAAAATGACATCTGGACTACACTGTCCATATTTAATCAAAAACTAAATGACAAAAAAAATAATTAGATTGTCACTGTATCTCCTATATCCAGATCAATAGGACAAACATACACAAGAATGCACGGATGGTCATTTTTTGACAGCATAGATTCAGAAATAAAACAATTACTGTAAGTCTAGCATCAAAGCTATAATGTGGCCAAACTGGAAGACCTGTTCTTTCTGGGAAAAATACAAGGGAAAAATCTGAAAGTGGCAGATGGAATGAAATAAAATGAGTTATTTGTTACATTATTTATTGATGTAATTTTAGAGTTGAAAATGTCAAGCTAGAGAGTGGTTTAAAAGCAGGTCATTTCAAAAGAGCCAAATGGAGGTGTTGAAAGTATGACATCTTGTTTAAATAACCAGTTTCTATTTATAGTAAAAATACTGATAAGCTTTTGAGTGGTCCTTTTGTAGCTTTGTTATTTTACTAACACTGTTCTGTGTACCTTCATGTCCAGTACAAGTCTTTGGGATCTGAATAATTCTCTGTTTTAGATTCTGACTTTCTTTATGGTCCCTGGACTCAGGATTTTCTCTGCTCTTTATGATTAAATTGTCTTTCATTTGGCAGGGAAAACTCATTCTTGAAGTCTTGGGACTGGAGCAAAGAAAAGAAGAGATCTCATTTGTCACTTGTTGTGTACATTTTGGCAGTGAAAGAAATAATGATTTATATAAGAACAACAAAGAATCACTTCTACCTTTTAAGCAAATTTTCTTTCTCCTCTTTATTCACCTCCATCCTTTCTTTTTTTTTTTTATTTTATTTTTTTAAGGTAGTACCTGTGAAGTAAATAGCATTGAAAAGCAATCCTTATGAATTATGGTCAAGATTCAACACGAGATTAGTAAATCTAACTTTAATCTGAAGGTTAGGGTGGGATGTACCTGCGCTGGGTACCTGTAGGTGTGCCTTTTCAGCATGAAACTAGTTCCCTGACTGTCTACACACAATCTTCAATGCAATCTTTAGAGGAGGACCTCCTGTAGTAAAGTATGCTCTACCAGCGCCGAAATCTGTCATTCTAATTGAGTTTTTTTTTTCCCCTTAGGGCCACTAAGGAATTGACGCCGTTGACTCAAACAATATGGGCAATTCACTGTAATATTGGTACCAATGTTTATCTTGAAGTAATTATACATTTAAAAGGCTGAAAAAATGTCACCAGAAAAACGTACTACAGGTAAGCCTAGACAGATGATCATTGAAGGAAAAATTTCTAGGGTGATATCTAAAAGAAATTATGTAATCAATTTACAAATGTATGAAATTCCAAACATTATGAAGGGCCATGAAAGTAGATGGCCTGAGTAAATCAGGTAGTGATCTACATCATTTCAATGCAGTTGCATATAACAGAATTTGGGTTTGTATTTACATAACATACAAAAAAGAAGAAAATTACAGTTGCAAATTCAAGCACATCAAAGATGATGCTGTCTTAAATCGGCTCCCATTTATTATATATCATGATATCATCTTTAATGACATGATAACATACCCCTACCTCATTAAGTGTGCAGAATGTACTGTGATTAAAGGAAGAGTGTTTTACAGTAAGAAAAAACCACCTTCTGTTACGGCTCAGGATGAAAGCCCAGGAAAGCAGGGTGTAATTGTGGTTCTATCACTGACTGCACATGTGAAGGCTATCAGAAGATAGATAAAAAAGGATTCGGAATATGACTGCCTAGCAAAACTTGTACTTGCTAATTTCTGAATACTTTATACTTTCAGAAGTATCTTTCACTTAACATCATGCTCTGTATGAAATATGAGTTCCATGCAAGGGAACTACAACAAAGTTATGAGACGCTCAAGTAGTCTTCTACTGGTGATAAATGACTTGTTTTTCAATTATATTAAAATACATAACAGTTCTTAGGAACAGTAAACTAGGAAAAGTCACTTTCACAACAAAGCAAATTAAATTCTAATAAAGGAATGCAAATCCATGAGGAAATTAAAACATTCTTGGCTTTTTAGCTCATCTGATACAGATTTACACATTGAGTCATGAAATAATGGAAGTTTTCCATATTCAAAATACAAATACATTTAAACTTTTGATGTCTTCTGTTAATGCCTTTCTGTACAAAACATTTTGTTGGCAGACAGGGCTACTCTACACAAACAAACTCTAATTCTAGACCTAAAAATATCATGGTACAATGTAAATGATGCCTTCCATAGCTAACCCACTGTAGATATCCTTCAACCATGTTTTCATTAAAACACTTCCTTTCATGTTTATTTTCAAAGTATTGCAGAACCTCTTTCTGAAAGCCAAGCAGGAGAAGGCATTATTTCAGTTGTACAAGATACTTCTTAGACATAAGAAGTGAGATAAATAAATGCTAGAAGAGTAATTAGTATACTGAATAATTCACGGTCATATGTTAAAATGTATAGAAACTTACAGATTCATATTCTCTGACTCACTGCTATCTCATTTCATACAGGAACATGTTGTACATTTTTCAAAATGTTAGCTGAATTGTAATTGGCACTTGAAACAAAAGCTTAGTGAGAGTAAGAACTTTCATCTACTACTAGTGTAGCTAAAATGAGAGTTAATACAGTAAATATTTTAAAACAATACAAAGGTACAAATTGAAAAATTATCAATAAAAAATGTTTTGATTGGAATTAGGTTTCTATATTTTTTACATGCTGAAACTCAATACTAGTTTTTGAAATCAGTTCTATTATTTCTGCAAGCCAAAATGGACATAAGTACTCAAGAAAACTGTTCATAAATCTGAAAAGTAGATGTTTTCAAAAATGTAATGTTAAGCCTTTTGAATGCTAAAAATGTCTCTTTAGTAGTACTGTAAAAAGCAAAAATTCATCAGAAGAAAATGAAAAAAATGTATATGAGCTCCTTTCTGACTTGTCAAAAATTTTGGAGTAATATGATATAAAACCCGTGATCTGCAATTACCAATACCCAAATAAACTGATCTACCAGTAAGTACTTTTCGCTCCGCTCAAAATATCTTGGCTTTCATTGAATTCAATACCAACATTTAAAACTCATTTTAGGATACTGCTGTATATTTAATTTCTTTCAGCCTTATATCCCCAAATATCTCTGGTTTTCCTATGACTATAATTCTATATATGCTAATAATTTCAGTCAACAGAAAGTACTGACTGTGCTTTGAAATGTGAAAAACAAGGTAAAGGTAGTACTTAGCAAATACATTAACCATCCACAGTCAATCTTTAATCTTACTTAATTGGGCTTAACAGGGTTATCAATTGTAACTTGAATGTGTAGTTTTTGGTGTTGCTGTAAAATGTGATGAAGATTTAACACATCTTGGAATATGGGCTGTAATGTAAGCAGTGTAGTGAGATATTCAGTAACCATTTATGAAAGATTCTAATGTTAAAAAACAGGGAGCTATTATTTTCCAAAAACAAATTGGTAACCTATATGGAATATTAGGAAGAACATCCCAGTTTCCCTGTTGCTGTGCAAACAGTACACTGATTTAACCCTTCATGTTCCTGCTTTATAGCAAGTTCAAATTAGATTTTGCACTAAGATGCATCAAGGCTCTTAATTTCATATTTCTCACGAAATCGGATTTTCAGGACTAGTTGAAGGCTGCCTACCTGAATTTCAGAGGGCAGCTGAAATTGGGTGAGGTTCTGCCAACAATTAGTGGCTTACACCTGTGGGGAGCAGTGAGCATTAAGTGTTCACAGTTGATGGATGCACGGCGGTGGGTGCATGCCCTGCCTGTCCGCAGCCCTCACGGAGGACGTTGGAGAAGAAAGCTCTGCAGCTGGATGGAACAGCATGGTGATGGCTTGTCTCAGGGCTGTGGGCGCAGCAGGAGGGGGCGATTTGCATCCCCCACCCTCCTCTGTGCATTGAATGCAGCTGAGCCAAGGCAGAGAATATAAACATGAGCCGCGCCTGCACGCATCCTGCGCATCATCGCTGTTGTAAACGTGAGGCGCAAAATAGCACGGATAAACATTGCAGGCTTAAATGTAATAAAATGAGACTTTGGGAGCTCTGTTACCATTAAAAGCCCTTTCAATAAGGGGTTATTAGCAGCATGTATTTTTTGCTTAGACAATGTAATTGCTTCTTAAACAATAGGAGGGCCATCATTCCTGTCCTTACCTCTGGGGGACCTTCTTTGCCTCAAAGTGCTTATTGCAAGTTATACAGTAAAAACTACACATTATTAGGTAGGTGGGTGGCATCTTGATATTCTTTCCTACTCAGGATCCCTTTGGTACTGAACTGAATGTCTGCCAACATTTGGATGAGCACCTGCATGAGAGAATGTTTCTATATGAGCGCTGTAACTATTCTTAGGCAAAGTTTATTTTAATCTTCCCTTTTAAGTAGACTTGCTTGTTGCTCTACATTGCTAAATGTGTCTATCACCAGTCAGCTTGTACCCAAAAAACTCTAACTCAAAATAATTGATCTGTATCAGTTTGGGAGATCATGATTTATTTGCTAAATTTGTCTAATTTAAATTCCAGAAAAAAAAAAGAAATAAAAAGTTTGAAAGATTTTCTAAGTTTGTGCATCTGTTCAGTTTAAAAGAAATAGCTACAGGAGTCCTGATATCCAGACATTATCTCACTATATTTCCTGGAGATATGTCAAAACATGCAGCAACGCCCTTCACTAAACAAGGGGCAGTCAGGAAATTTTCATACCATTTTTCCTTTAAAGTCACATGATTTTTTTCTCCTATTATCTACAGTCTTGTAAACACTGGAATATATATAGATAATTGTAGTCCAAGGCCATTCACTCACAAACTAATCCCCAGACTTCCAAAGATCTTCAGATATCAATCTCCTGAACTTCCATTGACTCCTGAAGGCTTTAGTGACCTAAAGAATTTTGAAGAGCCCTCTGGGCTTTTTTCCTTTCGCCCCAGTCCTCACAAAATTATGACTATTCAAATATCCTTGTCCACTATTGGATATTACAGCTCAACAAAAAGAAAGAAGACTCTTGAGTATAAATTTAATCTCTTAGGGGAGGAATGGAAAAGAACCCTACAGAATGGGTATCCCAAGACCAGGTTTGCACAAATTTGTCTCACAGACAGCAGGGAAGAGTGGCTGCAGGGGAGCCAGTGCTACACCTTTCCGGCACAAGAGGCTCTTGAGAGTTTTGCATCTCTTTCATGCTGCTGTGAAAGTGATAAAAGGAGGATTGCAGTGCACACAGATTTGATATTATTGAAGACTCAGTGTTTTCTTATGAAAGTAAAAAATTTCCAGATTAACAAAAGGCTGTGGCTCCTTGACAGACAGCTATATGTAAGCAATTAAAATAGCTTTTAACCTCAGTTTCTGTTCTAACAGAAATTCTCTGTGTAACAGGAAAAAAAAAAGGCAATCAATTTTTTACAAAAAGGGCAGAAATAATTTTCAGATTTATCTGGCATATTCCATGGAGAGATGTCATGACAAATGTTTAAAATAAAATAAGCAGGAAAAGTGGCCAATAGACTTATGCATGCATTTTAGATAGACAGACTTAAAACTCCTGATTTTCCATCAGCTCACTAGCAAAGGGGAAAGGTTACTTCTACATTTTTTTTCAGTAACGTGCATAGATCTGCCTCACTGAGGTACTAGGGACATCTTGGAACTGATTAGTACCAGAACACATGGAGTGCCCCTGTCTGAAGACTCAGACAAAATGCCATACTTCAAAAACCACTAGGAAAAATATTCAGAGAATAAATAAAAAAGTTATGAAGCTGCAGCTATAAATAGAGCCTAGAACATCTTACTTTTAGATCCCTTTTAGCGATCAAGCAAAGCAGTTATTAAGTGTGAAGAAATTACCAGTTTTCAAATGTGGTTATTTTGAGTACATTTACCCAGTAATAGCTGTACTGTTGAAGTTAAAATGCATGCTAGTAAAATGACTCTGAATTGCTAATAATTAACAGGAAGAACATAAAAGTAATCTTTTACCTTTGTTAGTTAGCTGATGATAACTAGTTTTTATGGCATTCCAAATACATGTATTTAGAAACAATTGTGAACCAAATGTTAGATAAATAGGATTATAGAAAAATCTCAAAAATCAAAAATAGGCAGCAGCTCAATCCTTCCCTTTTTCATTGGATGAACACAGGAATTTTCTTTAACATTAAACAATTTACAGTGTACTGCACACAAGAATATATAAAATTAAATGCTGAAAATGATGGCTAATGATTTAGTTTCTATGATGTGAGCTGCATTTGATAAAATTGACAGCATAACTAGGGGCTTCAGAAGAAGGAAGACCAGACTGCGAGCTAAGAGCATCAGATTTCTTCCAGCTGCCAGGAAAATGAAGGTCACAGATCCTGCATCCGAGTCAGCTGACAATTGTATAGCACAAGTCCTGACCATGTAGTGTCTCTATAGACAGGTATATAAAACTTGGTTGGAAGCATAGAATTATCTCCCAGGTCTCAAAGAAGAATTGTTTTTGTTGCTGTAGAATTAGGACTACACAAATGTGTGACCTCTGAAAATGTAAATCAATTAGGCTATTTTAGAGCAGAAGAGTTGACTACTATTTCCTACAAAACACAAAGTGAAGACAAAGATGCATTCCCTCTTCCCCAGCAAAATTGACCTGCAAAGCATTTAGCCACAGGTTTCAATGAAATCTGAACATCTCTCCACTATAAGGAATTATTTTTTATTATTTCCAAGTCTTCTCAAGAATGCAGCTCTTCTTAAAGACCGCAGTAGCTTCTCTGCAGATGTCAAGTCTGTCCTTTCTTTACTTATCCTGCAGGAGAATGGTATAGTAAGCCAAAATATTTCACCCCTCTTTGTATGCTTATGTGCCTCATTACTATACTGTTTAAGTACTTGAATTATCTTCCCAGATGGAGCAACAAAATGGAGTTAAATTACTACTGCTCAATTTCTTCACTGTCTGTCTCCTGGGGCTGAACTCAACATCCCTCTTCTCTGTGCAGTCCTTATTAAGAAGCATCGAGATTTTTGTCATTTTTTTTTTTTTTGGGTGCATTTTTCCACACAGAATATTTACAGAATTACAGGATTCCGACTTGCAGATCTTGCACCTGTATATCTTTCTGTGAATGTATGGTGAGTAGATGAATTTGTCCTGTTACTGAAAGCATTTCAAGTGATGGCATGACAATGTTGTAATGGAAATGCCTAACATAAAAAGTCATACGACACAGTAATTTTACACATACCTTGTCTGAGAACTAAAGATGAATTCTCAGTTGCATCACCAACAGACATATGGTCTAAAAGCTGTTCTGCGAATGTGAAATTTTGCCAATGTAATTTATAATTATTTTGCTGATTGGCTTAGTTGGTATGGTATTACATGTGATTTGTTCATATTGTCTTTAAATCCTAGCAAACAGCACCATTTACACTATAAAGAAATTGTGACATTTTCACAAACCAGCAAAATTGTGTTAGAGGTACTTTGTAGCCTCAGTCTAAACAAATGCCTTGTTATTAACATGAGAGGCTCTGAATGCAGCTCTTAGTATCAATGAATTTATGGTTTACAGAATGGTCATTACTGAAGCAGGAGCTACCATGTAGAAGATGAGTTATTTGAGTAATGAAATATATGTAGGTCATCAATGACTATATGTATTCTGTTCTTCTTTTTTTTTAAGTGGAGAGGAGAATGGCTGAGCAGGAGGAATCAGTGTCAACCCTTTATTTTCTTTTTTTCTGTTAATAGAAATAACATTTCTAATCTATTCCTGCAAGGAGAGGTTCATATGCATGTTCTGTAATGGTGATGAAGACAGAAGGGGGAAAGGCAGAGGCTTTGACTCAATTTACAAGTATTATGGATTATTTTTAATGCCCACTCATCTATTGTAATCCCTGTCCAGAAGTGCTTAAAAAGAAATAAGAGGGAAAATATAATAAAGCTCTCCATAAATCTCCACAAATTTCTCAGTCATAACCTGGTGTCTGAGAGGATCTACTTTTGAAGTGGGAGAAGCAGATGAAATAATTTTTCTCTCCTGAAACTCCCTGTGTAGAGCTTCAGTTCTTGATCTTTTGTTCTCAAGACACTTGAGAAGTAAAATGTTTATTTCTAAATGGCTGCATATATAAAGATGGAGCCCTAAAGAGAAATTATTTTTTTCAGGCAGCAAGAAGTTTCAAGATTATTTACAAAAATGCCCCTTGCCACTGAAGAGAAATTGCATATAAAGTCTCTCTGATTATTATTTTTTTTTTTTTTTAGGGATCAGCGATACAGAAATTCAAAATCACTTCCAAACAATATTTGGCACTGATCTTAATCTTAATTTGAAGCATGTGGTAAATGCCAGAGATGCGATTCTGTAACTAGCCACCCTTTAAACAAACAGACTTAAAGTTTATAGCAGACATATTATCAGTAAAATTAACCATTTCATTCCACTTCACATAGACTTATTATTAAGGGCAGCTTATCATATCAAATATCAACATTTCCAGTTAGTGGAAGAGTTCATCTTCCAACAACAGTGATACAACCTCTGGATTCCTTCTCCTTTGGGTACCATGTACCACAGCCTGCTGCCTCCATCACAGGCTACACATTACAACCCAGAGGAAGCACAAGCCTGGAAATGTGGTGCTGGATAGAACTTTACTCCCCTGATCTGCACCTTTCAAGCAACATTAGTAATTTCTGAGAAACTCTGAGCAGTTCTACCAGTCAATGCACCTGCCTGTAGTGCTGTCTTTGTGTGATCCTTTTCTTGCCTCATTTTGATATTGTTAATAATTTCTCAAAAGTGCTGATTGCACTTAGAATGAACAGGTAAAGGCAGTGAGGTTGATGAAAAGCAAAGCAGGTGCCTCTCAGCGTTTTGTACCTTCTTTTCTGTCAGTATGTGGTTTTTCCATAAAACGGTTTCACTTTCATGATGGAAAACATCTCAGAGATACCTACATAAAACATTTATTTTTAGATCTTAAATATATCATGGCATCTGACTCACAAACTAAGGCTGAGTAGCCCATTTTCAGAGTCATAGAATAGTTTGGATTGCAAATGAGCTTTTAAAGGTCATCCAGCAAAATCCCTCACTTTACAGCAAAGCCCCAGTTTGAAACTATATCCTTCTCAAAATTATGAACTCTGTTCTGCCAGCAACAATCCTAAATTTCTCTCTTTCTTGCTGTTTTCCCTCCACAAGATGAGAAGCACATCTGAACCTCACTTAAACTTCCCCAAACCTTTCCAGACAACACAATCAGCTCCTGGAGCATTTCTCAAGAACTACATATCCTACCTGTTTCCCAGACAGAGCAGTGTCCCTGTGGAAATTCCCAAAGTAATTCTTCTATCGGAAAGCACTTGCATCATATTTTTAAATATTGGGAGAGAAAGAAAAGCCTTCCTAGGCAAATTCTATTAAGTTCTTGCTGCTCAGTTCAGGTGAGTTGACATCAGGATAACCAGTATGTCCATTCAGACAAATGGCCATCACAGAGTTAATTTAAATATTTGAATATTAACCTAACTGATATTGATACAGTTAGACAGATTATACAGATTAATATGTCGAACATATTGTTACAGTTACATAAATAAATATGTTGAAAGTATTTAACAAAAAAAGCATAAAAAATACAAAAGTATTCTGGAATACTTTTGTTCAGTATTGTTATCAATGTTTCCATACTGCATTAAAGGCAAAATTACAGCTAGAAAAGTATCTTTTATTGTTTTGGGTTTCTTAAATAATTTGTTTTGTTTCTCTCAGGAGGACATAATTTAATCTAATGATATAATACCTTTTGGAATACCAAAAATTCCAGAGCCAAAGTATAACATGACACACAGTATGAAGCAGAAAGAAAACAGACATCGTCTTATCTACCAGATTTATTGAGTGAAACAGAATGCAATTGAATTACTTGACTATCAGGTTTCAGGAGATGGTCACAAGTACCTTTTAATCTTACTAAGGTTACCGATTTTCTTGAAAGAATTTACAATTCGGAGATTAAGATGCTTAAAAAATGTTGCTTCTTACATTTTTCCTTTCCTTTATTGCCATTTTTTATAATGGGTAGTGAAATAGTTGCTGGTTTTTATGCAATTTCTTCACTAGTTTTATGTAATTTGATTTTCTCTTAAAGCCCCAATACCTTCACGGCAACTTGAAAATTGCTGTGTGATAACTTTGCTTGAGTCAATGATAAAGGTAACAGAATTTCAATCCCTGCATGTAGGGGCATGCTTTTAAATTCAATGTTTATACTTAGTAGCTCTCAGAACTACTAGCTAGGTATATAAATCATGGTGATAGAAATTTAATATTACACATGTCTACACAGAGTGTGCCTTGAAGGCCCAATTACACATCTAAATTGCTGAAAGGTTGTAAGACAAATTTATGATCTCTTATACTGACAGAAGTAACTTCCTAACTCCAGTTTGGAGTAAATACTTTCTCTTTTCCTATGTGAAAGCTGATTAATTAGAATTGTTTTTTTTTAAACTAACAATTTGAATCATGTATTTGGACCATGGTTAACTACAAATCTTTCCCTTACCAGTTCATAATGAAGCTAAATTGTGAAATAAACATATTCTTCTTCATTTAAATTCAAAAGTCACTGAGTTTGAAGCTATCATAGTGAAGAAGGTTTTGAGTAATTCAGTACCCAAACCACATGAACTACTGACTGGAAAATGGGGTGCTAAATTGTGCAAATGATAAGAGAAAACAGCCAAGTCAATAGTGCATACTTGTAGCTTGACTTTGCACTTTGGATACTGTTAGTTTATTAGGGAATTTACTATGAGCTTTTTACCACAATATACAAAGCCTGAGACATCCTTCAATGATTGCAAAATCAGATATCACTGGACAAAACCCTCTAAGTTACATATACAGCATGTGTTCTTTCTTATCTGATTATGGACATCAGAGAATTATATATTGGTTTTATATAGAGAGAAATATCTTTGTATATCTAAACTTTAGAATTTATATTAGGCACTTACATAGATTAAAGATCACTTTGGGTGATTTAACTCAGACAAAGTCAGTCCTGTGCCTATTGTATGACTGACTTCAGAGCTGTGAGTACCTGAAAAAAAAACCTCTGTGGAAAGAAACACCTTGTGGATGTCTTGCTTCCACTCTAATGGACTGTTGTGTGGAGTACCAAGACATTCCATAAGATGTCTTGCAGAATTTTTAATGTTCCAGGCTTCATTTTGTTTTAGCTGTCATAGAGGACTAAAACTGTCTCAGTAGTACAACCAGATATTAGAATCATATCAAGGGCTAAATTTTCTACTTCCACTTTGTAGAATCTTGGATAATTGGATGAAATAATTTCACTTACTAATTCACGAAACATATCCTGTTGAGGTTCTGTTCTGATAAAAACAGTATATGAGGTCATATATTACCTATACATACTTTAAACTGGTCTTTAGCTGAAGAATGCATTACAAAGATGCCCATTATTACTCACTTGAATATAAAAAGATTACATATTGTCCTTTTAGAAAAAACTATCAAATTAAGGTTTTTTTATCGCTAACCTAATTGCAAAATGTAATTACACTTTGTTTTAGATATAATTAATAATCATATAAAAACCTTTAGTTAATTTGATAGTAAGTGGAACTAAGAGAATCAATGTTCTCTTTAGAATTCATTAAAAATAAGAGTTCCTGTACTGTTCTCAAGTGCTGAGAGTTCTGTAATATTTTTCTCTAATAAAGAAAAGTTCATTTAATAGTCCTAATCCATCTTTTTTAAAGTTACATCAGCACACTAGGGAACAACTCTCATACCTTTCCACCTTTCAGCATACAAGTGAGTCCTTGCAAGGAAGTAATTTCAGCCTCAGTTGCTGCAATCGATTGGGGTGCACACTGAGAATTATCCATGGGCTGTCATCTCCCTCGGAAACATTAGGGGGAGAAATGAGTGACACAGCAGACATTTTCAGCAGTTCAAGGAGCTGATGTAGTTCAGTTTCATCAGTTGCAGTATATCTGGAATCATCACACACCTTTGTCTGTGTTTTGATGTAGCTCAGATAAATTTTCTTCTCTCTTTCGCCTGTACATCAAAGAGTTGTAAGTAGAGTAAAGTTGTAATCAGTTGTTCCATAAAAGGGATGAGCTAAAAATGAGTAGCATTGTTCTAGAGAAAACACAGGAAAGGGTTCTGGTTCACGTTCTTTTGCCAGAGATGCACTCCAGGATGACTGTTCTTTGCTAGGACTATGTGACAGGATTCCTCCCTTTACTGGAGACCACTTTCAAAGACAGTCAGAGGATAAGCCCCCACTATGCACTTCTGCCTTTAGCTTATTGAATTCTTGGTGTCATACATCTTCAATCTTTAAATTAAACTTCTTGATTAGTCTGTATCCAAATCTAAGATACGAATTTTGTACTCTAAAAGGAATAAATTAAGAAGAATTTAGTCTTTTAAACTTAACATGATAGACCATAAATCAGTAAGAAACAAAAACGAATTTTTTGAAATTAGACATTTCAAACAGGAAAATGCTGACAGTCCTTATCTGTATCATTCATATAAGCTTTCCAAGGTGCCACTTGATGTTATGCAGCCAAATGATTTCTAACTGCTCTTACTTCAGAGTTCTAGAGCCTGGAAACAAACTTGAAGAAGGCTCTCTTGTCATTAGCATTCTTGGGGTTTTTTTTCTTATAAAAATATCTTTCTTAGGATTTGCTATTTATTTGTGGTGTGCTCTAGTCTTCAGACTTTCCCAAAGACACATGAAATTTCTGCTATGATCAAAACTTCCCCATGTCTGTGATAGTTGAGGAGTGTTATATTGATTCAGCTTTCATTTCTAATCAATGGAAGTTCACTGGAGAAGTTGTGCCAGACCAGCGTTAATTCCCCCACCACACACACTGTCAGAAGGTGACGTTTGCACTTTGTCCTCTAATTGTGCCTTCAGGCTGCCCCTGAAGCAGCCCTGAGGGTGGGCTGGCAGGGAAATCACGAAGGAGCTTGGGTGGAGAGGAGAAGGAACACTTCTTTAAAATGTCATCACTGAATGAATGTATCAGCCAGCAGAATCCTTGCCAATGCAAAGTCAGGAAAGTTACATGAAACTAGAAGAAGTTTTTGGTCTGGCCCTCCTTCTAAAGTCTTATAAATCTTCACAGTGAAATGTTTTCTGAATTTGTTTTTTCCTTGTGTGTCTCAGGCTATGAATAAGAATCTTGCTGTTTAGGATAAGAATTAAAAAAAACCAAAAAAACAAACCAGCCCTTGTAATAAGGAAAAAGGGAAAAGGCTTTGAAAATAACTTAGCTAGTTAGGAGACTCCATTTTACTAGTTATTATTAAAGAAACAGATGTAAAATAACTAGAAAGGCCTGGGTCCACTCAGACAAAAAAATTATTATATATGGACTTAATTAATTGCCTTTACAGATTACATGGTAATACTAAAAATATATCACAGAAAAATACACACAAAACATAGTTCTGCTTTTCCACTCAGCATGGGCAGTTTTGCAAAATTGCTCTTTTGACCAGCTTTAGATGTAAGACAAAATTTAATTGCAAGAGCCTCTTGGCAAGGAGAGCACAATTTTCAGAATAGACCACAACAATACTAATGTGGAACAAGCTATCAATTTTTCTACATTATACTGTGCTGGTTGCAACTAAATTAGGAGAGAGCTTTAAAAGCATGATTATTGTATTAAGAGCTTTGTGGAAGACATTAGGAAAAACTATTTTCCAAAAGAAGCAAGTAATGTTTTCAGGGTATTTTTTTTCCTACTTGTTTTTATTTAAAATGAAGTATTCCTATGAAAATTTCTGTTGCTTAGGAGTACATTTGTTCCATAGGGATTTTTATTTCAAGTCAGAAAAAAGCAGTAGCAGATGATAAACTCCTATGTGCATATTTTTATGCAAATATATCTGGTAATCAATAGGGAAAAGTGATAAAAAAATATATGTTCTAGAAACAGAATTATTTCTATAGAAAATGTTTTCAGAATTTCCCATGAGAAGAGAGTAGTTTTAAAAAGTAAGTTGCAAATGCCATTTTTAATCTGAAAAAAACTCCAAAACCAGTGGCAAGTTTTTCACAATATATTTATGAAAGGCGTAGAAGTAAAGATTAAAGGGTGTATTCACTGTCAACCTTGGAAACAGTACCCATTAATTAAATATATGCATGATTCTAGCTATTACATTGAAAACATCCCTTTGTAGGAGAATCTGGCTTAGCACTCCCTGTCAACCAGGTTGCCATCAGGGAGAGCAGCTACTCCATCACCCAACAACATTTCAAACATTTCAAGCCTCAAGAACTTCAACAGAGGCTAAACTCTGTCCATATTTTACTGCCCCTGCTCATTCTGGGGCTGTTGCTGTGCTGGTCAGGGGCCACTGTCGAGCTTGCCCTCAAGAGACACTTTGTCCTCTTGTTTTGTTCCTATCACCTCGTTATTTTTATCACTCTCCACCATAATACAAATTTATCTGTCCCCATTATTCCTGTCAAACCTGTGAGCTGACTGATTTCCACTTCAGACCTCTAGAAGGCACACTGCAAACACAGAAATAATAGGGAAATGAAGCTACAGGTAGATACAGATGTACCATAGATTGCCATAATGGATTACATTTGCTTGCATCATTACTTTTGACTCAGAAAGACAAAGCTGACAAGTCATTCAAAAACAAACCACTACAAAACAACATAAGTTAGGCCATTTTAGCCTTTTTAATTTATCCATTCATGTTTAAAAATACGTGCAAGAAATTCATGGCTTTTTTGTCCTGTCTGAAGAGAGCTGCATCTTAATATAAACAAAAAAAGGTCCAACTCTTCCTGCATGGACTGTTTTCCAGCTTATTCCTCCATCACCTTGAGATTACTTTCAAAAGTATTTCATTTAGTTCAACCCAGTCCCTTTGAGGCACCTTTTTTGGCCAGAAACAAACAGACCTCCTTGCACTGCAGGGAGTCAGTGAGATGTGTGCAGTTTTCTGTAAGGCTTGATGGAGCACCCAGCTCATGGTGGATATTCAGATAGGTGTGTTCATCTGCACAGCAAATTTAGGCCCATCAGCTGCATGCTGTTCTGCTCAATTACAAGGCAGTCTTGAACCTAAGGCAACTCTCTGGCCAAAGAATAATAGAAGTCAAAACAATTACATGTAAAAGTGAAACGGGAAGTGCTCCTCTTTTACACAAGCACCTTTCCTGTGCACTGCACAGTCCATTTCCCTTGCAGTCTGACTCCATCCCCCATTGTTCTGCAGCAATGGGTAGATCCTGGGCAAGAAGGACAGAAATGAAAATTGAGCTCCTCCTCTCACAATGACATTTTCCTCATAGAGGACCTGTGCAGACAAACAGTAACTTAGCCTAGGTACACAGTGGCTCTATCTTTCTGATCTTAATTCTTCAGGACAGAAAACTGGCTTTATGTTCAAGTAAACACATTGAAAAATTCTTAGCATCAGCCTCAACTCATAAACTGTTGTTGCAGTTTATCCCAGCAGGCAGCTAAACACCACACAGCCATATGATCACTCCCTCTCAGTAGGATGGGGGAGAGAATTGAAGAAAATTTAAAACCAGTGGGTAGAGATAAAGACAGTTTAATAGGACAGAAAAAAAAAGGAGAAAATAATAATAATATTATAAAAGAATATACAAAACAAGTTGTGCAATTGCTCACCACCTGCTGACTGACATCCAGCTAGTCCATGAGCAGTAGGTTTCCACCCCCCACATACAACTCCTTCCCAGTTTTATTGTTCAGAATGACACTATATGCTGTGGAATATCCATCCTGATGGTCAGTTGGGGTCAGCTGTCCTGGCTGTGTGTCTTCCCAGATTCTTGTGCATCTCAGCCTAATTGCTGGTAAGACTCTTCTGAGAAGCTGAAAAGTCCCTGAAAAGGGACTTAAAGTAAGCACTGCTCAGCAACTAAACATCAGTGTGTTATTCTCATCCTAAATCCAAAACACAACACTGTAGCAGCTACTAGGAAGAAAATCAGCTCCATCACAGCTAAAACCAGGACATTATAATAACCAGGTTCCTTAAACCATTGTCCCAAGCACTGATCAGGTCAGGGTGAGGTCAGATTCGCATCCTTCACTGCCAGCTGGGCAAGGACTAGATAAAGTACAAACCAGCTCACCCTCAGCCCATTCTTCTAAAAGAAAGAAAATTTTAGGCACAAAGTCTAAGATCAGTTCAATAACAGAAAAATAACATCAGGCACAAATAACCTCCTATCTTGACTTCTTGCATGTATTTTTCACATTAAAAAAAAAAAAGAAATAAAAGTATTTGCAAAATTCACAGATAAAAGCCAAAATTAATAAACAAAAATAGAGTCACAATTATGAAATATTTATCAGGCTATAGTTGTCACACCGTTTTAGTGAGAGGCACTATCACACTTATCAAACTTATCAAACATATCAAATGATCAGTTTTCTTTGTATATAAACAGCATTGCAAAACAAAAATTCAGATTGTGAAATGTTTTATACTCAAAATGGTGTGAGGAAACAATTTTCATGAAACTCATCTCCAAAGCTTCTTAAGACTGTTAAACTACTTCAATTATACAAAATATAAGTATCTGGGTTTGACAATTTTAATGTAATTCCTGATAGTTTTTCTTTTCAAAGAGAAAAGTCAAAAATGGAAAATTAAAAAAATATAAAACATTAGCTTGTTTTGAATATAAAATATCACTATGAACAAATATTGCCAAATGTAATGCAATGATTTTGACCAATACAGGACCAAATATTATTCTGTGGTGGAAAATTGAAAATCAATACATTTTCTAATGGCTTTGAGAATCAGATTTTGGATGAAAGAGAATGAAATAGAAAAAAATATTACAATTAAGCATTCAGTGGATGTTCAGATAGTTTAATTTACATGTATAGGAGTCAGAGGAAAGTCATTGATGGCAAAGCAAATTATGGGATAGTGTAAGTCAAAATCTGTTCCTTTAGAACTTTAATTATCTACCCTCATCATTGCTTTTCTCTTATAGGCTCTTCTGTCCCATCTCATTCAGTTTACACCAGTCTGGTTCAGCACCTACATTCAGGGATAAATTAGACGTTTTAATAAATACGCCCATTCTCTGACAGGCTTAGTTTACAGCCTGCCACTCTTTGTGATGTCACTAAACTTAGACCAGCTTTGATGGAAGATTCACTCACTTTACCGTAGACCTGATAAATCTGTCTTAGAAGCACAGTCTGAGGAAAGCTACTTATGATTTTAAAAATACAGTAATAATTTTATATCAAACATTTATTTTTAAGGATTATTTTATTTGGTTAAATATAGCAGTACATAATGTTGTGCACAGCATGATTTATATGGTGTGTCTGAAATTACATTTATTGCATACTGTCCATGCAGTTTCTGTTTGCAATGCTCCATAGGCTGTCATTTGTAGGTTTAATAGTTCATTCATATGCGCAGGGCACTTCATGTTCCTCAGTAATCATCCCATTATATCTTTAAGGTCTGGAAAACATCACTAGATCAGTTTACTTATGATTCATATTCTCAAGGCTGCCACCGCAACAAGGTCTAGGATGTGGTTCATTTATTTGTCAACTGAAAGCTGACATTCTTGAACACTGTCCCTGGGGAAAGGGTGAAAACTGTTTAGAACAGAGGGTGTGCAGAAGTTTTCCAAAGGACGGCATTATGTTCAGCCCAGATCTTTGTGGCCATCTTCCCTACTGTAACTAATTTTTCTATGTTGTTTTTGGCTATTGGTTATGGCGGATTTTCCTCTACTGATTTTACTAATGCTACAAAGCATCCTACTCAGGACTCTCACAACCATTTAGCCATTGTCTCACCCACTCTAATAGGAATTCAGAATGAGTCAGTTTTCTGCTCAAAACCACAAACTTTTCTGAAGCTGCTGCATGCCAGGAAACAAAGCTTCATGCTGTGCCTACAATTTTATTCTTAAATATATAAACAGATATTCAGAGTGCATTTTGTTTGAAATGACCCAGTCTGAGGGATGAAACAGCTTGTGAATGTGTTTGTTGTTTCCTCCCCAGGCTGGGCAGGGATGGACACGCTCCCTGCGCAGCAGATCCTGTCCCAGGGAAAGTTCCCAGTCTCCAAAGCCAGTATCAGCCATAATGTCAGGACAGGGATGCTGGGGCAGGTCTCACAAACTATACTAGCTGTTTCTCATTTAAAAGCTATTAATAATACATGAGCTCAAAAATCTTTAGAAGATAACTAATAAATTAAGCAATAAATCTCTTGTCATCTTCCTTTTTGTTTCTTGCTGCCATTCTCTCAAGTGATCTATCTAATCACATTAAAACATTTGGGTCTAGTGATTACATATTGCCATTTTCTTTACTATAATAACAATTGAGAGCGGAGTTTTAATGTTTTGTATGAAGAATATTTCAGCCTTTTTCAAAACAACATACAAATAACAAAAGACTTATGAACTGCTTATGAGCCACAACCTGTTCATAGTGGCTGTGACTCTGACAAATCACTTAATCTCCTCATCTGATTTTTATTTTAATAATAACTCATCTTTGTTATAAAGATGAAATGGAAATATTTGAACAGCACTTTTAGCATAGAAAGAGCCACCAAAAATGAGTGTATGTTTTGAATAAAAAGTAAATTCTTATATAATAGAATTATATTACTATAGAAGTTAAAAATTACATCATAAAGTACAGACAATTCAAATACAATGAAGTGAATTTTGGAGTAAATGAAACAGAATATTTGAACCAAACCAGTGTTAAAACAATTTAAAAATTAGCATGGTTTGTAAATAGACTTCCCTCAAGAATTTATTTCTATAAAATGCATTACAAAAATGTTGCTCAACTTTTAAATTAATAGCACTTTACTTAAAGTCCTTTAAGTGTCTTTTAATTTCTTTATTCTTAAACCATAGGCAGTTGTTATAACCTTTACAAGATCTGAAATGAGCAGTATCTGAATATAAACCAACTTTAATCTCTTCTAGTTTAAAACACTGTTTTGGGAAAGCCTTTGAAGAAATTGAATCCATTAGCTTAAGTTGTAACTACAATATAAGCAGGCATACATTAAATACTATAATCACTACGTCCTTGCCATTACCTTTATGTTCATACTTACAATAAGGCAAATTTACAGTTCCACAGAAATTGCAAGCATCTCAAAGCCTTGAAGAACTTGCAGTGCTAATCTAAATTAGGAGCAGAATGATGTAAGGGCTGCCTTCCAGGAATCCTGGTGGGAATGATGCCTGTGGGGAGCGGCTGCGGCAGGGTAAGGCCGTGGGACCAGGGCAATGGATGGTGCTTGTGCTGCTTTCTTAATAAAGCATGGCAGGGGCCAGCCTGCCTATGTTGTGGATAGAAGGAAGAAGTTCCCACACTGCACCCAAAGGGGAAGGGAGGTGAAAAAAGAGCCTGAGCTGGTCCGCTGCTTCCTTTTCTGTGCTTAGCCTTGTACCCCCACTGATTAGGAATTACCCCATTACAGATGCAAATGAATGAAATCAGGGTCTTGTTAGAAGGAGCCACTCACAATTTAAATGCAAGGACCAAATAATGAGTTGACTTTAACACATGCAACCACTAAGGCTTTTATCCTAAAACTTCATTTGTTTCTTTGTCCACAACAAGTTAAATCAAGTGTGCCAGAAGGCTTCTTACCTACTTGGCCCATTGGCATGAGACATTGGAGAAGTCTGGAAGAGGACTAATTATTCTTAGCTGCAAAAACATTGCTTTTAAAATAGATTTAGGATAGGGGAGAAACATCTGGGGAGAAAATGTTGAAAGGAAAAAGGCATGAATTGGAAGCCTTCGCTCACAAGACCCCTGTTGTTTAAACTCTGAAAATACTTTTTAAATATGTGGTCCTCCCATTTTCTCTTTATTCATTGTTTCTTCACCTTTTCTTTATGTATTCAATCTTCATTACTCACCCCTGCCTATGCCTCTTCATGGCTTCTTCCCACAACAGATACTTTATAGACACTGCGACCGATTTATTTGAATTTCAGGTAATAGAAACAAATAACATTTTAGTGGCAGAGAAATAAGTCCAGAACAGTTACAGCTTCTGTTTTTATATATTACTATGCTGTGGTGTTAAAAATGATGGGCTGTAATTACTTTAAAATACAATTTCCACTTTGAACATCCTAGAAAAATGCTTTCAACCAGGTGAACTCTTAGCTCTTGACCTCTGTTCTGGGCACACTTGTGAACAGCCATCTGGAAAGGTTGTACGTACTGCTACTCTTCCTGCATGTGCATAGGATTACTGACACCAAGGAGTACATAGGAGTGACCTTTTAATGCTCCTATTCTGGGCAAACTGTATTTCATTTTTAATTTAATATGAAATAGGGTTTAATAATAATCTCAGAATGAATTTAGGAAAGAATATAAAGTCTAAATGAGGAGAAATCATTCATTTAAAACCATTCAGATAACATACCATTTTATCTACTCTGGTAATTTTTCTACTATGCAAATAAGTAGAATTTGCATGATGATGTGTTTTTTGAAAAATTATTTGTAGCACACAGTCACAAAAACATACCTATACACAAGTCCTTATAGTAATATAATTGAAGTATTTATTTGTGTCATTGTTATCCATTTTAAGGGTATATGAAGCCTCTTAAATGCCTATGTATCCTTACTATTTTTGGTGCGTACAATGAAAAATTTAACACCGTATCAACCAAAAATGCCATAAAATATTCCACTGAAAATACTCAATCTAGTACTCCAAAACATATCCTCCTCATAAAAACAGACTGCTAATGAGATCACAAAGTTCTGAATTAGAGCCAGAAATAAAATCTGATTAATCTAATAACTTCATGAAAATTTTAACAAAAGACAAATTAATTTAGTTAAATTAAGTATGCACATAGTCTCGGGTAAGAAACTTCAGAACGCTCCCTTCACTTTGTTCTGGTAAACTAAATGGAAAATTCAGACATCCAAAATGTCTGACATTGGAAGGGACCATTGAAAATCTTCCTGTTTGACCTCCCTTCTCAGAATTCAGAGCTTGGTCCTCTACACCAGGTTGCCTGGATCTAGGTTCAGATGGTTTTTTGGGTGTCCCCAAGGAGGGGAGCTCCATAACCTCTTTGGGCAAATCTGTGCCTGTTACCACCACAGTAAGAGTTTCCCGATGTTCAGACAAAACCTTGAGCCCGCTGCCTCTGATCCTGAGTATCACTGAGAATAGTATGCCTCCATTTCCTTCAGACCTGCCTGTCAGGTGTTTATAAATATTACCAAGGTCCTCCTGAGTCTGTTGTTACTTCTTCAGGCTGAAAAGTCTCTCAGCTTTTCCCCTCATGAAGGATGCTCCAGGTCTTTAATAAACTTTGTGGCCCTGAGTGGACTCATTCCAGTGAGTATACATCTCTCACACACTGGGTAGCCCAGCTCATTGTAAAGTCATGCTGACTGTTCCCATCTCCTCTCAAAATGACCCCAAGGAAGATTCAGCCCATCATCTTCCTCAGGACTGACTGAGGCTGACCACTTCGGGTTCCCCAGTTGCTCCTTCTTGCCATTCTTGAAGACAGACGTGACATTTGCTCTCTTCCTCAGGAAGCTCACCCAGTGTCTTTGACCTTTCAAAGATGATTGGGAGTGTTCTCACAGCAGCACCAGCTAGGTCAGCACTCTTAAGTGTGTTCCATTAGGTTCTAAAGACTTGCATATGCCCATTTGGCCCAGTTACCTGGTTCTCCTTCACCAAAACCACATCTTCTGTACTCTAGACTTTACAGCTTACCTCTGGGGCCTGGAACAACTCAAAGTCAATTTTACTAGCAAAAACTAAGGTTAAAAAGGTTCTGAGCTCCTCACCTTTGCCATGTCCTTTGTCACCAGGTCTCATCCTGAATCTGACCAGTGCTAGAGATCATAAAGAAGATTAGATATGTGCAGTGCTATTGCAATATAATTACTATTACAGTAAAATTGGTTGTGTGCTGATGTGGAACCTGAACAACCCTTTCATACCCATATGGAGTCTCTCTCAATAATTTCTCCATTGTGTTGGTGATGCCCTGGTTCTGGGGGGGGGTGGATCATCCCTCCTCATCCCTTTTTCCTCCTACTCCTTGTTCTTCCCTTTTCTCACCTCATCCTTAAACTGTTCTCCAGTTTGCTGCCTACAAAATAGCTAAGAGGAAAATTCTTCTGAGTAAACTGTGGACATATCTATTCGTACAAGATTTCAGCTGCTTTGAAGGATTGTTTCCTTTTATTAAGGTGTAAGACTTGTGGAAAAACTAGAATTTTGCATATGCAATTAGGAAGATATGATACTTTATTTTGGGAGATGCACAGTCAAGAGCTGGGAGATTTTGGCACTTACTGAAACAAATAGCTTTTGAACATCTGAAATTGCTCCTGAATATATTTTGATTACAGCATGAGAATGGCAATAAAAGAGTCCCTTGAGAGAGAAAATATCTGGATTCAAATATTAATATTTTTTGGCTAGAAACTGGTTATCTCCCAAGACAGAGTTGTTAGGTTTCTCATTGATAAACCTTTTTATTGGCTTGAGGAAAGATTCAGAATTTGCAAACAGGGTGTTGAGCCCTGTTTTAGGCAGAAACAGTAGATGGTGAAACATACTGGTCAATGACAAACTCCCTTTTAGCTTCCAACATGATTTTTGGTTTTGATCCCAGACCCTTTTCATTTTTCCATGTTATTGACTCCTGCTCTTGACTCTGCAGGCATCCTTGGTGTACACTGTGACTCCAGATGCTGGCAATGCCCATCAGCTGAGAGATCCCTAACACCAGTATCAGGTCTGCTAACAGAGGGACAAGAACCATCTTATTTACCTTGCTTATGGTGTTCAAGAGAAGCTGGATCTGCAACCAGGACTCTTTTCATCTTCTTTTTAATGGGGTAATGAAGCATTGTTCTGCTTTTCTGGATAGAAACAGAAGTTTTTGTCTCAATTTTGTGCCCTGTGACAAATGACTGCGTTTGATATACTCAATACTTGCTATATCCTTGCTAATTCTGCCAGCTGCATCACAAGTATTTTGGTAACTACATTTTTTTGTTGTTGCTCAAGCCCATGTTTAGGGACAAGATATTTAATATTTTATTAAAAAAATAAACACACTGTTACTGTCAAAAAGCTGTAAATGGGAAGCCAGATGCCCTTGAAGTCTCAGTACTGTCCCCCAAACTGCACACTCTCTATTTTTTACTTTCATAAATTTTAGAACAATCTGATGATTTTTGAATCTTTGGCACTGACTGGCTGGAATTACATTAGTCTTTTAGAGCTTTGGGGATTTTATGAATGTTCTCAAACTGCAAAACAGTTCCCTCATCCATAATGTGAGTACAGTTCATAAAAGAAAAAAAAAATCCATTAACATTAATGAGGCAGTTAAATATAAAAAATAAAGCCTCACTATGAGAAAATCTCTAAAAATTATATAGCTGTTTTTTTATGCTGCTAGTCACTCAGCCACTGTTTATAGAAATTCAGTGTTCTTTTGTAAAGCTAGAATCACAACAGTACAGAATAACCAAAGACAAACCTTGGCCTCTGTTCCCTCAAAGTTGTCTTCATAGGGAAAAACAAACAGAAAAAACCCAAAAAATCCCATACACACAAACCCCAAAAACAACAAAAAAAAAAAAGGGAAAGGGTTTGATCTTTAATTTACTTCAGCAGTTTCTCTATTCACAAAATGAATGGTTTATACAATATATTGCTCATCTTTGTCATCCATCAGAGACAAATCTGCCTTCCACTTCTTGATCCTGGGAAATATTAAGCCAAGGTAGTGTAAAAATTAGACAACACAGCAGTGCCACCACTTTGTACAAACACAAAGCATATCCTCTGATACAGTCAGCAATTAGATGGCTTCATCTGTCTGCAAAATTACAACACTCTGACTCTCAAGATCACTTGTTTACCTATATCCATCTCTGCAAGTAGCATAGTGAAGCTTACAAAGTCAATCCGGGTTACTAACAGACATAAAGTCAAGCACACAGGAAAACTGTGAAAGGGATAGGGCAGAGTTCAGAGCCAACTGAAGTGATTTTACCAAGGCAGGCATATCTAATAGTAAAAATAGGATAGCTTAGCAAAATGAAATATGTATAGGTATGTGCATGCAGTCTCATGCTAATAATTAATTTGTCTTGCAAAGGGTAAGCACTGTTCAAAGTACTTTGAAAAAATTACTAACAACCTCAGATAGAGGTTGCTGTCAAATAGAATAGAACTAACTGTGATTGAGGTCTGTAGCAGTAATTGATACAAACATTGACATTAATGCTGAGATACTTACATGGAAGAATTCAGCACCTCATAAACCTCTTTCCATGCAAAAACTGACCTTTTAAGCTAATGACAAAGTTGCTTGTCTCTTGCATGAGAAGTCAGCAGGCCAGCACTGCTTTCTACCCAGCTTCTGGAATGAATCCCTTTTAATCCTTTTTCTGTGTCTTTTTTAGGACAGTTGTCGCTAATGATAATGATAAAACAATAACAAAATGAAATACCATCACATCTTTAATCAATAAAATGTCCCTTCCTGAGTCTTGTCTGAATAGTTTGTGCTAGAAATTGGCTGAGATCACTGCAAACCAGTATAATAAAATGTTGACCAGTTCCTTTTTACAAAATGAAGCAATAAAGAGCTTTTCTGTTAACTTGATGTTTTTATAGACAGATGCCATACTTGAGACCACACGCATTACTGTAATATATGAGAAAAAGCATAGTTGTCTCAACAGACAAAAGTTAAAGTGCAGTTGATTCATTGGCTCCTTTAAGAGGACTGGCATCTGGACCACATACACTTCAAAGTCAAATGCTGTACTGAGATGTGCTGCTTTGAAGTACAGCTGCTGATCCAGACAAATTTTGGAGCCTAAACCAGCATATGAATCTGCTGTACTCTGAAAAAAAAATCTATTTCAGATGCCAGTTTTAACTCAGTTTAGAAAATTGCTGTCTGGATCGGCTGAACTTCAAAGCCGAACGTCGCAGTGTTGCATTTCCCTTTGAAGTACAGCTAATCCAGATAGTGGATTTTCTCTCTCCTTTTTTTTTAAGTAGTTAAAATTGGCATCTGACCTTACTAGTATTTCTCCCCACCATCTGCACATTCTTCTTCCCTTCTCCCTTATTTCCTCATCTTTTGACCTTTGAAAAATACAGCAAGATTCACTATCTTGTTAGCCCCTGCACTACCAAAACTACTATAAAGGGGGTGGTTGTGGGGACAACCCATATCAACTTACATAATGGACAGTGGCCAATTGCTGCACGTGGCTTGTCATAAAGTTTGTTAAATAATACTTAATTTCACCATCCAAGAAAAATAAAGCTCAAAGCAAATCCCCTGTAAATTTTCACATTCAGAGCATTCGTAACGACATTCTCATGGTTCTGCTAACTCATATTAACGGCCATTAGCACTGGTTTAAAAAGTAGCTGAGCTTGATAGCATTTCAACTTTCAGAAATTTTCAGTTATTTTGTCACAGAATGGTCTCCTTCACAGGCAAGTCAGGAAAGCCTTAAGGAAATGGTTTTACTAGAGAAAGAATGAGATTACTAGAGGCAGAATTTGCACAGCTTCTGGCAAGGGGAACCAAGGGTAAATGCAGTGCCCCCAGCAGGACACACTCCCATATTAGACACACATCAGGGATGCTGTCATTTGCTACTGAATTAAAAAACAAATCATGGAGAAATGTTGTACCCTGTTCAAAAGACAAAACCAAAACAAAAACCCCACCCAAATACATGCTAGTACAAGAGGACAATTTAATGACAGCATCTCTCATTTGCTGAGAAATAACTCTGGAGAGAAAAAGGACTGGACAATGACCAGCATTTTATTTACACAGATCATAAGACATGTCACTCGGGTGATCTGTTCTTGTCAGGCAGTCTTTAATTAGAAAATTCCTAGAGAGAACTCATGCTCCCACTAGGTGCTTATTAAAAACTAAAGACAAAAGGAGTTGCTAAAAAAGCCCAAGGAATGGACAGAGAACTCAGGTTACTCTGAAAGGCAAGAGTCAGCTGCTGCTAGCATAAGGAGAGACATCAGGATGGGATGCTGGATTTTGAATGAAAAACTCTCAGTGCTGTTATTAGTGAGTATTTTTAGCATTAAAAAATCTAATTGGATATATATAAATATTTTAAGCTTGTTTAAAAGACATTTTATGGTTTACTTACAGTAATACTCCCAAGCTTAATGTAAAACTTGCTATAAAATATTCAGCAGCCTTTTTATAACTAGTCTTAAAAACAATTTAAAGTCTTAGTGTTTTATTTTTAATTATTTTTAAGTCAATGTACTTTAGTCGTCAGATAAGGGAAGCAAGGGTTTGCAATTCTAATTGAAAATGTATTCTGATTTATTTTCAGACAGTTTGGTGAATTGTGTATGGGGAGCAGAGAAAGGAATTTCCCTACTTCTTATTTCCCTCCATTTATGTGATTTTTTAATTTTAGTTTATTTCCTTTTTAGAAACCAGGTTAAGGCCTGTGCTTAAAAGCAAGTTTACCACAACACAGTAAACATCATTTATATCCTTTACTGGGGATCTGGGGGTAGGACAGTAACCCTGAATTTGCTCATTCCAGCAGGCATTTTTGATTTCTATCATCTGTGATCAAGAACAGCATTGCACACTGATTTTGAAACATCTCTCAGATTCTCTTATAACTATAACCATAACCAGTTTTATATGCATTAAAAAATACTGTAGGTGTCACTAATCTGTAGCCTCTCTGCTTTGTAGCTGGTGTGGTTGGGACTGAACTTCTATTTGTTTATTGATACCTTCCACTGGTATGAAGATGATAATGCTTACATTTATACACGGATTATGCTGGGAGTAAGTATGAGTTTGATTGTTAAAGGGCTTCATAAGGAGAATGTATTTCTAGTCTGATTTTATTTACATCCTTCATAAAACTTTTGATGCTTCAACAGTAATTTTCCCATTAAAGAGTATTATATTAATATAATATTTTCTTTCTTTGCTCTTCCTATACCAAGCTTGTAATTTAATTTCTTTATGCTGTTATATGTACAGTCAACCCTGGCTTGGGCAAGAGCTTCTGCAACGTGCCTTAATTTTAACTGCATGCTAATCCTGTTACCAGTCTGTAGAAACCTTATTTCATTCTTAAGAGGAGCAAGCATTGTAAGTACCATTTTGCAAATAGCCATATTATCCTCTCTTTTTTATTTCTGTAGTTCAGCAGTATTATCCATATCAAACATTTTCCAAGGAATTTTAATTTTTGATAGAGAAGCCTGTACACTATTGCCTAGTTATTACCATTTAAATTGTCAGTATTCATGACTGAAGAGAAACAAATGACTTGTTTAACACAGTGCTCTAAATGCAACACTGATTTTGGCAGCTGCTGCATAGCATGGTGTCATGAAGAGAAAAGTGAGAAGCTACAAAAAAGGGACATAATAATGCCACTTGGCCAAATGGAGAAAATTCATATCCATCATGTGTATTCTCTGTAGCTGCAAAGTGAAAATTGGAGAGATAAAAAGTTCTGTTAGACAAAAATGTTCTAAGGATAATGATGAACATGTTTAAACACTTCTTTCTGAGTGGCCACCATCCTGGTCTTCATTTGTGGTAAATGTATTTTTGTAACAAAGGTTAACAAACATTTACCTTGGAATCATGCATAGGAAGTACTTAAAGCTTTAGTTCTATTACCCATAACTTTAACTTGCATTGAATTATTATAGTCAGAGCAATCTCAATGCCACATATTTGAGTAAAAAATCATGGCTCCAGGAACAAGAGGAATTTAGAAATGGTAAGATACAGTTCTTTTATGTTAAGCTGGTTCTTATTTCAATTCTGCCATTTTTTGTTTCCATGATTGTTAGGCTTAGAGGTTAAGCAGTCTGGTATCTGGGAATAAACACTTATATAATTGTTTGAGTTTAGGAGTTGAACATTTACCAAAAAAAAAGGTATCCTGGCCTTTCGAATCAGTTTGTGAATTAGCACAGAATGTATGCAAGCCCACTTAGATGCTGAGTAAGAACTCAGAGAACTGAAACTCTTCTCACAGATAATATTTTGCTCTTGAGGAGCATGGTACAGAGCACCTTGCCTGCTCCAGCAGGGCCAGCACTGGGCTGGATCCAGCATCTCTCCAAGGAGGTGCTGTGTATTGACATTGCACCCTGCGGTTCTCCAGATTTTTGGAAGACTTATTAGCTGGGAAACAACATGGATACATGCCAGGATCCTAGGCATGGCACCATGCCAGGTTATGTTAGCAATCCAGACACCCACACCATCACTCAAGGACTGAATTCTGTCCCTGAGTGCAGTCTGGGTTCCAGCAGAGCATGTTAATTTTGGCTCAGTGCAGTCAGCCCCTGGCCCCAGGCTGGCTCTGCACTGGGGCACGCAGCTGGCCGTGAGCACACCACTGCAGAGCCCCTCCACTAATGGCAGCACAGCTCAGTAACACATCAGCGTGCAGCCACCTGAGGTCTAGACAGCCTCACCCTCCCGGGGTGTGCATTCCCTGAAAGCAGAGAAAACGCTTTCATTGCAAGCTGGCTTTGCCAGCCCTTCAGCTCTGTTATGCTGAGCTCACAGAGCAGTGGTGGCTCAGCCTGGTGTCCTTATACCAGCAAATGAGTTAATGTCAGCTCAGATAAACCACTCACAAATCACAGCTAAGTGTAGCAGAGCTCTATCAAACCCTTTTTTGAGCCCCTATATAGCACAAATCGCTTCAGAAACCCTGGAGTGCCACTCAGGAAAGTTACTTAAGTCCTAAAACTAACCCAAAACTTCCACTGAATTCCTTCAGCATTCAATTTTCAAATGCACTGAACTCTTCTCCTCTCCAAAATGTGAGTTGTAAACACCAATAGGAATGATATAAAACAAGTTCTGCTTTTTCACCAAGTACTGTGGAGGAGCACTGAGGAGACAGCTTGACAAAAACATCACGTTTCACAAGATGGTTGCCTATGGAATAGCATTAAATGCAAGTAAGCTTTTTTGGGTTTATTTTTTTCTTCTTTGCCTTTGAACTGTTTTGAATTTCACAGTGGTTCTGCCTAATGCTGTAATCCCCATCAGCTCTGTGGTGTGATATTTTAGTGCAATCACTTGTTGACTGCAGCTTTAAATGTGTGTAGGAATCCCATCTGATTAACCATTTGTAACCTTTTGTGCTTGAGATGAGTTTGACTGTTAAGGAAATAAACTTTCAATCTGAATAGTAAACACCAGTTGCGACTTAGTTAATCTGACCAACTTGTGTGCTTTTAAAATTTACTGTAAATAACTTCCATTAAATCCCTGAGGGTAGATGTTTGGGGACATGACATAGCATTACTGTCTGATTCTGTAAGGAAATGATGCATATGAGTCACACCACACATCTGCCCACCAACACATCTTCACTAATTTTTCAACCAGGTAATAAATTTAATTGGAATTTGAGAGAGGCAGATGTCTCAAAAACAATGAATTTCTAGATACCTTTTTTCAGTAGGTGACTGATTCAAGAAGCTAGTGGCCCTCTTGAGGGACAAACAACAACTTGAGATCAAAATTTATCTATTCTGTTGGTCCTAGTGACTTACTGAGGTATTTTTTCACCTGGCTGGGAAAAAGACACAGCACCATCTTGTTCTCTAAGTAGTAAAAGGACCTGGAGAAGACTGAAGTTTGTAGGAATTCAGAAGATGTGAGGGGAACAGGAGACAGCTTGAGGAAAAAGGATGTACAGAGAGGAATGAACAAAAGCCAATGTGAAGAAGGACATGAGCACACAGAGATGGAGAGGTAGGTAGGTACTTATCCGAAGATAAGTAGGTAGATAAGTAGGTAGGTAGGTAGGTAGATAGATAGATAGATGATAGATAGATAGATAGATAGATAGATATAGATAGACAGACAGATAGAGAGATAAATAGTTCTCTTAGAAAATGGTAAGGAGATAGAAGAATTAATCAGGGCTATTTGCAAGCATGAGACATTTCAGGGTAACTGCTCTACCCCCGGGCTGTCAGGGTGGATTCTGGTCCCAATATCTTTTTCAGCCTGTGTGAGGGAGCTGCTTTTGCATGTATAGGATGTTAATGTCCTCATGCAGTGAGACAAGAATATGAAGTCAGGATTGCCAACAGGAACCAATAGCTAAAGTTTGTCTTCTGTATGTCATGAGAGAGAATTCTGAGGGGAAGGCTATGGGATTAAAACATTCATCTTACAGTGTATTATGATGAATTACTCATTCATCAGAGTTCAGTTTCACCACAGAATAGATTCCTACAGAGTGCAACATCACTTCTGTAATTAATAAATCAACCCAGGAATATAAATTAGCCAACTTTATTTGGTGTATAATAGGTCCTGTTCCAAAAACAAAACAAAACTGCACAGTCAAACCTTTTATGTTTTTGGTTTTTACATTTATATTAAAATATTTGCTTGTGCATTAATGTGGACAGTTTGGGAAGAGCAGGTCTATCAGAAAAGTGATTACTTTAATGGTTTCCCTAATTTCAAGGAAAAAGACACAGAAGCCAATGTGAAATGACAGAAAGTATGATAATATAATTCTCATTTATATCACTCTCTGGGGAGAAATCAAGGGTTCATTTTTTGGTTGTTATTTAGGTTGGTTGATTTTTATTTTTTCGAAAATATAAAATGGAAACAGTTGATGAGATATTTGAGAAACACAATACAGAGAAGTGTAATAAACAAAGCATGACAACCTATGAATTCCTACTTCCTTTACAATCAAGTGAGAAACATCATATTTGGAAAAACATTACATCACTGTATTGTCAGACTTGTGTAAAGAATGGCCAGAAACTCAATTGCTTGAAATTCAATTTTAAGTTCATAGAAAAAATAAAATCTACAGAACACATTGTGGCAGAAAAGCAACATTTCAGAGTGGCACCCACAAGTGTACTGAATCCTTTTTAATAAAATCTAACAGTGTTAAAATGATGTGTAAATAGATGCCATTTTCCTCTCAACTGACACATTATTTATCCTAGTACTATCTATATTGCCTTTTATTACACAAAAACCCAGTCAACTCCTATCAATCTATTGCAATTTAGTAATTCATAGTTAAATGGATGTTCACCCTTGTATGATCAATAGACTAAATGTGGCAGCAAGAAGTTAAACCAATTTGAAGATCAGATCAGTAAGCTTAGCCTCCCAATATAAAATTGTAAACTCCTTTTTATCAAAGTAACATGTATTAATCTTGGCTTGCCAGGTGGTGTTATTCCAGCATATTTATTTAATAGTCTGCTAAAAATAGTCAGTGCAACATTAGTATTGCCTGGCTTCTAACAGGCAGCTAGCTCAGCTGAGGTGTGCCTGGCCTTAGAAAAAGTACATCTGTACCTTTAATTTTTCATCAGCTCTAATACAAATTCAAGAGCAGGCTTTAATTGGTCAGGTCATAAAAGGATATAATTAGAGACTAGTGGAAGAGGGAAGTTGGAGGAAAGAGAGAGAGTAAACAATGCTATCTATAATCAAGGGCATCATTGAAAATTCAGTAAAGGGAATTCTGCTTAGTTTGGCTTCCTGCGTTCTGCATGCCTGTCTGTGATAAGAGCTGTCTGGGAGTTATTCAGCCACTAATAAATCTTCCTTATAGACCCGTAACTCTGCTAGAATAAAATCAGAGTTTCATGCGCTCTCAGTTTGATCAGTGCAAATAATTCTGTGCTTTGTAATGGAAAAGAGATTTTCAGTTGAGACACAGTGGCCTGAAACTTGAAGACACTACAAGAGATAGTAATAATATTTTCTACAACACCTACCTCTGATTGTGCTGTTTTTACCCTCTCAAAAAAGCACATTCGTACATTTTCTGAAGTGGGGAGTGTTGGGGGGATTTTTCATTCTTTACTTTGATATGCTGGGCTTATCTTAAAGAAGAAACTACTTGCATTGTTTTGGTGTTTGCAGAAAGGTCATATAGATATTTTGCCCCATCAATCTTTGAATGATATTAATAAAGTTTAAGAAATTGGGGAAATAGGGGAAGGACAGCAAGGTTGTTTGGAGTTAGGCAGTTTGAAATGGTGGTTCCTGCTCATTAAAAATTTCAGCAATGTGTTCTTCTTTAAAAGCATGCAAAGTGCAGAAAGAAGTATGGTGATGTCAAAGAAGTATGGTGTGTATTTGGCTTCTGACAATCTCTGAAAAATCTATAGCTAAAAACACTAGGAAACCTTTCCATTTTCAACTACTTTTTGGTCAACTATGTGAATGGCTTTGGTGACCTGAGCCGCATTTTTATGTAAGCGATTAAGTTTTCAGAGAAGCAGATGCCTGTCTTCAAAAGAGGTTTAGCTGATACCTCAGTGTTGTACTTCCAGAAATTACAGAAAATCAAACTTCCATTAAATATCTTTTTTTTTTTCAGATTGTTTAAATCCAGACTTAGTGCCAGTACTAGAAAGGAAACAATATTAAATTGAAGATTATAGGCTTCCAGCTAAGATAAAAATTGGTCCAAGCCATGTTCTTCTTTGATGTTTATAACTATTCTTAAAAACAAAATACAATGCAAGCACATGTATGAACACTATTTTAATTTTTATACAACCTGTGCCTTTTTAGTCCACAAATACATCATGAAATTGAGTTAGGGGTTCTGAATAACTAGGAATGGCACAAGGGAGTGGCTGGCAAAAAGAACCCCAGCCTTGGGGCTCTTCAGAATTCTCCATGCCTGGATTATCTGCCTGCAAAATTGTTCTCTTTGCTGTGGGTAGAAAGGCCAGGATTTGACCCTTTGACTTTACCATGATAGGCTGGTTAATCAAAATTTTAACTGCTAGCAGCAACCTCCAATTTGATTATTATCCTGTACAGGCATGCAGAAAAAAAGAGAGTGAAATCTTGTCCTCAGATAAACACATGAAATTTCTTTTTAGTTCAATGAGAGTTGTGCATGCTTCACTGAAGGCACAATTGGCTGAATAAGAATAGCTAAATTGACCATACTTTCAAGATAATTTAATTACATCTCTTTGTATTTAAGGATATGTACAGTAAACACCATGATCTAATAGCAACCCTTTTCCTCCCTCTCTCCTTCCAATAAAGCCTTTTATTTGATCTCAGAGGTGGACTAGATAGAACATCTCAGGGTCAAATACAAATTAATGTGTGTTAAGTGCTTCAGATGTTCCAGATGTCATTAAAAACAACCAAAAATCCTCCAGTCTTCATGAACAGTTATGAAAAAGAACTTTGTTTAAAATATTGGGTGATTTATTCCATATGTTATATTTGGCCATGCAGAATGAGGAAAAAATTGAACTAAAATTCTTAGATGTAGTCCCTTCACCTTTGCCCTCATGGTTAACTTAAATAAGTGGTGCAGAGGAAAGAACTACCAACTGTGGTAAGCTCAGAAAAAGAAATCTGCATATTAATTTTGGAATTGCTTAGTAAATTCTATATACTGCAGATGCAAAGACCTTCAGAAAAATGCACTTTAGGGATGTAAAATATTTTAGTTAATGGAAGTGTGTTCAGTGCCAGAATTTTTATTCTGCTACAACTATTATACATTAAATGAACCACGCTGAAAATGGAATTAGATCTTTGCTTTACTCTTACCATACAGCTATAATTCATTTTTAGATTGCATCATTTTTTGCTAGCAGCACAAAAAAACCCATCAGAAGTATTAATCTAATAGCACTCCAGGCAATATATAAGATCATGGGAGACTCAGGTAAACCAACATATTCAGTACATCATTAGTTTGAATGTAATATTTTTAATGTATCATTATGCTCTGTACATTAACATCTACCACAGAATAGATTGCAGAGAATTAAAACAACAACAACTCTCCTGTTCATCCTGGAAGTCTTCTACACTTGTAATATCCTCTACCTGTCAGATAAAAGCTGAAGATAATGTCACCCAGAAGGGAAGATGTGGTAGATCCCAAAGAAAAAGGTATGACGATGTTTCCATTGACAGGAGCACAGAGAAACAGAACAAAGTGCAGATAGAAAAGACAGTGTCCTCTGATAGTCTGTAGAAAAATCTTGCTACGCTAGGTTGCCAGAAGTGGATCTCTTCTTCCAGGGCAAAGTTACAACATGAGTACTCCTCATCAACTATAGTCTCAAGGCCTTCTTGAGAAACTATATCCATTCAACCCATTTTTTTTCTGTCCAAGACTAGAAATACTCTTAGGAAATGTGGACCTCTGTCTATCTGGAGAAAACTAGCACCTCATTTCACTCTCAACACTCAGCATTTACCAGATAGCATTAGATATCCTGTCACTGCTGACATGACTAGAACTTGTGCAAATCATGTAGAATCCTACACTTTGGGGAAAGTACAAGATTTTGTAGCTTTCTAAACAACAGAAATGTCATCATTTCATGTGAATATTTGATAATCTGCAGTATCAATTTAAAAAAAATCTATTGATTTGAAGGTGAAAGGAGAAAGTGTCTTTTGCTATGATCACAGATTCAAATCTCCACAATTAGTCAATGTCACAATTCTAAATGAGCAAAGATAATCCAAAACTTGCAGCTGACAGACTGCAGGCAAGCTCTGGTAAAACAGCACTATGGATCCTAACTGTGTGAAACTCTCTTGGTCCCTAGGCTGTGGGGACTATTACATCATACCAGAGTTATAAAGAGCATCCTGTAGGTACAAAGGGCAAGAGGCCTAAGTTACAGTAATCACTTGTAGATGACAAAATAAAATTGCTTAGTAGAAGTCCACTTAGAGACTCGTTGTCAGGGGTTTCCATCCTTTGAAAGTTTTCTTTCCTCTTTTCCTTAGCCGATACTGGACAATGTGTAGCATGTAACTCCACAACTTACCAAACACAGCAATCTGTTACCCCACACTCCTGTCCTGAATGATCACTTTCAGATGTCAAAGAAATCAGGTCTTCATCAAGCAGTGACTTGGTTCCCTTCCAGCTGGATCAGATAATATCCTTACCAGGCCAACACATCTGCTCTGAAAGAAGTCCCTTGTAGGAACAGTTCCCTCCTTCCCACTCAGTACTTAAATGTGCTGTTACACTTAGATACATAAACAGTGTTTATATACTGCTTATACATCAGTTGTACACTGGGGAACAGATTGCCACAGCCCCCACACAGCTGTCACCTAAACCATGCAGCTCAGAGCTTCTTGGGCTCTTGGGTTTCAGCAGTCTAAATCCACACACCTCATTCGCTGCTTGTGGTCCAGTGTCACCTTCCTTCCAGTGTCCCAGCACTGCCGGAGTGCTGGGAGCACACTCTCACACACAGGCTCCAGGAAGCATCTCTCACCTGATGCTGGCAAGGCTGTTCCACATGCAGCACCTAATGCAAAACAACACATGCAGGACATGCCAGCCACTGGGCCCAGTACCCTCCGATGCTCACAGTCACATCATACACACCATCTGATAAAATGGCCAACCTTCGGCTGGAAGCTGCTTAGATTGCTTGATCCCATTATCCCCTTTATTGAAAGGTTATTTTAGAGTCTCATTCCTCTGATGGCTTGAATCTGTCTTCTAATTTCCAGGCTCATTTTATCTCTCTGAAGTTCATACTCATTTGGATTCAGTCTCCATCCGGCTGAAGCTATTCCAGCTTGTATAAATAATTTATTATTCATTGGGCCAAAGATTCAGGAGAAATGGGAGGTTGATTTTGCAGTTTGGGTGCCCAGGATATTCACTTGGGATGCCTATATCAATAAATATTGGATTATTTTTATTAAGGGCTTCATCAGGAAACAGCTGAAAAAAGATTAACCAGTCAACCTAGTGACTAGGACATGTGATTTGGTTTAAAGCCTTACATTAAATTAAATGTAACAAGGATTTTAAAATAGGTCTTTCATCTCCCAGTGAATATCTAAGCATGAGGCAATGAGGTGAAGCAGGTGTCAAGGAGTGGTGGGAGGAGTCCCTAAGTTAACATTACATTTTGTATGAAGTGCATCATGACAATCAAGCTACCACAGTACATCTCCTGCTCTAGAAGGATCACCTCAGAAGTAGAGTGAAAATAGGCTCTCTCTAGTTTGGACACATGGGATAACCTACTGTTGGGAGGAGTGTTTTACATTCTTGCACTGGCTGCTTTAATCATTTCCATGGCCACAATCCTATATTAACTCATGTTCCCATGGACAAAGCCGTCCTCAGGTGCTAAAGAGCACCTGGACTCCAGCATGAGGAGTGAGGGAGCCCACAAAAAAGACAACAACAATACCAATGTCCTTATGCATTTAATCCTGTGTTTGCATCTATGATTAAACAGTGACTAGCATAGTAAGCCATTACTTTCATCCACATAATCACAAGTAAAAAAAAGGGGGGGAAAAAGGCGAGAAGAGAAGAGAAGAGAAGAGAAGAGAAGAGAAGAGAATTTTTTTTGAGAATATTGATCTGGGAAGAAGATCATATTTAGTTTACTACAAATATTGCCTTTTAGAAAGGTTTTTTAAATGGTCAGGGACAGAAACAGATAACCACTGAAGGAGAGATGATAACAGGAAGCTAATTATAAAAACTAGAAATAGCTGTGCTGTAAACATATAATTATCTTTCATTGTCATTTTTTCATCCTTTGGCATTTAATATCTTTGCATTAATTACAATTTTCATGTAATGGATTTGAGAATCTTTCATATTGAAAAATGAAACTCCGCACCTAGCTTGATTACAACTTTATCTATGTTAGCCAATAATAAAACAGAGTCCTTCCTTTTCCACTCTTGAAATTATACTCTTTCCACCCAAGAAAATAATTACAGGGGAGGTCTTACTTCAATCTAAGGCATTTTTCTAAACTGACCATTTCATATATCTTTTGGGAGCAGGCCAAAAGTAGAGGAAATATATGACACAGCAATTTGCTCTTCTCCCTTTAAATCATAGTTCCTATGGCTTCCCCAAGCTCTACCTGCATAAAGTAATGCTACATCTACTTGTTAATAGGGGACAGATTTTCAGAGTGAATTGCAAACTGGTCTGTGCCTAAATCAGTCAACTCAGTGTCCTGTGCAGCAAGGGTAAACCACGGCACATCCTAGTATATTAATTTAAAATAGGAATTTTAATCAGTTTACCTAATTTTGAACAATTTTAAGTCAGAGGCATTCACTTTTATATCAGCTCTTAAGAGCTCCTCCTTTGATGACATTGGAGACTGCAGGGCACTTGCCTGCAAACCTAGGAGTTGACCCTGGAGCTTCTATCCTCTCCACTGTGGAGCAGTCACTTCATATTAGACATGCACTTGATAAAATTCTCTTTTTATTGTCAGCTTAATCCATGCAAAACTCTCAATTTATGCTTGAGCTTTTCAAATAGATCACAGTGTGCATAATGAAGTTCCTTCTGGCACTGTGGGCACATACAAGTGTGACTGTAATTTCACACCACTCTTTCTCTCCTGCAGCCATCCATATTGTTGCCCACTCCTTCAACATCGAGCGGTATCATTCCAGCCAGTCAAAAGAAGCTGGGGGCTTACGGAATAAACTTTCTGGTCTTGGCAAGAGCCCAAATGAAAGCTACTTGAACCCAATCAGGACCTATGAAACAGTAAGATGTCCCTTTTTAGGTTTCCTCATCTAAAAAGTTTTCCTCTGTGGATTGTGTTGCCAGTAAAACTGTATTTCAAAGCCTTTTAACCAGAGCGAGAAGGTGCTGCCAAAGGTTAACCTCAATTTCAGCTGAAAACACTTACTCAGAGCTGCAATTTTCAGGTTACTAAGCTCAAAGAAATGTCTATAGTATTTTAATTAGTTTGTCAGGAGACAGCTGGTGGGGGGAGGATAAGGAGTGTTGTGAAGAGTAGGCAATTAAATAAACCTGCAAAGAATTTTAAAAAACCCCAAAACTAAACTATCACTACATGGAACAAACACAACTTTTCGGAAAGAAAAATAACCAGACAGCAATAGTACTTTGCAATATTTCTTTGGCATTTGCTATTTGTCTCTCCCCACTGTGGTGCAGCCCTTTCCCAATCTGGGGGCTAATTCTGCCTCATTAGGTTTTGAGTTTGGCTGCTCAGGAAAGAGCACCTTTGAAACCACCTAGAGGGTTGCTGCACAGAGGAAGCAGTGCAGAGTGAAGCTAGAGCTGCTCTGTGCTCTTCAGATCCTAGCAGAGCTACAGTATCCTCAAAATAAATAAATGGTTCTGCTTGTTTTGTGGAAAAAAGCAACTGTGCCTCCTGTCCACTTTCTTGGATAACCCACAACAGTATTATAAACTCTCCCTTATAATATTCATCACAGAAAGAAAAGCTGAGCAGGCAGAGAATGCATGTAAGCCATGCAAAAATTAATCAGCCTTTTTATTCCATTATAGCACACATCACATATATGCTATATGTTTACTTGTGTATCCTATTTCATTGTTACGTATTCCAGGGTTGAAATGGCCCCATGCATATTGTTCAGCTCTTTAGAAAAGGCCCACACAGTCAGCATGAAGTAAGGACTGCCTGAACACCATGGATTGGTGCTCTTTTGGACAGTGATGTACTTCACTGAAACAAGAATCCAAGTGAAAAGATAGCTGGACAATCATTGATAGGACTCAACAGTGCTTTTAAGCTGCAAGGTTTATCCTGCTTTTCCTTAGTTCCTATCCAGTTTAGATAGCCCGAGATTCTCATCTTTCAAAATAAACAAGTCAACAATTTCACATTTGAAGAAAATCAAGCAAACCGATGTAGTCAGTGGTATGAACGCAAAAATCTTCATGTTAATGTTGACAAAGCAGTCAGGTTTATCAGAGGACAGTAAGCCAAGGGCTCAGTTTCCCAGTTTTTCAGTATACCCAATGACCACTTTTATCACATGCCCTTGAGGTGCTTTTCCAGGAGCAGAACAAAGCTTCCAGCTCTGAACAGGAATTACTATCTTTCAATAAGCATTTTTTTTCATCACTAAAAATTCCCATAGTGATATAATTATGAGGTAGGCCTCTAATTAACATTAAGATCCTAAATGCCCTTGAGGAAGAAGGCTAAAATATTTTGAGATTCTTTCTCAGATTTCTCACAGCAATACCCTCCACAATTACCTTTCAATTTACAGCCTAGATTTTACTCTAACCTCTAATATTTATATTTCTTTTATCACTCACTTGTGTCTCAGTAGCTAAACTCATAATTAATAAATTATGAAGGGAAGCAAACAAAAGATTGTTTCTAACTTCAGAGAAGAAAGTTCTGAGATCAACAATTCAAGCTTTCTTTTCAGTTTCATCCTACTGCCATTGAAGCAATGTACTAAGTGTCTTTGACATTTTGCCTTTTTTCATCTCAACATTCAAACTAGCCACTGTAGTGGAAATGTTCAAAATATCACCTAGATCAATCCTGTTAGCATGTAATAGGATCTGAATACACTCTTCACAGGTACCAATTTGAAAATGTACTGTGTGCTGTGAAGTGTGAGCATTTGAAAGAAAGATTTTACTGTAAAAATGGCATTGTGGAATTTTATCACCTCTAGCATTTCCATATCAAATGAGTGCACTTTACAAATACAATAGAGGGTTGGTTTTTTTTCTCCTTGTCCAGAAGTACTGATCTCCTTCATTCCTGTGCATCAGCACAATCAGCACAGGGAATACAGATACACATGCTTTGTAGGCCAAATGGGGATTTCATTTACACTCTGATGTCATATTTAGCTTGATTCTCATCTTGTGTGTGAGATTTTTACTGTTGTCCTTCACAATTTGCACTTTATAATTGCAATCAACATCTGACAGTCGTGTTCAAAATATGTCTTCACTCTCACTTCAGTTTATTTTGGTGGGTTTAGACAGATAGATCAGACCTGTGCTGACATCTGTGAATCATGAACAAGAAGGGACTTCTTCCAGCCCAGCATATTCATGATTCATCATTGAGAAGTATAAAAATGTTAATAGAAATATGTATTTTAAAAAATAAACCCAAGCATTTTCTAGTGTATCTCCAGATAAATGTAAGGAACAAGTAAGCAAGATATGTTTTTTAGGTAAAAGAGAGCATACATCTTTGTGTACCATTTCAGAGCTGCTACAGCTCCACAAACTTTGAATTAAAGTAAGCACAAAAGAGTTCCACCCCTTTATAGTTGCAGTATCTTAGTACCTCACTTTATCATTCTCACATACATAATCTGGTTCCTAGTGCTGTTTTCTTTATTAGACTTATAGGTTTATTCTTCTCATTTCTCTAATAATTTTTCTTTATTTGTAACACACTTTCATTAAGTGCGTAAGTAAGCAAAATGGATAAAAAGTACAAATGAGACTGCCTAATTTTCTCCTTTCAATTCCTGAAACAAGTAAGTGTCAGCAAGTATTTAAATATCTGCTTGGAATAAATCTGAGTAGAAATGCAGCAGAGGTGTCTTATAACGCTGTTCTGTGGTAAAATGAAGGATTGCCTTGCCCCCATGTCTTGTTCTCATTTTGTTCCTATGCTGAAGATTTGGCTTCCCATGTAATAGTAGCAATAGTAACAGTAAAAAAAGTAACAGAAACAGTAATAAAAATAACAGTTATAACAACAATGACCACTATTACTAATACTAATAATGTATTCTTATTCTAGAACACAACAGGACAAGTACTAACCACAATAGCTGGAATAACTGGAGTTGTGATAACTGTGGCTTTAATTCTGATCATGACTTCATCCACTGAGCTCATCAGAAGGTCATGCTATGAGGTTTTCTGGTACACCCATCACCTCTTTGTGGTTTTCTTCACTGGTTTGATAATCCATGGTATGGGGTAAGTGTTTGTGTAAACTACATGAGGTACATGTATATAGTTTGAGATGAAACTATCCAAATCTACAATCTCATGCTTTTCTACTAACAAACTGCTGGGATCTTTTTTGAGATTAAAAATTAAAACATTCTGAAATTAGAATACATCACTTTTCTGAGGAATCAAAGTGTCCTCCGGTTTATTCAGCCAGTCTTCTACCATCTTACAACCTGTACCTTATCAATGAATGAACTTTCATGCTTGGGAACTGGCAACATTACAGATCAGGTATCAAAGCTTATGGGTTCAAATTAGTAAGGGATAGACAGTATGCTCATAGCTCTTGTAAGGAACTTTGCAAGACACCTTGTAGAAGCTTCAGAAACTTTCAATATGTCATCTACCCTATGGCAGATGTCTCTGTTGTCACTCTCTTCTGCCTGCATAAATGTAAAGTGACTTTGAGCTTCCTCTGCAAGGACCAGAACCCCAAATTTTCTCACCATACAGACATAGTATGTAGCAGGGCTAGGTAATATACTACAAATCAGGTTTTAATGACTACAATAACAAACAACTCAGGTTTATGACTAGCTCAGTCAGATGGCTTTTATGGACAGAGATGACTGCCTGGTTCCTGGTTGCTGCTTGTCTCCCTGTTCCTCAGCAAAAAAGAAAGGTCTATTGTCTTAGTAGAGGACTCTGGTTCTTACAGTGAGGGACAGCAGATGCATGGGACCTGCCCTGAGAAGCTCAGGGACTGATAAATCCTCTGTCAATGCAGAGTGAGAGCAGAAAGGTGTTTAGATCTGAAAACATTTCCATCTTGTTTCCAGCTCCACTGGCATAATCTGCTTCTCCCTTGTGTGCTATCCTCCACTTCCTGTTCTCATTTCATTGTGATGGCATTCATGTTAATCTATATGCACATTTTAATTCATAGAGTGCAGTTTTGAGGTAAATTTCATACTCAGCTCATACCATGGTAAAATCCCTGCACTGCATAACCCAGTGTTTGGGGTGGAAATACACTGACAGGAACACATTGCTGTATTCCAAGAGCTAACTAGTGATCCATTCACAGGACCATGACCGACCTAGTCTTAAGCCCTAGGTAGCCCTCAGTCATGTCCAGTGAGGGGCCCTCAACAAAGATTGCTTTGCTCCATAGATCTTTTCCTGCAGGCTAGTTTGTGTGCACATGGCCACGAACTGTAGTTAAGCTTTTCAGATCTCAGGGCAGTCATTTGGTGTCAGAGTCACAGAATGGTTTGTGTTGGATAGAACATTAATGACTATGTAGTTCCAACCCCCTTGCCAGGGAAGGGACACCTCCCACTAGACCAGGTTGCTGAAAACTCTATTGCCTGTCCTTGTGATCATAATACACTTTTTCTGTCTATTTCATAAAATATTTAGATGATCTTACCCACCACTAAAGTATCTACAGACTACAATTCTCTGACAGAGTGGAACTTCCTAGCCCAGAGCAGTGGGTGCATGTGCCTGTTCTCTGCAGATACATGGATGGTATCATCCTGAGGCAGGGAACAGGCCAGTACTATGGTTTGTGGTGTGACACTTTTCCCACCTCTTTCCTTGTGGTTTGAGAGTTGCCACATCCAGTTTTGTTTTGAGTGTTTCTGAAGTTGGCCCAATTAATTAGTTCCATTTTACAGAGGCAGAGTTGTAAGCAAACATTGTAAACTTTATCCTGGCCTGATTAAAAAGCTCCCCTCCCTCTCTGGAAAAACTTTTAGAATCTAACTGCAAACAACTATAACGAACTCTTTAAAACCTTTTGCTTTGAAAGCTCCCTCTGTCTAGCCAGTTGACCAGCACTACTCAGCCAGGGACTGCCCCAAAACTGGGGCACTGGCTGGAGAGCCCTATCAACACCACTCAGTGGGCACTCTGCTCACTCCAGGCTTTGAGTGCACTGCAACCGAGCTTCCTCCTGCCCCAGAACATACCTACCTCTACCCTGCTAATGAAAAGAGTCAAACCCCAAAGTTTCATCCACCTCCCACTTCCTCCTCTTTCCCAGGTGGCTGAACACAGCGGAGCCAAAGGGAAAATTCAGAGAAACAATATGAAACAAACAAGGTTTCCCCATAAAAATTTTCCTTCTCTGCCCATAATCAACACCAGGAAAAACCTATTTAAATGGAACAGTCAAGATTGATATATTTTTAAAAATTCACATCATTAGCATTCTTAGAAGGAAGCTAGAATTTAGTATGTTTAGAGAGTATACATCTAATTACACTTCTCCAACTATATTCATGGCTTTTAAAAATACATTTAGAAAGCAGTAAAGGAAAGAGAAGGTCTGTCACTATTAAATTTTATCACTTTACTAAACACTACCAGATGCTCAAATACAGAGGAGGTCAAAGAGCTTACTCCAAAGAACTTGGAAATCAAATTTTGCCACATACAGTAAAATGTACATTTTCTATGCAAGGGCTCTCTCCATGTCAGCTGCACTGATGGATGCCAGTACTATAGCACACTTCTTGCCTTTGGTCAAAAATTCACTGCAAAACTAAAGGAAAGGTAATTTGAACAGGAGAGCAGAACAGGTTTGAAATGGCCAGTACTCAAACTTTCATTTATCTCAGAACTGGCATTCAATTACTTCTGCAAAACCTAGTGAGACACAGAAACCTTGGAAAGAAGCATATCACTGATGAACATTTTTGTTTTAAGTCAGCTTGTCCGAGGTCAGACATCCCAGAGTCTGCTGCTTCACAATGTCACTTACTGTAAGGATCACTACTGGGAATGGGAGAACGCCACTCAGTGTCCTTTGCCACAGTTTTCTGGCAGTAAACCTGTGGTAAGAATTATGTTTGTCTTCTGTTTTTAACTTACTGTCCTTTCTTGGGAGGCCAAATGTCTTAGGGAGCAGGGGGCTGGAGCGTATGCCAGTGACCGGCTTTTAGTGTCATGTTTAGAGAGTAGCTTCACATTCCTGCTCCATGACCTCCCCCTGTGCATGAAGATAGTGATCCCAACCTCCTCTGAAACAGATACAGACACGTGCAGGTGAAGAGTATTGTATAGAATTTAACAGCAATTTTTATTTCTGGAAGATCATTTAGTTAGAGAACACTAGCTAACACTCTTTTTGAAGGGTATGAATATCAAAATTGTACTCTCTCTGATCAGTTGTATGCATTTATTTTGAATAAATCAGTATCACCAATACCCCTGATGTGCTTATTGCACAAAGATAGCCTCCAAGTGAAAACCTTATGAGGATAGAGATACAGAAAATACAATAGAACTGTAAAGCTAGGGATGCAAATTTATATTATTATTTTAACTAATAATACTTTAGTATGGATAGCTTAAATACCAAGGGAAAATAAGGTGGAGAGAAAATCATGTCCTTGCTTTGGGGCACATGCTTCATACTGTCCAGTCTTAATGTCTTAAGTGTGGTAAAAAAAGGAGAGAATTTGAAACAATGAATTATGAAAGGGAAAGGCAAAAGGCAGGAAAAATGTCCCATGGAAGGGTGATTTTGCTAGAACAAGACTGAAAATCCACAGGGGGTAATTAAGTAGCAGACTTGTACAGTGTGTCAGATGTCTTGCATACAAACAAAATCATTTAACATTTTCAGCTCAAGATTTAGGTTGCTCATATGCAAGTTTCTGTTGTTTCTTCCAAAAGAAAAAAAAATACCAAAGGAAACCCTAAAGTAAAGGAGAAAAATTAGCATTCAGTGTCTGCTAGCTCTTTTAATGGCTGACATAGATTTTTCTTAAACTAAACTATTGTTAGCCACTACTCAACCTGCATATTAATGAGAAAATGAATGCCTCTCTAAAAATTTCAGCTACAATGTCACCATAAAAATCAATACATGGCTACGCACCATGAATACAGACACAAGCTTGCTTTCAACAGCATGTCTTGCCATTCATTATCATAAAACTAACTGGAAAGAACTTCCATTTCTCTGTGTTAAACCTATTTTGTCACACTTTCCTGCCTACTCAGGGCCATACTTGCAAAGTCACATTACTTTAAATGAATTGTGATAATACCATATGGCATATAGATCATCTATATGAACAGTGCTGGATGTGTGATGGGCTGTGGTGTGATACCTGCTAGACACTGCAGACAAATAGCACAGATTCACTCAGAGGCTGAAAAGCCATGGCGAGGTTTGTGCAGTGCAGTGCTGGCAGGGGCTGGTGCAGGTGAGACAGCCTTGGAGCAGGGAGGGGACAGCCTTGTGCATGGCTGGGACACTGTGAAGTGACCAGAGGGCACACCACGCTGGCCATGGCCCCTGGGGGAGGGTACCACGACAGAGCCCCTCCCTCAGCCACACCACAGCTGCTCCCCTGCTCCATACCAGCCGTAGGAAGCAGCCCAGCCTGGCTCCTGCTGAGGATGATTGGGCACTTCTCTTGCACACCAGGCTTCTGGACTTCTGTCCTCACAGCCTCTCCTGAGCCGCCACTACCCCATCTCAGCTCATTCTTGGTACAGGAGGAAACACTACTTGGGCATGGATGCTGATGCCCTGATTAGCCAGCCAGGAGCTGTGTATCTTAAGAGCCTACCTCTCCTGGTGGATGCCCTGTTGTCCCAACCTAGCCAAGAGATATTTTGCATTGCATGCTCTGTTGCACTGGAGTGATGGCACATTGAAAATCTCAGCTGAGGTCTTGCACAGGGTAGCCTGCAGCGTTATCATTCCTGTCACGTGCTTTTATTTACAAGTAGCACAAATGTAAGGGAGAAAAAACAGATCTCATCATTATTGTGTCTTGATATATGCAAATGTATTCAAGACATGAGATTACCCACTGTGTAGAGATACCTGTAGTATTTAGGGACAACGGATGTGTTGAGTTTCTGCTTTAGCTGAGGATCTTCTGGCTTATGCTGGTTTCCCCCTATTATTAAGTAGTGCTTTTTTTTTTTTTTAATTTAATTTTCATGACTTAACCTTAGGAAATTGCCACTCCATTCTCAGCACTTTCTAAGGAAGCCACATAATTTTATGGCTTGCTTCTCATAAAAGATACTTTATAACCCCTGTTACCCAGCTTTTGGAGCAAAGTCAATGTTTCAGCAAGTTACTCTTTGGCGATTTTAAAAGCCACATGATTCCGGAGTATTCAGTTTTCTAGAATGAGCCGTGTAATTAACAAAGTGGAAACAAAACTATACCCCTTCCTGGGGAAAAAAAAAAGATTCTTTTTAAATCATGAAGATTCAATTATACCTAATTATCTTATCTATCACTGCAACTCAGTGAAATGATCAGCTCGTATACTTGAATAGCCAAGTATCTCTGATTGTTGCAGTGATCAGTACACATGATTAACAAGTACAAGCACAACAGTCATCTGCTATACTTAAAGAATGACCAACTCAATATCCCAGATAAAAAAAATCTAATTTATTGATAAACAGTTGAGTAATGGATTGAATGGAAATGTATCCCATTTCTCCAATTGAATATTTGGGACTTAATGTTTTCTCACGCACCATCAGAAAACTCAAAGCTAACAATAACAGCTACTCCTATCAGACTACTTTGAAATACTTTAGACTTGGGAAAAAAAAATAATGCTATGAGTTATATTGTATAACTGCATGCCTCTATACAGCTTCAGGTCCAATGACATCTATATGTAACAACACCTAAATAGATTAATCCTTTGCCTTTTAATAGGAAAAGATTTTAAAGGACTCTTCTTGGCCAGATATTATACAGATAGATATTGGCACTGCTTTGGGAGTGTGTTTGTGAGAGAGTCCCATATGTCTATTCTAGGAGAATGCCAGAACAGTTAAAGCAGCAACACAAATAATCTCTCGAGAATGACAAACCAAAAATCACAGAAAATCAAGCAATTTAATTTTTGGCTACCTGCTGATTTAAACCAGAAAAGCGAAGTATTTTTATAGACATTCAAATAAACATTGCTTTTTAATATGAAATTTTCTACAGGCTTGGAAGTGGGTTTTAAGTCCTATGGTGTTGTACATCTGTGAAAGAATTGTTAGGTTTTGGAGATTTCAACAGGAAGTCATCATTACTAAGGTATGTAACATATTTGCCTATCTACAAAAAAACCCTCATTATGTCAATGACTTTTTTATTGTTTTTATGTAACTTCTCTATATTAGGAACCTCATTTTTCACTTGTAGCTTCAGCAACTATTAAATCATTACTGTGTTCTCAGTCAAGTATTGATGTTATATTTTGCATTTATTCCAATAGCAAATCCATAAGAATATTCCATATGGGACCAAATTTGGTTAATGAAGTACCAGACTTTACACCACCATAACACAAACATCTGTTTGTGGTCTCTCTTTTTAATGAAATAAAAACCATGTTACACTGCAGTTCCAGAGACTACCTTGACTTCAGTAGTAGCACATGGTTTTTATTTTAAAAGAGTGGCTGTGATCTGACAATCTCAGTATATTACATGTGACACAAAACTGCTGCTTAACTGAGATAACCTTTATATAAATGTGTATTAGAATTGAGCTCGCTGTGTTTTTTTCTTTGTAATCCCACAGAGTTAACAGGGTTACATGAGAGTAGAATTAGGAATTAAGGAATTATTCTAATCAATTAAGAAATACTTTTTCGTAGGTTATATCAAGAAAATTGACAAACTGTTGAATTGTTGCAGCCTTTCCTCTGAAATTGGCACTCAGAAGTCAAGCTGTCCCACTACACATACTGTACATGCTCTTAAGCCATTGGACAACAACACTGCAACATGCTGGTTAGGATATCTGTGGCCTAATGAAAACAAACATTTACCCATCTGAATGAAAATAAAATTAGTCCCTTTATAATTCTTTAGGTGGTGACACATTCCTCTGGAGTCCTTGAGCTCCACATGAAGAAACATGGTTTTAAAATGGGAGCTGGCCAATATATATTTCTACAGTGCCCATCTGTCTCACAGCTGGAGTGGCACCCTTTCACCCTCACCTCAGCTCCCGAGGACGACTACTTCAGCATCCACATACGAGTTGTTGGGGATTGGACTGCAGCCCTTTTCAAGGCCTTTGGAGCAGAGGAAAAAGCTTTTAAGGAATTGTGGATGTTACCCAGGTTCGAATAAGAGAGTATATATTTTAAAATGTTATTTCTACATTTTAAAATAAATGCTAACATTTTAGCCTCAATTAATTTGGCTTGGGTTTCTTTATGATACATTATTAGATTGTAGTTGTGGATTCATAAATACAACATTATACTAAAAAGTACCACAAACAGATAGCCTTGAACTGGGGCCAGAAGCTACCAAGATGGTGTGATGACTAATTCCAAGATTTAAAGTCCATATCAATATCCTTATCTCTATTGCTACCATCTGGATCTCTAACACCTATATCTACACCTAAAGATATCTATTGTGGAAGACAGTTGGTTAATAAATGACACTGGAAGATGTCTTCTAGATTTGTGCCTCTATGTTTATGCTCTGATGGTACCTATCACTTACCACACCTAAAATACCAGTTTTTCCCTTTCAGTGACTTTGATATTTTTTGGTCCCTGAAACATGTGCCTAAACCTTACTCCTTTCCAACAGGTTTTTTTTTAACTCATCTCTATTTCCCAAACCCTGCTCCACTTTATAAGGTTATTTGTGCTCAAATTGTGTATTTTGGCATCTTAATACAAGTAAAAAGTTGATTCTCTGTTGTTCCAAGTTAGCAGGGATCATCTGAAGACAAAGGAGCCATCCTGACTTACCCCAACCAAGGATCTGGCTCTGTACAGAATGGATTCAAACCATGTAGCTCAACTCCTACACTGCTTGCAGGAACAGGGGAGATTTTCAGCAAAGAAGAGCCCAGCACAGGATCATTTAAATTCTGGTGGAGTGTGTAGGGCCTGGGACTGGAGGGACTGATTTCCCCCTGGAAAGCCTTATAGACACCACTGAGCTGCAGAGGTTTATTAGAGGGTGGGTGCAGACAGGAAAGTCTGGCCCAGTCCTTGCATTGTATCAGTTAATAAGAATTGAAATCAGTGCCTTTGTTAAAAGCAACAGGAATGAGAAGTATGCCATTTCAGCAGAACTGGAGCAAAAAAATTGTTCAAAGAGATTGACAGCAAGTGCAAAAAATGAGGAAGAGGAAAAATTATCAAACGTTGCTTGCCACAACGCAGGGTTGAAATTAACAGTACTGTCATTTATAAACATTCCTCTTTTTAATCTTGTTAGGGTGTCTAATGACATCCTTCAGTTTCTTTCTTGCAAGATACTAAAAAGAATATTTCAATTGTTAAACTAGCAATAAAGCAAAAAACAGGTCTTTTTCACAGTTTCAATATCTAAAGTTATACACCAAATTGGTGACTATATTAAAAAATAACATATAGCAGAAACTGTGCCATAGCACAGAAGACATAGCAACTGAATAATAAGGTAGGGTTAAGAATAAAATACTTGTTTTTTAACATTACTTAAAGAGGATTAAAATAAAATGTTCATACATATATATATAGGTAGCAAAGACAGTTGTGATTTCTGACAAATTTGGGAGCTAAAATCATAGAATAGACTATTCATGTGGAAATAATCAAGTTTCATGTTATGTCTCTTCAGGATTTTGGCTGACTTAATTGCTGGTTTAATACATTGCTCCTCTAACTGCTCTTACAGTCAGGAGTACTACACAATCATCACGGTGATTAGCAAATGTTTAAATTCTAAAAATAATCATCAAATCTGGTAATGATAATTTTTCAAAACAAAATATTTCTCCTGTCTTACCCATAAATCTAATTTTTTTTCTAATGAAATGGACAGGAAGAATGTGGAAAATCCAAACCACGGCAAGAAAGTCCATAGCCCTTACATTTCTCTTTGGAAAATGCAAATGTAATAATTTTTTTGTTTCTTTGCTTACTATCTTCCTACCTTCATCCACCCTATCTGGATCAAATGAATGAGTTGCACAGCTCAGTTTCTACTTCTCCTCTTTCTCCTCTCTGCTCCTCTGAGGCTTTGTATTTGGCTAAGCTGTATAGCCATGGCTGAGTAAGGCATTCAAACCAATGATGGGATCTCTGTCACCTGAGGATTTAGGAGCAGACTGACAAGACAAATCTCTTCAAGGGATGATTCAGAAATAATTGAACCTGTCTTATAGCACAGCAACAGACTAGAGAATCCTTGAAATTTCTTCCAGATCAATTTTTTCTCAATCTACTGACAACAATGAGAATTGCTTCCAGCCTCAAATTGAACTACATAGAAAGCTTATCTGAAAGCTGCTCTTAGGCACTATACGTATAAACCATAAATTAACCATCTTTTACAGGAAGTTTTGAGTGCTCAAAAAATACTGAGCTAGGCAACAATCTAAATAACTGTACATATTTAAAACAAAATATTCTTTATGTCTAGGGTCAGATTTCCAGAAGTTATGCCGCAGTTGTTGTTTTGTTTGCTACTGCACTTGCAGGGCATTTCGAATATTGAAATAAAAGGGAAAATGTTTGCTAGGACTTTTAAAAAAGTAACAATAAGGTTTGAGATATGTTATGTTGCTATCTTTGTGTGTAGCATTTCTTGGGGGAGCCCTTACTTTTCCTGTTAAAATGCTTCATTTTAATTGTGACTATCCTTTTGTACTTAAAAATAATTAAGGATTATTTTTAAAGATGATTCATGCAATAAAGAGCACAAAACAAGAGAAATTAGAAAAGGAAGAGAAAACCTTTTTGTTTCCTAAGGACTAGGTGTTGGGAAACCATCTTCTGAGCATGTATGTTGTATAAAGACAGGGATGGAAAGAGCACTCCAAAGTACTGTGTGTATTTACATTTCATGCTGCTAAAGGAATGAATCTGATTATTCAATAGTCTTTTTCATCTCTATTTTTGACCAAAATTAATTTTTTGGCATCAGCAACATTGGTTACAGGAGGTAGTAATATCAATAAGCTTTTCTCCTTATATATTTTGCCTTCACATCAGATACTAAGTACAGTATTATACCAAAAATGGATTCCTGAAATACTGCTTTTTCAGAAAGATCTGAGAAAATAGTAGTTCCCTTGCATATGATGACCTTTTTCTTGCCTTCTCTTTTATTACTTTAACTCAAATACAGAATTTCTAAAAATTATTAATATAATCTGTTCCTCTTTACTTTGATATGTACAATATAACAAATAAAGCTCTAAAACAGGATGCTTTTCAGTAATTCATAATTAAATATGCAAATTCCACAGCTAAATTTGGACATGCAATTATATGACTAATCACATTTCAGAAAGCCAGAAAATTGCAATTGCATGCTTAAATAGATGGCCAGGCCCCAAATCCACATGGGTGCTCTTGTTCTCTCATTTCAGAAAAGACAGTTAGTTGCTTTGCTATTAAATGGCACTCACTGAAAATTAAATGTATTTGTATTGTCAATTGATGTGCCATCTTAGACATGTCTTTTCTCTTCTATTTTAACAGAAATTCAGTTTTGACAATGTGTAACCCAACAAATGTTAACCTTTCTGTCACTTTATGCATTGTTGACTCTTGACTAAATGTCTTGTTACTGTAGACTGGCTGTGGATGGACCATATGGATCTGCAACCACAGACATTTTCCACTACCGAGTCAGTGTGTGCATTGCAGCAGGAATTGGAGTCACACCATTTGCCTCTATTTTAAAATCCATTTGGTACAAATGCTGCAACCCTAACACAGTACCGGCACTGCAGAAGGTAGGTGGGAAAGATTATTGCTTCATTAAAAAGTTCCACAAGCGAGCCTAGTTAGCCAGGGGAGAGAGGCAATTCAAAGCTAGAGGCTCACTTGAGTGCTTTTATTCGCTCTGAGGAGCAGTCACTCCCTCTCCAGTTGCCTTAGGAACTGTTGTGGGGTGAAGTCTCCTGAACTCACTGTCATTCCCCGAGAAAGAAGGCAGCCCCAGCTCCAGTGTTTTTAGTAAAAGTTGAAGGATCAGATTTTCAATAGCAACTCAACTGGAGACAATAGCTAGACAGATAATTAGAGAGCTACAAGAGAAACTCACCATCTTTCTTACCAAAAATAAACCCTGCAATGTCATTTCAATCAGCACTTGCTCCTTGTCCAGGTGCAAGTTTCATGAGGGTCCTTCAGCAGTGTGTCCTGGTCCAGAAGGCTGCATTCAGCAAGCATTTGCTGCTTTTCGCACATTGCAAAGTCAGGATATTAACCAGCACAGAAGGAATATAAAAGGCATTTAAGCTCTGGATGAGATGCATATATCAAGATGCATATTACTCCCTCAAACTACTTTAATTATTTTGTTGAAAAAATATGTTCAGATCTATAAGGTAAAGATGAGACCAATTAAACTAATGTACTCTAAGTTTTCTAACCTATTATACACCTTCTGCTAATGGCATATGAGGAAGCACTGGGGAGAATAGGTGAAGAAGAGATAATAGGTGAAGTGGGGTGGAGGCAAGAAGGTAGCATAGAAAAAAATGAGCATCAAACATTCTCTTCCATATCCATAATGGCAAGAGGTAGCTTGTGGACCTTACAGCTTCTTTTAGGCCATTTTCCAGTGTAAAAGCTGAATCAGGAACTGTTCAACATTTCGCATTTAAGGACAAACATTGAAATTGCATTGGAGGGGACAGATCTCTGAAAGGGTCAATACATATGGAGCTGACTGCAGGACCAAGGGGATGATCTTTTTAAATGAAGGAGTGTTAAAACTGGCATCTTAATGACGAGCTGCCACTGAAATATCATCTGGGATTTTAGTAACTGAGGAGTTGAGGACAGGTTCAAACTGCCAGGGGGGATCTTTGAGGCAGAAAAAGCACTGAGAAGGGAGGCAAATAAAAATTGAAATTCATGTTATTTGAGAAAAGAACTGTATTTGCAAACACTATGATTATACCAGGATGATCTTTTTCACTGGAAGGAGAACTACGCCTATGCATACAAACTTTATATATGTAGATTATGTATATTCTACATGTACACAAGTAAAAGTGTTATTATTGTCATTGCTGCTATATTAAGGGGAAAAGAATAGAATTTAACTATGCATCAATAGTATACTTGAGGGTGTTCATTCACAGGAAGAATTAGGAAGAATTTCAAGTAAGTATGCCTGCAAAGATAAATGCATCACGCGTTCTGCCATGGTTTTCGTTATACAGTTCAGTTTTTCTGAATTCCTGTGAAATACAAAATTATCAGGATTTCTACTTGTCTTCTCTTTATATCTTGGCATCCTTACTGGTGCAGTGGGAATAGCGATGTTTATTTTTCACAGGTGTTATGAGGCTAAATTTCATCAGTGCTTGTAAAATATTTTGGAAGTGTGGATGAAAGGTCATGGGGAAGTTCACAGCATTACTTAAAAATATTTAGCAGTCATCTCAGCGAGAGCAATTAATCTCAGGGTAGCTCCACTTTTTTTTTTTTCCATTGGTAAAAAGCTTCCACTTGTGGTATAATTACAAATAATTTAATCTTCCTCAAAGTATTCAGCACTCTCTTTCCGCCATGATGAGTGCCATGGAAATGTCTATTAAGGAAATAAATAAGAGGTTTTTCATTTTTTTAACAATTTAGTTTTGATTTGAGTACAGCTATCATTACAGTTATTGAACTAATATTTCTTAGTGTTGCCCACATATGGTTGAGATATAAATACTCATAGTTTCCATAATGTCTGCAGCTGTATAATTTAAAAAACCCAACAAATCAAAAGGATTACACATTTATCTAATTGATTCTTCACAATTAAATAGCCTTAGAGCCCTCATTTCCCCATTATTTTTTGCATGTACTACTAGTCATGGCTGGAAAGTTTCTACTGGCTTTAGTTATGCATAGCATAATTTTTTTTTCCACATTAGTGGTCTCATTTTTCAGATCAATTGCTACTGAAATTGATAAAATTGTACTGATCCATCAGATTCTAGTGTTAGCAAGCATCCACTTTGTCTTCCCTACAAAAGACATAAGAAATGTCCTACTGAGTACCACCAAATATCCATCTAGCCCCACATCCTGTCTCTTCATGAACACCTAGAGAAAAGTATATAGACCAGAAAAATCAGATGGTAATTGGTTTTTACAGGACACTTTCTCACCATCGTAGCTCAGTAACCCCTTTATACAAGAGCTGTACTTCTATATTTAATATCCCTTTGTGGCTTTTTCTTCCATGAAGTAGTTGAATTGTTTTTTGAATCCATGTAGACCTTAGACAACCATAGCATGTTGTGCCAGTAAGTTCAGCTACATACTGAGAGGAAAAAACAATCAGCTTCTTCTATTTGCTTTCTATTTGCTTTGAGACCGACTTCCCCGCCTGAGGTAAATCTCTGCCCAGTCCCCAGTCCTTCTGCACAAAAACCTTGTCTTCAAGACCTAAAAACCTGGCCTCTTTCTTCTGTCAAATGCAACCATCTTTCTGACCTTTTTTGATAACTGTTTAACCTTTTTGCTTCAAAATTAGGAATATGATTTTGAACCTTGTTATGCATTTATAGGAAAGGCAGTTTGCTGCCATTCTAAAAGTCAGTGGCTCTTGTAGGCTGCCAAACTCTTACCTCTTGCATGCCCCAGGCTGCAGGCACTGCTGTGCCTTACCTGGAATGGCTCCCTGGAGTGGCTCCCTGAATTAATTACACAGAGGAAGACCTCTGTTGGTTTGATTTTTTCTTGTCTTTTTTTTTTTTTTGGATGCTATAGCCCGCAGGTAATGTAGTATGCTCAAGAGCAGGAAGGACTGGATGCTTGCAGTGTAAGAGATTTTTGTAGGGATATTCATGCCTAAGATGTAGCAGCAAGAGTCAGGGATGAGAGGTGTCCAAGGAGGACACCCCTTTCGTGAAAAGCTGTCTTTGCCCAGAGCTGCAGCTCCAACTCTGCCTTCAGGGAGCAGGAAGAAACAGACAGATGCTCATCAACAGACAATTATTAATGACTTTCCTCATTATGGAAGCTGTTTTACAAAGAATATTCTTTCACCTTACAGGAAAAAGGTAACACAGCTCTTGCTCTTGTCCGTTGTACGAAATTCAGGATGTGGGAAACTGAAGGAAAAAAAATCCATGAATTGCAAGAGAGCAAAGCATTACAGAAATAAGCAACTATTCAAACCCCTGCTTTGATCAGATTAATAGCAATAGTGTATCTAACTCAATTTGCAAAAAGAGCACTTGGAAAATTTAAGACAGTTTACTTGGGCAAGCCATCAAGCTGATGAATGCAATTGATGGCAGTAGAGTGGGTGGAGACTAATGAAACATAAATCTAAACCAGATTTTTAAGGGTTCCAAATAATTGCAGTCAGTTAATAGTATGAGGCTTACAAGAAAAAACAGGATTCAGAATAATCTTTAATTATAGAAATGTACTGGAGCTACTTTATTCTACTATTTTAATAAGGATTAATTTCTGGTGCATTTATTGTATTTTAATTATATATGTAATACGTTGTGCTATGGGCAGCCAGTGTAAAGAAAGGAAGACTTCTTTGTAAACACCATTTATTTTAACATATTAGACAAGAAGTCCTCTTTGATCTTAGGGAAACTAATTCCTTTTACCCATAGGCCATCCTTCTTCACTATCTCTTTTCTTTCTAGGATTATAATCACAGCCAAAAATACTTCTAATAATGACAGTCTTTCTTCCTCACCAAATGCTTGCCATTTCCAATGTGAAAATCAGAGGCAATGCAGTAGGTGCCGTGGGATGAGCTTAAGGAATTTTTGCACCTTCAGAAAGCTGCATCCTTTCCTTAGAGCACTGTGCCAGAGGTGGCTTGATCCAACCAGGTAGACTACATGTTACTGTGACAGCCAGGTCTGCAAACAGCTAAAAACAATCAAGATCCATAGTCTGATGTTCTGGAAACCAGTTCCCCAGTTCAAAGACTGTTTTGTCTCAACTCATTGGCTAGCTTGTCTTCCTCCTTCCCTGAGTGTGCTGATCTCCCAGTCCTGCCCACATGCTCCCAGTTACTACCCCATGAACAATTCTTTATTCATTTAAAAATACATGTCTCCTCTCCACACACATGTACTAAATATACATTTCCATAAAATGAACTGCTGAAAAAACTTGAGAAAAAAGATGATCAAGTAGAGTCTGGGGGAAGAAATTTCTCACTACAAATCAACAGCTATGGTGTGATACAGACTGACAGCACTCAGTGGGCTGGCTGATTTTCGAGGAGCTGAGTATATAGAACAAGTGGGGACTTTGGGACTCAGACATAAAAAACCTACATAAAGGTTAAGGCTATAAATCTTATCTAGTTTTGGTAACTTAAAATAATGCTGTTGTTGGCCAAAATATGAAATTCTATAAAGTCAGTGGGCTTGCTTTTTCCTCCTAACCTATGCCAGTGTAAATCAGCGTCATGCCCCCTCCATAAAGCAATGAGGTCATATTTAAGGCAAAATATTGAAACAGAAGGGGATAAAGCAAGCAGCCAAGATGGTTATTACTAAAGTACCACAGACAGTCTTATTCCTGGGCTGTAAAAATACCCTACTTAACCCTGAATGCCTTATCTCTGTTTCTGGGATCATATATCATTTATATTTCTTACATAAACCACAGATGGTCCCTTACAGTACACTCCAATCTAGGAAACATCTTAAATTACTGTTAGTGTCTTTCACCAAATCTCCACTGAATCATGGTATTACCACATTTTTCTCCCACCACCTTACCAGAAGTCTGACAACCTAGTATATTAAATCTTCGGGAACTCTCTTTATAGCTTTCTGGTTTCTTTCTCTGTTTTTTCATTTCAGAAGTGTCCAATACACATTTTTACCTCATTGATCCTGTGGAAAAGGTTTACCATTTCCAAAACACTGGAGTCACCACAATGATTGCCTTGGGGACATACCTTGCAGATCACCTTTGCTATTGCAGCACAATAAAATAGAGAGGGGCGGGTGAGCAGAAAAGGAAATGGGTTGGAGGAAGCTAAGGGATTTTGCAACAAAATAAAATCATGTTCACAACAAAATAAGTTCCAATCATCCAGTTTTCATAAGCTTATACATTGTCCTTCCTGCTCTTCCTTTCACATCTGAAACTGTATTTTCAGTCTTTCTCCATGTTTGTGAATTTCTTCTTTGGATAAATTATGAAAATACACAGCCTTCAGAGGCCCACTGGAGGTTTGGCACCATCTGGTCAAAATAATGGTAGAGTGGGTGGCAAGAGCTAGAGAATTCAAGTAATAAGAATTGCAATCAGATTTGTCTTTCAACTGTGCTTCAGACTGCCATCAGGGTAGTGCCTAGGAATTTCAGACATTCATCCTCTGGGTAGTACAGGAACTCTCAGTTGAGTTGTCTCCACATCTGTATTGGCTTCATACAAGGCACTGAGTTGAAACCAGGGGATGGACTGGTCTCAGTCCTCTATACAGCACTGCATTGCTAGAGGAGACTTCCAACTGGGAAATCATGCAGGGGCTGAAGACTCCCTAAGGCAATTCCTGATGGGCCTAGGAGTAATTGAGTTTCAGTGTATTGATAAGATCCTGACAAAGGAATTTCATCAATCCTGAGGCAGTTCCTGTTGCAAAATTTATGAACTTGTACACAGACAAGACATTTGCAACTGGTCATCAGAAACCGTTCCTGCAGAAGTGGTCATATAGGACGGCCTTCTAGAAAAGGCTGATTAGTTAAAGAATGCTTTATATGTGGTTAAGAAAACAGATCACAATAGATCATGCACATGCAGGAGTGGTCACAATGATCCCTGGGCAAGCTGGCTATAAAAAAACACAAACAAACTGCTATGTTTTTGATTTACTGCAGTAGCATAGGAAAAATAAACCATAGGAATGATTAAAGGATGTCTCTTAGTGACAGATCCCAGGAACATTTGGTTTACCATAGACTGTGGAACTAAACTTTGATAACAGGCTCTCCAACCAAATAGACAACAAACAAAAAAGATGAAAAGTGAAACTAGTGAAATCTAAATGAGAGAAATTGTGTCAATTTTTGATAGAGGGAAGGGTTTCAAACAATAGAAAATCAATCATGGAATAGCAGCTCATTTTACCCCTTTGGCGACTGTAAATTTAGTTTCAAGTTTCTCTAGGAACTAGATGTTCCAATTTAAACATTAAATAAATAAAAAAAAAAAAAAGAATAGAGACTATTTCTCACCTGTTTTATACAGGACATATGACTTGAAGAACATAAGTACCTTTTGGCAACATCAAGAGTTAGCCTTTGGTAACAAGGAATTCCTTGTTTCAATGCTGAATGAAACTGAAATTAAAAATCCAAAATTTCAAATAATCATCAAATTATTTGCAAGAAATGAAGGGCTAGGTATTACAAGTCAAAGCAGAGATGCACTGGCAAGGATATATGGGAAGTTTGTCCATTTCCTACTTTCACTAGCACATTAATATATTTATTCATGGTTTAAGATGAAAATCAAAATTTTAAATTGTCAAAATTATGTTTAATTATGTTTACTATAAATTTAGAATGGAGAAGAATCACTCACTATATAGTAAATTAGTTGAGTCAGTAATTAGGAATTTTTATTGAAAGTTTGCATTTTATTAAATCTCTTTACTTAATTTCACAGGTTTATTTCTACTGGATTTGTCGAGACCCATCAGCATTTGAGTGGTTTGCTGATCTTCTGTTCCATTTGGAAACAAAAATGGCAGAAAAATGGAAAAATGATTTTCTAAGCTATCATATATTTCTTACAGGCTGGGATGAAAGTCAGGTAATAATGAAACTGTTACAAGTCAGAGTTAATGTACCTTGCTTTTCCAGTATGGTGACATATGGAACAGGAACAACTGAATAAATGATGGAAGAGAGACAAAGAACTGTAAATATGAAGAAACTATGAAGATTCCTGTTTTCCAAAATGTGAGATGTCTGTTTACATTTCATATTTAGGAAAACAGGAATGGAGAAATCAAGCCAGTGATTCCTTCAGTCCTGCATCTTGTCTTGGGCAAAGATGGTTACAGGCGTCTCACAGAAAAGTGCACAGAGCTTTCAGGAGCTCAACAAGGGACATTTTATCTATGTCTTAGGAGTAGTCTTTCATTAGATTCTGTAATTTTTGTGCTGAAATGTGGAGAGCTATCTAAAAAGTGTAGATTTCTTTTACTCTTATAATTTACTATAACTTCTTCACATTCACATTCATATATATATATATATATATATCCAGTGCATTTTTGAAAAATACTGCACTTGGAACATTGTGGCAACCAACAACCAACTCCATGGTCTAATTCATGTTGTTTGAAAAGACATTTTCTCTGATTGACTTTAAATTTGCCATCTCATAATTTCATTGGATCGTATCACCTCAGGCTCTTAATTCTCTTAATTCTTAGACTGGATCAATATTATCCAACTTCTTTAGTCTTTACCTAAACACAAATGTGTTGACTTTCTCTCTCTCTCACTTCTCCCTTTTTAATGGATCACTCAGATCATGCAGTGATAAGTTAGGCACCTGCCAGAAAAACTCTAACAGGGAAGTCTTTGCTCTACTGTTTTATTTCCTGCTGTCTCTGTTGAATGAAGGACTGCCCTGTAGAGATGAAAAAAATACAGATTACATGGGGCTTTTCCTTTTCTGCCTCTGCTAATACAAAACCCACATTGTTTCTTTCTGCTTTTCTTAGTTTCTGTCAAGTAATGAGGTATGTGCATGAAGCTATATTCAGAAAAATCTACTCTTATTGTGAAGTATACAGCAGTTATAGAAACTACTGCTCTGCATTAGCTATATCACAGGGTATTACCTAAAACCTGCTGTTAAAGAAGCTATTTTTAAGGGGAACCTTAAAAACCATAAAGTTGACCTCATCTTTCAACTATCAGTTCACTTCCCTCCTGGACAAACATCAGGCCAAAAGTCAGGTAGGGTGACAATTGTTCTTGCTGGGGCATCTGTCTCTCTTCATTCATGTCCCCTGCACTTTTCTGAAGAGACTTCTTACTCTCTTCCCATAATGTCTCTCGATTCTTGTTAGAGGAATGTTCTTCAGTGGCTATTTCTCCCACTCTGACCTGGGCACTGCGTTCAGTAACACCATCTTCTTCAGATACACACAAAGCTCCTTAATCTTACAGGACTTACTTATTTTTAGTAAATTCCTGTTCATCACTCCTCACAATTTGAGCTTCAGCACCAGTAATATTTGAATGATATTTAACTTTTCCCCTAGCAAAAAACAAAACAACATTCTCTGTATTCTCTCCCTGTCTCACTATATAGATAACCAGTAGTCCAGTGAACTTGAACCCAGGGAGGATGAGCATTTTAAGCCTTTCAGTACACTCTCCTTTACAAACACGTCTACTCTTCAGAAGTGTTTGTTCAATGCTTTGAGTTCTTTGCATAGATTCCATGTTGGCAACAGATGATCAAGCAGATAAATAAGGCACATGGTCTGCTTCTGCTTAGACAAGCTCCCTGAGACTCCTAGGCAACCTTAACACTGTGAGCTATTGCAAAGGCTAGTATCAAAAATCCTAGGAAACTTCCACTTAATGAGAGCAGTCTATCTTCTCAATGGGACAATTTTGCTGCAAACTATTAAAAGCTCTGCAGTTTTCTACCTCTCACTCTTACCAAATACTTTAAGTTCTTTCTTAAACTATTCCAAATCTTTCATGACAGTGGCTCAAACTAACAAGAAGAAACTTTTAGAAACATGATCTCTTGAGACAACTTTGCTTGACAAGAATAACTGTGTTGGTAAGGAACATGGAAGACTCACTTGAAGAAGAAATACATAGTATTTCTAGGAAATGGATCTAAATTTCAGCAACAACTTCTGCAAAAAATGATTATGATACTTAGATCATGCTAGGGCCTGGACAAAATGCAAATTCCACTTTTAAGCTTATTTTCCTCTGTTAATTTCTTGATAGTGACACAACGATGATAGTCTGTAGTGGAAACAAGCTTATTACCCCAACATTAGAGCAGTGCAAATAGGAGTGACAGTGTTTTTTGTTTTTAAATGCACATGGGAAGTACTCAGACAGCATGGTAATGGGAGTAGTATAGGAGCTGAAGGACGGTAAATGCCCATGAAAATCAGTATTTTTTTCCTGGCACTTAGAAGCTGAGAAGCTCACTTGGTTCAGTCCTTTACCTGAGGTGATCTACTTTCTGCACCTGCCTCTACCTGAAAAGTCAAAACATTGAGGGTTTTACACAGAGTCACAGAATAGCTAGGGATGGAAGAGACCTCTGAGGATCAGCCAGTCCAACCTCCTTGCCAAGGCAGGGTCACCTGGAGCAGGTTACACAGGGACTTGCCCAGGCAGGTTTTTAATACCTCCAGGAAGAGGCTCCACAGCTTCCCTGGGCAGCCTCTTCCAGTGCTCTGCTGCCCTCAGTGTAAAGGAGTTCTTCTTCACGCTGAGATGAAACCCCTTGTGCTTTAGTTTGTGGCCATTACTCCTCATCCTGTCGCTGGACACTACTGAAAAAAGTCTGGCACCATCCTCCTGACAGCTGCCTTTGAGATATTTACATGCATTAATGAGATCCCCTCTCAACCTTCTCTTCTCAAGACTAAACAAGCCCAGTTCCCACAGTCTCTTCTCATAAGAGAGATGCTCCAGACCCCTCATCATCTTTGTGGTTCTCTGCTGGACCCCTGTTCTTACCCCTGCTGGGCTGGTATATCCACTGTGTTTTCCATTAGCATCAGAATGCTCTGGACCTGGCTCTTAGGTACTTTTGGAAATGCTTTTTACAGTTCTAGTAATATTGTGAACTCTCAAATACACTTCTCCTTCTCCTTCTCCTTCTCCTTCTCCTTCTCCTTCTCCTTCTCCTTCTCCTTCTCCTTCTCCTTCTCCTTCTCCTTCTCCTTCTCCTTCTCC
>VZTB01003548.1:691159-734253 GCA_013397245.1 Thryothorus ludovicianus
GAGCAAACCTTTCTAAATGACCCTTTTAAAATAATTTCTTCTTTTTTTGCTGTGTGGAAAGAAGATTTATGCTTAATGAAGATTTTAATGAAGAAATCTCGGAAAGAGAATGCCAATAAAATCTAATTTTTGGACAAGAAAATCTAATATTTAGAAGTATTTCAATATCCTGGCCTTTGTCCAGATATAATTGAAACACACAATCCAATTACTGTTCTGCACAAAGGACAAAGTAGCATTAATTTCCCTTGAAGATGGTTATTAAAGAGATAAACTGTGATTTTTTTCTTATGATGTCAAGGATATGTTTGTTCCCCTAACATATTTGGCCGCTCTTGCAAGACTATGCTGTTCTGTTATTAGTTCATCTCTGCTGGCAAAGACAGTTCATTTGAACTTGGTGGATTTGCTAGTGGTCTGAGAAAAGCTTCTTTGTTCCTGAAAGCCTTTGAAGAAAGAATTTGAAATATTTTGTGTTCAGTGGTAGAAAATTCCAGAATCTTTGTGACTTTGTGATTTCCAAACATTTACCTGCTAATGCAAAATAAAGGCTTGCACTTGGGAGACAGAGATACGAAAAGAAAAAGGAGAAAACTTTTTTTAAAAGATGAAAAAGACCCAAGAAAAAGCTGAAAGGGAGGAGATCAAAGAGAATACAGTAAGCTACAAGAGTACCATAAAATTGCAAAAATAACAGTAATATTCACTTGATGGAGGTCAAAATAAATACAATCAGGAAATATGAAAGATTAAAAGCATAAAAAGGCCAAGAACAGAAAATATGACTTCTGAAAGACCTTTCATAGGGATTCTAGTACATAAACAGAGCTTTTAAAGTTATAGTTGAAACCTTACTTTTTGTTAGTTACTTTTGCAACTCTAAGTACAGATGAGATAAAAATGTTTTTCTTCTGCTCAAGGGTTTTGGGCATTAGCTTTCTATACTGGATCTTAAGGTAGTTCCATAGAAAACCAGTTCTAAACTGACAGAAGAAGAGAAGGAGGCAAGAGAAGATGACTCAGAAGTAACTGAGTATTTTGTATATCTTTTTTAGGAAAAAATTAACTCACCTAGAGAAAAAGCACTTAAAATTTTCAGCGCAAGCAGTATGTTTGCCTCTCTGATTGAAAAAGCTATGAGGATCAAAACCAAAGAGTTACCATTTAAAATATTTTGTGACCTCTAATACAGCAATCTAATAAATTATGTAATAAGACATAATAATCTTGAAATAATTATACATTAGATTATAATATACTATTATAATCTAACAACACAAATTGTACCATACATAACACAAAGTATAGAGTAACACAAGATTTTTCAAACTTATTTGTCAGAAATCAATTTGAAAAGATGCAAACATGGAGGCAGCCAAAAAGTACAGTGTATTCATTTCCCCTGCAACTCTCATGTTTTATGTTGTTATTGTGATTGCAGCAACAGCATTGGTGTATTCTTCTGTGGACCCAAGGCTCTCTCTAAGATCCTGCAGAAGACGTGCAACTCATATTCCTCAGTTGATCCAAGAGGAGTTCAGTTTCACTATAACAAAGAAAGTTTCTAGGCTATATTTCTTAACTGTATAATACATATTACCAGACAGTGTATTTTTTCCCCCATCTTCTCCCATTCTTTACTCATTATACAGCATTTAGGAGAGATTTTAAGAGTTGCAAATTGAAATAGATGTATTGACTTCAGTAGAAAAATGCCATCCCATGCTAGCTAAAGATTTGGACTCCCTCCTTAGCCTTTTCATTGCTTACTTAATGATGCTGTGAATCCCTCTACACCTGTGTGAAAACACACACAAACCATAACCTTTGAAGTAAAAGGCATGAGTAAAAGGGACATTTAGAGCTGTACTCTGCTGTTGTGTATGATTGCAGGCAATACATCCCTGCTGTTTAAATCATGCCCATTGAAAGCATTTCCTTCCTGGTTTTCTGATTTTACACCGCACACACATCCATATCCATATTACCTTTTGTGCCATAGCAATACTATTTCTATACACTCTGTCAAATTCCAAAGGAGCAAATTTGTTTTGTCCCACCAAGCTGTGCACCATTTAAACCTGACATTTCCATGGGCATGGTGTCTGTGTATCCCATGGACTAATATATATGTAAGTTTAATAGGGTAAGGGAAGTCTGGACATTTCTGCACTCAGCAAATGGATCTCATGACACACGCAACTGAAACTGCAGAAAAAAGTTTTGTGACAGAGTGACTGAGGTGGGAAGGCACCCCTGGCTTCTACTCCAAGCCTCTTGCTCAGATCTGATTCTGTGAAGAGAGGAGGGACATTTGCATTCTTCCATTCCTCAGGAACCTTCTCCTATCACCATGACTATTGAAAAATAAAGTTGCAAGTTCCCTCAGCACTTGTGGATGCATCAATTTCCATTGACTTTTTTAAGACATCCCTAATCTCTTCTTCCTTCACTGAGGGTAAGGATGAATTTTTTCAGATCTTCCCACTTGTCTGAGAAGCCAGGGATCTCTGAATGTCAGCCTTATCTGTAAAGACTGAGGCAAAACAGGAATTGAGGACCTCTACCTTTCTCCATGGCTTTGGGTGCCAAGCTTCCCACTCCATTCAGCAACAAAGCAACACTTTCCTAGCCTTCCTTTTGCTACTGATGCATGCACAGCAGCTCTCCTTCTTGCCCTTCACTTCCCTCAGCAGATTTAACTCTCAATGGGTTTTGGCTTTCCTGAGCCCATAACTACACACTTATTGTCCCTATATACCCTGCATCATTTGTCCTTGCTTCCATCTCTTGTATGCCTCCTTTTGTGCTTCAGTTCTATCAGAAGGGATTTGTTCAACCATATGGATCTCCTATCACCTTTGACTGGCTTAGTCCACAGCAAGAGGGATCATATTTGAACCTGGAGAAGGTGATTCTTGAAAATCTACCAGTTCCCCTGGACACCTCTTCTCTCTAGAACCACACTGCACGGGAAACTTCTAGGCATTGAATCACTCCTGTGTCCTCTCCATGCCAAGTGTATTAGTGAACATGCATTTCAGAAAGGCATCCAGTCATGTGAGTTTTTGAAAACAGGTGTTGGAGCTTTCCTCACCCTGCTTTTCTGCAGGCACTTTCTAGTTTGTGTGGATACCTTGGAGTAGGCCCCCTTCTGCCCTGTTTTTTTGGGTGTGAGATCTCTCCTGTTCACATCCTCCTGTACACTTTATTTGTTATTCCAGTCCACCACCTCTTCATTTGAATGTTGGTCATCCACTCCCTCCCCATCACTCAACATTCCCATAATCTACAAAAGGTAGAAAATATACTTCCCTCTATCCCAGCACAGAGAGTAAAACCACCCCATACTTGAATTGGACTGAGGTGTAACATTCACTAGGATCACATAATGCACTTATTCAGCCATATGATAAAAATGGGAGATAGGAAACATCCTGTGTGTGTCAGCATTTGAATGACAAACAGATGACAACATTATATATGTATCCTTACCCACAAACAAAAAATGCTCACTAGAGGAGACCTAACTTTATAGACAAAGGAAACGGGACAATAAAAAATTATGACAGAGAAGACTCCAATATTATTTTATACATCTTCTGCTAGGGGATATGGTATGTGTGAACTGAAATTGTTCCACAATATACAGTTGTATTATCATTAAGTTTAGGGCAATGCATCTTTGTTTTAAAATAGTTGAAGTTTTTTTAAATGCCTGCCTGTGTGAAACGATTAATGCAGAGCATACTGTGTTAGCAGTAGAGTGAGAGAATTAGAGCCTCTGCCAGTTCACCTAGAGGCATTTATCTTTTATTTTTTCCCCTGGTGCCCATGCTGAGCCTCAGGGTAAGCTGACACATTTTCTAATATAAATTAAGCTTCTTTTTTTTTATGTGTGTTGAAAATCTTGAAGGAAATGAGAAATGTGTGTAGGCACCAACACCAGCTGCCATTGCATGAAAGAAAGAGGTGACAATTTCCTGCAGATTCTGAATGATTGTCTTAATGGGGTTGGATCGGAGGTAACAAGCACAAAGATATTGTGCTGCCAGAAAAACAGGATCTGTTCTCCCCCCAGCCTCATGCAACAAGATGTAACATTTAGCTTCTGGCTCAACATGGCATCTCTTCACTGCTTTGATTTATTCCCACTTTTGCAAATCACTGTGGTATGCTACAGGAGATGCATTTAGAGCCCTTGTTATAGTTCATTGAGTCACACTGCTGTTATCACCACCAGAGGAGAATTTCTCTCGCATCAAGACTGAGTGACCTAGAATAAAGGAAAAATAACAATAATAAAAAAAAAAGTGGGGAGGTTTGTTGGACGAGGATGAAACTGCATTTAGGTTGAATGAAAATCCCTTTATTACAAATACAATTTGAATCAAAATGGGAACTAGGAAAATTTGGCTTCCTGCCTTGTTTTGAATAACACTGAGCATACAGCAGCTATGATAATGTGAGTGCATATGTAACGACTCTATTATTATGTTTATATATGGAAACATCATTCACTGTCAGGGAAAATGAAAGATATCTTCATGGATTTGTCCATTCAGCTGCTTCAGCAGGAAGTGTTCAGCACTGTGTAGGAAAATATTATTAAATAAAATATAGTCATAACAGCACAGACTCACCACATCCTGTGACAGAAAACTAATCATAGACAAGGATCATAAATATACAGATTAATTACTTTGGCTCTTAGAGTAAAAAGAGTGCTATTATAATGATTGAAGTTTTGTTATGATAATTTAAGTTTATTCACTAGGAATTGTAAATTGAAATGCATGGGCTTATATGTTCTGGCTTTCCCCCCTCTCCCCCTTCTCCTAAGTCGTATGTAGTAAAAATTATTTTACTAAATTTGTTCCTTAGTTTACACAAATACATTGAAGAGAAACTGCCACTCTTAACAGAAAATCCATCATAGAATGTCTGTGCCATATCAACACCATTACAAGGACTCTCCTGCTTCTTTCCTGCTTTTAGGTATAATCAAATGGCTTAGCAGAAATGCTGTTAACTGCAAAAAAAGCTACAAACTTTTCAAAGGTTAGAGTACTCCTGATTAGCAGGAGATTTTAAAGGAACTGCCTTAAAGGCAGCTTAGTTGCCTTCAGAAAAGTAATAAACTAAATCATATGGTAGATTTATAATCTCAACTGGTCAACCATTTCAGTGATTTTTTTTCTTGATGGAAAATTACATAGATTTATTTAGGAGCAGAAAAAAGAAAATGAGTGACAATGCTTCCATCCAGCTCACTCTATAAAAAGCTTAAATGAAACATGCACAGTCAACCAAGTAATGAGGACTGCAAACCTGTGAGGGTCAAAGCAGAATAGCAGGTGATGGGTTGAAGGTGCAGTGCTTCATTGCATCTGCTGACACTTCTCAGGTAATCACGTACCAGGCATGAAGTCACCTTGGTGACCACCTAAAACGTGGAGGACACCCTCTTAAGGACTGGCTGGTCTAACCCTTCCTAGTGCTGGAACCTGGCTGAGTTGAGGCTTTCCCACCTCAGTCAGATCCTCTGTTCTGCAGCAACTTTGACTCCTCCTGTGTGATCACTTAATTGTCTGAGAAATTCTGCATTTCTGCAGAATAAAACTGGATGTCCATTTCATTAAAGCTGCAGCCACTTTTTCCAGAAATGTCTACTTACATGTTACTGAATAGGTACAAGTGAGAGTGAGCTGATGATTTGCATTTTAAAACTCTAACCAGTTAGGTCTATTTAACAAGAGTTTACTTGTCCTTCAACAAGTCACATCTTGCAGTGAAAAAAAATCTCAGTTACACAATGGGTCTTAATACATGGGAACAAATGTGTTAGTTGACATGGAAACACACTTTTTCTCAAAAGCAAGAATGAACAAAAAAAGCTTAAACTCTTTAAAATATATATTAGTATCCTTTCTGAATACACAGAAGGAAACAAAAGTTGCATAGTATAATGAACCACTCAAACCAGCATATTTTTTCAAAGGCTATCTGCTTCAAATATTTGCATCTATTATTTCTAAACAATAATCACTTTTAACATGGTAAGACATTTGTATTCATTGAGGATAAAAGCCCTGAGCCTGTCAATACTTACACATGTGCTTTACTAACTTCAAACAATCTTTTTACTGTCCTAGAGGACTAAATATGGTTTCCTTTGAAGCTCATGCACAGAGGACTGATGTCAGGCTCAAGGCCGGGTCCTGAAGGCTGATCTCTATTATTCAGCTATTGCACTACCAGACTGTCTTGATGCTTGTCTAGAGATCATTTCTCTGGTACAGTAATTCTGAATATGAAAGATAACTTACAATCACACTAGCCTTAAGGTACACAGATAAGATTGCACTTACACACTCTAATAAAAGGCCTAGTTCTTAATGGTCTAACAGCTTTTATTAAGAAGGAAAAAAAAAAGTGGGCTTGGGGAGAGCATTTATCTTCTTTTATTTTGGCCAAACGATGGAAATGCAGATCTGAACATTTTATTCTGTGGATATATGCAAATAAGGAGGAGAGGGGACAGATAAGAGCCTGTCCTCTGAGACAGAATTCCTGGCCTCCAGCATATTGCTGACCATTACCCAGTACCACTGCCTAAAATGCTGAACATCCTGTGCCCTTGCTTGAGACGGGTTCTTTCCACAAAAGCAATATTTTTCCTCCTGTTGCTGTCTAAGGCTGCAAAAAACCTTCACAGAAATCATTACTATCAAAAAACTGAACTAAATGGGACTTTGTGAGCAAAGATAAGGATTTTGCACAAGCCCAAGTTAACACACAGTAGTTGCAGCGTGGATGCACACAGGAAATTTGCAGATACCTATCTGCTTTAGATATCACACACACAATTCCCTCTTACTGTAAGAAGCACAATGTATTTGTTCTCATGTTTCTAGGAATTCATCAAGGTTAAAAAAAATGAAAGACAAACCTAATTTCAAAAGGTCTCAGGCACATAATCAACCTCCAACATATCACACTTGTTAATTATACATTAACATACAATTAGATTACATTTAGATAAAAATGTTTAGATTGAAGAATGTCTACTATTTGCTCATTAATATTAGTAAAATATCCATTTAATTTTCTGAGTTTGTGTGCTGCTAAGAAAATTCAGAGGGCTAAGTAGAATGCATACCAATGCAGAGTTAGCCATTTAGGATCACTCTTTTTTAGATTCCTTACTATGCTGGCAAGAGGAAGATAGTTAAGAGGCACAGTTGGACAACTTTGAATTTAATATCAAAGGTTTGAGGATGAAACAAACAAATGTATTCTGTGATACTGGTCAACACTGAAGTTACTTCAAATACAAATCATGGGGAGAACTGAACTGGATTTTCTGTAATACAAACATGCCCAAGTACAATTTCTCTGACAGGAATGTGCATCAGCTATTTTATTATGTGTTTGGCATTACAAAGATGTATCCATAGTAAGAAATATCAAGCATAATAACAAATGCTGGCGACCCTACATCTATCTGAGCAAGTCCATCATCCTTCTGTAACACTGTGCTTTCCTAAAGGACCCTGAAAATGCTTTAAAAATGGTCTGCTGCTGGGATGTGCTGAACTGAAAGAGCTTCCAGCAAAACTAAAAGAAACTGTATCTTCTCATCATTCTGCAGAATCAAAACTTAGGAGTACAGACAACAAAATTAACCAGAGATTTCGCAAAAATGAGGACAGTAGAATTTGGATGTTAGTCAATACTGATGCTAAATGATATATTGCAAAAACTGAACACTGATCTTCAAAGAAAATAAATTCTAAACTGTCTGACTTGTTTATAATGAAATAGCCATTGCTTTGCTACATGCAGATTGTCCTATACATATAGATAGCCATGAATGGAAGTCTGAGTGGAGTTCAAAATGCTTTGAATGAATGTTTTCTCATAATGTCACTGTCAGGTAGAAAATTTATTACTTCCAGTTTTATATGAGGAACTGAGTCACAGAAACACAAAGTGGTTTGCCTCAAGCTCTCAAAAGAATGTCAGGACAAGGATTAAACAGGCTTTCAGGACAAAGACTAAAGCTTGAACTGCTACTGTAATCTCCCTCTCCTATAGATGTATGACATATATTTGACACAACACTTAAAAATATCGATGAGCTTTCTGAATGAACTTAAAACTGATTTGAATTATTTTTGGTTCTATTGTTACTGAGCAGCATGGTTTGAAAGGCAAGTGTTTTGATTCTCAGGACCAGTATGATTCATACTTGCTAACTCCTAGAATTCTATCTATTATATAAAGCATGCACATGGAAAGTAGATCCTCTGGCAGACAGTGAATGATTTCTGCGTTAAAACAAGGGATTTAAAACAAACAAAAAATAATATTTATCAGAAAAAAACCCAAGGTTTGGAGTTATTACTAAGAAATATTACTGAATATCTGAACATAGATTTTGATGCTGGACTCAAGCCTGATCCTACTCTGAGCAAAGAACACAGGAAAACGCTTGTTGTGTCCCATTGCAAGATCCAGCTAAATACCACACAGCACCACATTGCACTGTTAGGAAAGCCAAGATTTCATTTTGAGGTGGGGCAGATGAGAAAACTTTCAAGAATTAAACCTCCTCTTTAAACAAATCTTGTCAGACTATACAATAAAAAAAATAAAGCTAGGCAAATAAGCAACATTCTGCTTCAGCTTCCTGGGATACACTCATCATCTTTATGACCATTTGAGGCAACACCGAATTTGTCTGCTTTCTGATTTCTGTCATCTTGCCAGTATTTCAAGAATTTTCTAAGATTTCAAAGGGGTACCTGGTTATTTCTCATGCCTATCCTCTATTAACAACTTAAAATTAATTCTAACATAACCAGATATGCAGTCTTCATCGTGACTCTTTATCACTTCACCTATTGGCTCCATAGTCACCCAGATTAATGTATTTGGTTATTGCCCAACTTAAAGGTATATTAAAGCTGTGTTTGCAATAATAATATTTACAAGAGTAAATTGATTCCTTCTCATTCTATTCTCCAGTATTTTCTATTATATTAATGCTAGGGAAGGAAGGATTTAGAACACTTCACCCTCCACAGAAGTAATCAGAAAACATTTATGAATGTTTGCAGTTCTGATGGGAAGAATAGAATAGAAGCATTTTATTATGTTGATTTTATCCTATTTCTTCTGATTGGTGTTAATGAGCGTGAAAAGATCCAAAGCTCATCAGAGGAAAGGGATCTATGCATTTTCAGAATTCCCTTTTAATAAAATAAATTTGAGGGGGGGAATGTAAATTCATACCTTACTATGTTAAGTTCAACTCCACTAGCTGCCAGCACCACAAAGCACTGGAGCATTCTGTTAAGATGAGGAATGAAAACTATTCTAAAAGACAATATCAATCTAGAAATTCAGTCATTGAAAGCCTGCTTCATGAACTGAAGCTAATTAATGCTCGCATGTAGGGTTGAACCCAAACCATCAGAATTACAGCAGCTCCACAGCTGAATTACTTTTTTAGTATGCTGCCACTTAAAATTCCACCCAGTCACTTTAAAAGGATGGAGCATATGATTAAACTGTGATATGGGAAGAGAAAAAATTAACAATTAAAGTAAAAATCTCCCTAAACCCAGAGATTACCTAAGATATTTAAATACAGAATGACTTTATAGTGCAAAAGCGCTTTCTGCAAAAAACATTCTTTAATTATCTTCACAGAGTTACTCCTTGTACATCCCTGTTTAGAAGCTCTAGAAAAGATACTTTTGTAAGCTCAGTCTTACATAGCTGCTTCAGTAAAGGACTTGAATATACAAGAATCAAAGCTCAATGACAACACTGACAGTGTGAACTATGCCATTTTTTTAAGAAGAATAATTTTTGTGTGCAGATACCTGGAAGAATACAAATATGAAAATACTAAAATAAAAACCAAGGCCAGACTGAGCAGACCCCTTCACCTTAGGAGTAGGAAAAAGTACAGACCATTCTTAAGATGACTATGAATCTATAATATTTGCAAGTTATTTTCAAATTTAGCAAAATGCTTTAACTTGGGACATTGACCATGACAGTGTTTTCACAAGCCTTTTATGTTTCGTTTGCATTCCTCGATGCTCTTGTTTGGATGCTTTGCTTTCTGAAACAGACAAGACTGAGATTTTAGTGTGTGCTTAGGCTGGAAGAGGATGATCAGATGAATATGGCTATAAAACCCACATCTGATAATGTCTCTAAATGATGCTACAGCTGCTGAAAATCATAACATTTACTTGTCTAGGTTATCAACTATATCAAAATTATATTTAGAACTAGATTTTTCATCAAATACATGGAATTATCAAAGGTAACATTTCAAAAGGAATTGAGTTAAGAGACTAAATCTCATTGACTTTCAATGCGATGCAGACATCCACGTGACATAAATATGTGACATATATAGATTAGTATCTTCAATGCTAAGCCATGTCAAAGGCATGAGGGCTTTTGATGTGTTGGGAACCATCACACTACAATTGGGAAGACGTTGAAGGAAATGGAGGGGCAGAGGAAATGCAAGAGGGGACACAGGATTTCTAGAGATCATTGTTCATTGAAGCATAGTTCTTCCTTCTACCAGGAGTAGCTGGAAGGCTTACTCAGGCTGTCTTGAGGAGGGATTATTGTCTTCTTCTCGGTGTTTGCATTTGTTGTGACATGCAAACTGAGCCAGTTTAAGAGATTCAAAACAGCATAGCTTTGGCAATTCTCTGTCATAGTCAGGAGAGATGAAGATCAGTCCCCTTAGTGCAGCAAACATGGATAGCAAGGCCTTGCTCAGTGGCAGAATGGGTGGTACTGCAACATGAGCTGCAAGAGACTGTAAAGCAGGTAGAGGCCCTAGCAATAATTCTTTTTCAAATATATCACACAAAGAGAAGGAATATTAACACGGCAGCAGCTTCTTTACAGATGTTTCAGAGTGATCTCTGAGGCCCATAAACGTCCCAGACGTGAATAGGCTGTTTTTGTGCTCTCCACAGGGCAGAGGGGTGCCATGCCTGGCTGTAGAAAAGTGATTGCAGATGTCTACTGGTATTTTAAGCAGGGAACATTCTTTTCAGACTCATATTCAGGACAACATCATCACTGCAGCTCAGGAGTTTATACAGCTCACTCAGAAACATGCTCTCTTGATGAACCATTGATTTTGAAATAGCTTTCTATCTGGCGTCACACAAAGGAAAGTTTTGCTTCTGGAAATATCTTTGGTTCTGGAAAAATTATATAGCATGTAGAAAATTGATAGGAATTTTAACTTGGGCTTCAAGACAACCAAAGGAGTCAAAAGCCTAAGGTCTTGAGCTCTTAAGTTTGTCAACCCCTCCTGAACTTCTAGCCTTTCTGAGCTGGATCTAGTTTTCTCTGTCCATACACAACAGGGAGTCATGGTAGGTGACAAAAGAGATTAAGGAGAGGTAACCACCTTGGCAGATGGGAGGGGTCCTTAATTTGTTTTGCTGTGAGCAGTCAAAAACTAATGTCTATGGATCCTTATGCTGATTATCAATAGCTGTATCTCAAAAGTTGGTGGAGAGCTTCTAGAACTACAGTGGAAGTACACAGGTAGCAGACAAGTCAGACCTCCCAAAGCTGAGTAACAGACCCAAGGCAGATTTATTGGATACAGCTGTGGATTCTGCCATGTGGCCAAAGAGACACTGGTACTGAAGTCAGATAAGGTGATGGTGGCAAACAGCTGTGACTTTGCTGCATGTAGGTTTTGTCTTGAGAAAGTCTATCTAGAGCCTGTCTGTTATGGATCAATAATCAAGTTATGTGCACTTGTGTAGCTGCCGATAAGAAAACATACTTTCCTGCTACCAGTTCAAAACAATGAAAATCATTAAAAGAATGGAGGACAGTGCTGTATGCTGGAAATCTCTTCAGGTTGGCTTGGAAACCACTTGTGTTTCTGGGGCAGGCAAAATTCCAATAGCTTAGTTCACATTGCTTAGTTCACTCTACAGATGACCAGCAAACAAGATACCAGTTTATTCCTCTTAGGATCCCCAGTAAAAGGTAGATGTCCTGAGAATAGCACAGAAGGAACTGATCAGAACTTTCAAACACCAGCTCTTGGTTCAATTAAAACATGGTCATACAATTGCAATAGCCTCTGGGGCATCATTTGGAATGGAAGAGCAGGTTGAAGGAGGTGGTCTTTCCCCTCTACTCAGCACCAGTGACACACATCTGGAGTAGTGGGTCCAGTGATGCATTACCCAGAAAAAGAAAGCTACAGACTTCTTACCAGACTGAATCCAGCACAGGACCACTAAAATAATTACTGATCTGGAGCATGAGAGAACAGGCCAAAAGAGCCTGGAGAAGAAAAGGCTCAAAGGGATCTTATCAGAGTCTTTAGTACCTGATGAAAGAAAATGAAGAAAATGAGATCCAGATTCTTCTCAGTGTTTCCTAGTGACAGGACAAGAGGAAATGGGCACAAACTGAAACACAGGTCTAGGTTATTTTAACAGCTTCCTTCCAACCTAAATGATTCTGTAAAGATATTGCTGTATTTCCTGTTTGCAATTTTACAAATCTCAGAGCCATTTGTGTAAGTTTCTGCCTTTTTATTATTATACAGAAAGCAGCACCAGGAAATATTGTACCTGCAGATAAAAAAACAGGGAACAAAAGTAAAAATATAATCTGATCTGTACTCAGTCTGATGGAGAAGTTTCACAGAGCTGGAGCTTTTGCCAATAACCTACATCCTACACAGTATTCTCAATGGTGATGTAATTCAGTGTTGAGATACTTACCAAAAATAAGATTTTTGCTTTTTGATGAAAAACAGCACTCTAGTGTCAGTAATTGTCATGTCTCATTTGGGATACCAAGGTCACTGTAGAAGCTGGAAATGTAACTTTTTTAGTGGGGAAATGGGGCCATGATAATCTACTGTAGTTTTGGAAAACAAGGAAGACATGTTAAATTCAAGGTTGTGCTCCACAAACTAACCTTAACAATCCAGATATGGGTCTTGGCAGAGGACCTACATGACTCCTCAGAGAACACCTATTAAAGATCTCAAAGAGAAAGGTTGTGTGCCTCCTCTCAAAGAGGAAATGACTGGTTAAGGATAAGACATTGTCAGATGTGCTTATAACCATGTCAGCTGGGTTTCTTTCTAATTATATGAAATATAATTTAATATTCACTGCCTAAGAGTAAGAAAACACTTTGTGAGGTGTTACCAAAGACAACTAAGAAACAGTTGCAGAATACTGTTTATTTAAGGTATTTGAAAAGTACAATTTGTTTTAGCTTGTAGTTCCCGTGTTTTGTACTGATTACTAGAAGGGTACTAAAAAATGAAGTAACTAAATTTGAGCCACTCTGATGCTTGGACTCATAAATTGCAAGAGATATGGAGAATAGTCATTAAATAAAAACTAAATTAAATAATGGATATTGGCAACCTCTATTATTCCTGAAAAATAAGAGATACATTAAATGCCTTTCTAGCCCCTATATCAGCTGTACCTGTTCCGCATGCTACTGCTATGGCTAGATAGAACTTGCAGATGAGGTACTTTGATATTATGGATATTCAGACATATATCTTGATACACCAAGTTGCAAACTTGCAACTTTCACAGAGATCTCCTCAGGTCTCTAAGGACTTCTTTCCCAGAAGTGTCACATAATTAGCTGCAGGCTTTAGTAATATCTACAAAGGTATTTAGAGCCTGCTCAGCCTAGTTACTGTGCATTTGATCAAAAGAACTCTCCATTTCTCTCATACCAAATATAAGCCACTTATCTTCAACCCAAAGTCTCCCAAAGTCCCATTTCCACTCATGATGTCTTGGTTCGCTACTGTGTTGCTACAGGTCAGTGAGCTGCTTACCCAGGTGAAACCATGTCTTGGGCTCCTGCTGATTTTAATTCCTGTTTAAGGTATTTTATTTGACACAGAAACAAAGTTTCCAAGGTACTTAGAGCAATAAACCTTTAGTCTTGACTGGATCTTCTCCAATACTCAGCTGTCCTTCTAAATCGCAGCCAGATCCAAGCTTTCATGTGCTTGTTTTACAGCTTCAGTCCTAGTAAACTCCTCCTTTCCTTCAAATACTTTCCAAATTCTTTCTGCTATCAAATATATGGAGTCTTTTGCAAGTTCTTTCCAATCTCGATTCACTTTATCCTTAGCAGAGTGGGGAGCAAGAGCTAAAGCTTCCCAGAATTAGGCCTTGGATGACATGGCCTGGACAAAAGCCTCCTTAAAATGTTATTTCCTAGCAATACTTTTTTTCTATCACTGTGCTCCAATCTACTCATGTAATCAGATTATCATTATCACCTTGGATGTCTAATTGGGCCTTATCCCAAACTTTTGTTTTGTAGACCTTTCTGCACAAAATCTCTAAGTTATTTCTTCATGAATAGAGCTAAAATTCTCATCCAACTCCCAAATCTTCATATTTTGCAAAATTAAACCTTCCCTCTGGCTTTTATAAGTGCCTCCTTGTACCACTTGTCATATCCATCCTTTAACACATATCTCCCTACCTCTTGCTTTGGCCTAATCCATCCTCTCTTTACATCTTCCACTGCTTCACCTTTTATATTGCAACATATGCCACAAACTCTCACATTCAGTTGCCTCTGTACAAGACTGCTTCCTGGAAATAGTCATTATGAAAAGCCGTGGTTCATGAGAGCAGCCCATGTTTCAAAGAAGCACCTTGATGTTTCTTCCCCTCTGCCCTCCCTGTAAACATCAGCAGAGTTCTGTCACTGTACCTTTCTTTTGTGATTCTATAGGAAAAAAAATGCCTTCCTGAGACCACAGCTTGATGCTGACCGGTGATAACTCTGTGCCTTCTTATTCTCTTAATCTGTCAGCATCCACTTCCACCTATTCTTTTGGACTCACATGGCAAAGTTTCCCCGACAGAGGTCACATCTGCTGTGCTAGTACAATTTCTGATGTGCTAGAGTTCTGCCGGGGGCCTTTGGGTGTAACTACAATACAAAAAATCCATTCTAAGCTTTGAATACAACATAGAATAGTATCTATATAATACACAGGGCTAAACAGAAACATTCATTAGCAGTCCAAGAGGAGCTATGGCTTCAAATTAATTTCAAACAAGAATTCCACAAGTGAAGAGCCAGAAAGAAATCCCTCTCAATCCACCTCCATTTTCAGATCAGAGTATGACAGAATGCATCTGGAAGTGAGCAATTCATTGTTGCATTTTCAAAGATGTTAGAATATTTTTAGTTTAAAATCAAATCAAACTAACAAGACATAAAAGAATTAAAGAGTATTCCCACCTTTAAGGAATCAGTGCTGTCACCACAACTTTAATGGAACTGTAGCAATTTATGCCAGGTAAAGCCTCAGAAAAATATATTTTAAAAATCTCACACTGTTGATTAGGGGAGCAATGTCTTGCTGATGATTTTTTATTTCTGTTTAGCACTTATCTTAGCCTGTACAGAGAAATAATTGCAGTTAGCTTTACTCTCCCATACTCAGTACTACAGCAGTGGTGGTTGTCTTAGAAATGCATGATCAGAATGCTGTGGTTGTTATAGCACCCTAATGATAGAAATAGGTTATGGTTCAGACAGAGGAAATATGTTTTATTTTGCTGGCTGCATTAGATGCAAAAAGCTGACTTAAAATCTGTTAATTGTTTTATTTCAAAAAGAGATTTTTAAATCTCTTTTCCTTAGGAAAATACAAATTCTGACGTTGCCTTCTTAGGAGCTTTCAAGTATGATTAACAACCTGGTATATTCAGCAGACCTAAACTTCCAGGTTTCACTGGATTTTGCTTGCTGAATCTTCCTTTCGTGCTTACTGTAAGCATCTGTCATTGACCTTCTGCTTTTTATTTCTTCTAGGCAGAATATATGGCATTCGTATTCTGGCAGCCTGACTCAACATAAGGACATTCAGTCGAGTCAGTAAACTTTTCGGTCCTTGTTAAAGACACAGCAGTTCACACGTCGTGGAACAAGAGTGGCACCCAGTGGTCACAGAGCTTGGCCCAACATTCACATCCCGAAGTTTCTGCCTTCTGCACTTTATAAATCCCCTTCCCACATACCGAAGACAGAAATCCTTTCATGCTCGAGCTCCCAGACCCAAATCCCACCTCTGGACTAGAGACAGATAATATGCAGGAAGACAGAAACTAAAGACAGAAACTAGAGAACTGAGGCTAAAAGGTTTCCTCTCCGTCATCCTTTTTCATGTCACATTTTCCAGGAGTATAAGCAATCCCCCACAGCTATGAAGCACTTATAAAGGGTATTGCTTATTTCTGAGGGATCAGGCAGTAACTGACCTGCCTGACTCAAGCAAGGAAGATGAGGAGTTCAAGGGCCTCATCTAATTCTATCAGTTCAGTGGTCCAGACGAGGTAGGCATATATTTTTGAACTGTTCCGCAAAACACATGAGGCAGCAGGAAAGGAAAACCCAGGGACATAGCCTGTTCTGTGATTTCCCCTCGTGGGGGACATACAAGGCTCTGTGCCTCTCCTAGTGCATGGGTGGGTTTTACAAGACCATAAATTAACTATTGCAAAGGAAGAACACGTGGCAACGTGGTGTGGTGATGAACAGTTACTTGTGTGCTTCTCAAAGCTTTAGGTAATTTTCTATTTATTTTCTGTGGTCAGAGTACAAAAGTCTGGGTTCCACTTGAAGTGGTACATTGTATTTTTAATGAAATCTTTGTGGGAGCTGTTGCAAGTGACAAAGCTTTCCATATTTTTAACTTGGAGATACTTAATGCTTAAAATTGGAACATCAGAGCGCCTAATCAGGATTCAAACAACTATTATCCTCAAGGGAACATTCTCCAACACAGACACTTGGGGGTTGGGTGAACAAGACCAAGCTCACTAAAACACCAATGTTTCACAATGGTTTAAAATTCCCAATGATAAATGAAATGTGATGAAAAGTGCAACTGCTGGCAGTACTGAATCTATGGTTTTGTTTCTAAGTCCTTGGAAGTGTGAAAATCCCCATCTCTACAGAAGCCAGCTGATGATATAAATTACAGTAGTCTTGATTCTCATAATTCCTGGCATTCCTCAAATTTTAACCCAAAATTTGCATTAACTGGTATTTCTTATATATGCCCTAGCAACTAAAATGGTATGATCAAGTGAAAGCCAAAATTGTAAAGTAAAAATAAACGTTCTAGTGTGTATGGCTACAGCTAGAGCTTTACAATGTGACCTGAGTTGATTAAGTGGCTCACAAATAAAAAGGCACATGAGAAGAATTGAGCATTAAAAGAACTTGCAATACTTTAAAATAAATATAATTATTTTCAGCCATCTGCTATGACAATACAGAAAGCCACGGATCTTTGTACTTCCTGAGTTATGTTAAGAAAGATCTCAGCAGTCTGGACAGAAATTTCTGCCAAATTTTTTGTTAATGTGAAGTCTTTACTCTTTGAGTGTTTAGTTTTTGTTACACAGCATTATTGGAACGGTAACAAGAAAAACACTGCTCCTGGTCAAAATGTGGCCTCACAAATCCACAGTGGTAGACAGACATAAGTAGGAAAATTTCCACCACCACTGAATTACCTGGCTCTATCAGGAGAAATAGCTGAAGTAATATTCAGATTTATTTCACCCTGAGTGTAAATACTGAAGCAAAACAATATTTGAGCAAAACATATAGCTCAAAACAGGGACTCTAAAATGTATCACCTTCACTACCAAAGAGCAAGAAACTATTTATTACAGAGTCTGTATAGAGTTAATACTGGGGAGGTTTCGTAACAGTTTTGTACTTTTTTGCAGCTCATGGCTTCTAAAATTACTGGGGCCGTGTACGTAAATGTACATCTCTTTGCTGTTATGTTCCCTAAACTTCTTCCTATTTGCTAATTTATTTTCTTCAATATTTTATTTGGTCACGAAAGTCTTCCTGAGAGAAGGCAGTCACTGTTTGTTTGTACAGTGCCTGGTGCAATGGGCTTCTATCATCTATTTAGGATCCTTATGAGGTAGTGTAACAGAAAAAAGAAACATTTTATTTTAACAAACAATAGAAAACAGAGTCTTTGAGAGCAAGCTGAAGAATAGAAGCCTTGTGATATGAAAATACTTCCAGCAGGGTTGAACAGACAAGATTTTCTGTCTCTAACCCCTTTTGGGTGTTACATTTCCTTATCATTTTACAATGTAATCTGGCCATTGACATCTTGTCATCTTATTTACCTTAATTTGATGTAAAATAACTGTCAAATATATTTTTCTGTCTCAGAATTGAGTGGAGTATGGCATTTAAACAGGCCTGTGTGGATCCTGTTTTTCACAACATGATGCCATAATGTTACACTAGTAACAATATTCCCAAGCAACAAAATATTTAGCTCAGTAAGAGTGTACTTCCTTTTAGAGGGAGTTATTTTTAAATTGTAAAATCTTGAACATAGAACCAGTAAATAATTAGTATCTATGAATGAGCTCAGCAAGTCTGTAAAATTAACTTCCCACTGGTGAACATGCTTTTTCATCATTACAGACACAACTTTGGTTTCAACCCTTGCAATGCTGGCAGGTGAACCTGAACTGAAGCCGTAGTCAAGAGAAAAACTCCAACGATCTCATGGTGGTGTCTCTGCAAAACTGATCTCAGAACCTGCCTGACCCTGAGCTTCTTCAGATGCTCAGTTCATTTTTCTCTGGCATCCACCTGATCACTGAAATATGCGCTGAATGTTTCATTGGCTTCAAAATTAGCAGGCTCTCCATGTAAGGTTAAGGCACAATCGAATGATGAAATAAGCAGATGGTAGATTGCTGCCATTCTCAAAATAAAACATTTCTCCAGAACTCCAAAATTCTGCATTATTTTATGATTTTTTTTTAACTGCTCTCACTCTAGAGGAATGAAAGAAAACACATTAAGAACCTCTTTAGTAGATTCTTGGGCCACGTTCCAGTTTAAAAATGGAGTTGCTCAAAGTCTTAGAGGTCATTAAAGTTTTATTATTGTTTTATTATTGCTTTATTATACAAGTGCTCTCCATATTTCATCCTCTTACTGCATGTTTAAAGCCTGCCTTGATTGTGGTGATCAAAATTCCTTGTTATTACACAAGTACCTTTGTGGTAAGTAATCAGAAATATCTTCCAGAGACAACTCCAGCACATCAAAGGACAAAGAGAGTCCCAGAGTCGGCGTCAGGCATCCTAGGGAATGGAAAAGTTCCTTCCAGCTTTCTTCTCAAATCTCTTTTGTAAACTCTGTTAGGACCGTAAGAAGGAAGTTCTCTTCCTGCAGGCCTTACCAAACTTGCAAAAGCATGAAAGTGCTGGAATAAGCAGAATGAGCTGATGAAAGCCTGGAAGGCTCCCTTTTTCTCTTGCAGAATATGCAAGACTTAGTTGGGACACCTTCTAGAAATGACCAGCTTGTCTGGTTTAAAACCAAATGGAAATTAGCTCCAATCAGCCATTTCCATTGCCCCCACCCTCCTCTAATAAGAAAGGGACAGAAGGCAGAGATTATGTTTTGAGATAATAATTTACTGGAAAACCAGTAATTAAATATGGAAAACAAACCATAACAGAAATAATACTAATAATAGCAGTGTATAAAATAAGATGATTGCACACAAAAAATTCCTGCAGAAGTCTGACTGAGCCAATGTATGATGGCCAGCAATGTGGTCCGAAAACATCTCAGCTGTAAGCTGGCATTGTTATTTTAAAAGCAATTTTTCTACCAAAAAGTTTCTATAGGTGAAGTATTACCAAAGATTACTGGATTTCATTCAACTATTTAGTTGTATATCTATTATAGTTTGTTATTACAGTAAGAGTTATGATCATATGAAATAAGCTAGAAATTTTTATGCACGGGCCTCAAATCAAGAAAAAGTGTATACTTTTAACTATGTCAGAACAACACTTATATACAAAGACTGAGGAGATTTGAGGTTGTGAGATGAAACAGTTCAGCCTTGGTGACAATCAAGTATTAAATGCGTAATTAAAACAATGTTCTAACATGACATTTTTTTATGTACAGAAAAGTTTAAATTGGCATACTTTTTTTGTGCTATAATTTTTTTTCTTTTGTGCTAAAACAGCCTGGATGCCTCAGCTGGCCATAAAGCCATGCCATTTTTGTACTTGCTCCTCCTGAGATGCAGCCCATATGCCTCCAAATTTCTTCAGATTTTAAGCAGAAAAATCATCATTATATCAATTTCTTTGAAAGTCCTTTTGGAACTGAGCTACTATCATAGGGCTTGTAGCAAGTATCATTTGAAATCCCACATTTTCACCAACAGATGGAGCTTACATTTTATATTTATGACTTTAAATTAAAATAATATATAAAAAAAATCATACTTTATAACTCACATACTCAAAACTTCAGCGTTTCAGACAAGACTAGACCATGAGAGTCTATTCCAATATTCCACTGTAGGCAAATAAACCCTAGGCCAGGTTCTTACTGACATCAGTTGCAAAGTTCTCTATATTTTTTAAGGCAGAGTAATTAGATCCATTTTCATTTTTCTGTAAATGTGATGTCTTCTATCATATTCTCTCTCCTGCTGACATCACCTTTTGCCAGGTCTTCATACATGTGTTATTTATCTCACACACATAGGTTTCAACCATTGATTGATCTCAAAACACAACTGAGCTCACAGCTGTAAAGAGATACTGATGTAAATACTGTGTATCAGTCTTCCTCCATATACTTTTTCACAGGACAACACTAATAGGCATTACAGCATCCACTGTTACTATTTAGCTGGAGTAGGCTATTGGTGGTAGAAGCTATGTCTAATGTAGAAAACTACTTAGAATTACCCGCATTATTTCTCGTGAGCGAGAAACTACGTTTTACAAGTCCTTTAATGTTCTTATTCCTTTGCATCTACCTAATAATATCCTTTATCACCTCTAGCTTTTCACTAACAGTCTAGCTTCCAGGAAATATCTTCTTAACATTCAGTTCAGTCACAAGAAATTAAAGGCAAAACTGAAAAAGAACCTCAAAGTCAAATACTTGTTTAGAAGGGCTGTGGAGAGGGGAACTCCCTCAATCCACTGTGACAGAAGATATTGCAGAAATACTCTGCCAAAATGGCTTTTGGCACCACCAGTGTACCCCAGGACGAGCAAAACTAGAAAACGCCTTAAGGCTATATCCCTAGATATAAATATACCTGCAAACATATGTAAGCACATGCACTGACATAATGCAATCACTCATACGAACACTATTAATAAATCCACACGAGCATTATTATTATTAAATCCCCCACTCCACCGCCCATTGCCCGGCCCCACAGCGCCCAGCCCTGCCCCCGGCCCCGCCGCGCATGCGCAGGCCGGATGCGCACGGCCCCGCCCCCCGCGCGCAGCAGGTAAGGCGCGGGAACAGCCGCATGCGCAGCGGCGCCTCTTTCTCTTCCGGGTTGGTGCCCTCGGCGCTGCCGGGGCGCCGCTCCGAGCGCTCCTGTCCGCCGGGGAGGCGGGGAGAGAGAAAGCGCGGGGTGGGGGGCGACAGCGGCGGCACCCCCGGTGTGGCCCGGCCCGCGGCCTGCGGCGGCATCAGGCTCTGCCCCGCCCCTGCGCTGGGCCTTCCCCAGCCGCGGTGGCGGAGTGTGCGCCTGCGCATGGAGGCGGCGCCGCCGGGAGCAGGGGCGGGCGGTGGGCGGAGCTGTTCCGGCATTTTGGAGGGACGCGTTAATTAAACACGTTAATTAAACACGTGCTGTCTCGGTAGTGCCGTGAAGTCATTCTGCATACTGATTCATCTCTAAAGTAACGAAAGATTGACATTGAATAAACGTGAGAGGGCTTTGTTTTACCCGAGGCTTTGGCAGATCTGCAAAGTGGGACTTGCCCAAGTACCCCGAATTCGTGCCTAGCATAAAATCTGCATCCAGAAGTCACAGTAGTGATGTTTGGAGTTTAGTCCTCCTACAATGATATGTGAATCACGCCTTGGTTTGTGGGCTTAGCAGCAGTTTTTAGTATTAATTATAATTCGTTGTGTGTAATGGAATAACCTTTTCGGTGTCTTTCTAGGAGGAAGGAATGAGAGTTTTGTGTTATGGCTGCTCCAGGGAAGGTGGCAGCTTTCCGCCTGCCTCCCCTGCCAACCATTGGAGAGATTATTAAACTCTTTCGCCTTAAAGCACTGAAACAGCTTTCCCAGAACTTTCTACTGGATTTGCGATTGACAGGTTAAATATTTTCTCTAATATTTGTAGTTAATGTGGAGCATGTATTGGGATACATTTTTTTCAAAATCCAGAGTATAGCTAAGGAGATTATATTTGCACAGTAACATTTGTTGGACTAATAGCAGCTCAATGGTAAACCTTTATAATAAAGACCTCTTCTAAAAGTAGTTTGGGGCTAGATGAATTGCTTTTATTTCTCAAAAATAGGCTTCTTTATAAATTGAAATGCAATTTTTTTAGGTAGAAACTATATTCCTATATAAAACATGGGTTATTGACTGAAATGCAAATATCTGAACCAAAGCAGTGCTTGTATCATTTAAGTGCTATTTTGATTTACAAGTTTGACTTGAAAATTAGCATTTTTTTCAGATTATCCTGTATCACAGAAAGCTTGTAACACATACAGCTTAGAGTTTGCTATGTGCTGTAGATAGGACAGTCATTTGTCTCAGTTTATCAGAAGTGTAGCTTTTTTGAACCAGTTGCATTGTTCTGAACAATTCATTCTTTCCAGCTTTGTGTCAGCAGTGAGTGACAAAGCTGGCACTGTTCTGTCAGTCAGGGGTGGGTGTGTTCACTGGCACAGTGGTGGCTGGATTTTGCATTAGCAAATGCAGTACAGCTTCATGTAGCTAATGATTTGATTTTATTTGAAGATTCAGCTTGATAATGCAGAAGATGTAATTCAGTTCAGGAACAGCCGGACTCTTATCTGGAATAAAAATGTCTGGGTGCATTTGTTAAAACTTTACGGGTAGACAGGTATTTGGGTATTTTTTAATTGCATATATAAGAGACCGCGGCATGAGAGCAGAATTTCTGTCAGCATCTTCTCTCCATGCTTCCCAAGGATCCCTTTGTTTTTTAGTGACATTTTCTAGTCCTAAATCGTCTCCATTAGTGTTTATAATAATTTTTAATATGATATTGTTTCACTTACATATGAGTGTCCCTTCCTCACCTTTCAATTGCTCTGTTTTCTGCAGCTACCAGTTGCCTGTGTTCCAGCTCTTCATTTAGTCAAGTTTCTCCCTCATAAAATTGCTCTGTACATAATATAATCTTCAGAGAGCTTTACTGTATCTTTCTTATTTTTTAAATTGCCTTGAAATAGAGGTGCTGCAGTGAAATAGCTTTATAAGGACAAGTAGTGAGACTTTAGGATGTCAAACATAAGTGCTTGCTTGCAGCACAATAGTTCTGCTAGTGTGCAGATGAGTGATACTCTCTTTTTATTTGATTCTGTAATGAGCACAATAAATACTAAAGACATAAAACTAAAAATAGCTTTTTTTAAATAGTTCAGTATATCTTGTAGTATGGAACAAATCTGAATTCTGTGGAGTCTGGCGGGTGCGTGATGATTTAGCTGGGATGTGTCACTGTTTGTGTCTGTTCTGAGATAAGCATGCTTGTGCTTCTGTAACAGTAAACAATGAGGTTATCTTGATGAGCTGGATCTCCTGGAAAATAAAGCCTTAGTATGTTCTTTGTGTCTTGCAGACAAGATAGTGAAACAGGCTGGTGAGCTGAAAAATGCCCATGTTTGCGAAGTGGGCCCTGGGCCAGGAGGAATTACCAGATCCATTCTCAGTGCTGGTGTTGAACAACTCCTTTTAATTGAAAAAGATGCTCGATTCATTCCAGGATTGCAGGTACCAACTGAAGAATAGTTTGTGTGCATGTAACTACAGCATTGAATAAGAACATTCTGAGAACTTAGAGAGATTCCAGGTGTCTCGTTGGGATTTCAGCACTGAAAATAAGGTTTGATTCTGTGGCAGAAACTCAAGCTATAATTTGCTTGAAGAGACACAGTACCACAATTCATTGCTGCTCCTTTCTCACAGGCCCTTTAAGGCCTCATCCTGCAACTGAATTACTGCCAAGCCTGGTTGGTCTTGTTTTTTTCAGGCTGAGACATTTCAGGTGCATTTCATCATGATAGCGAAGTCGAAGTCATAGTTTGAAGGCTGAATGTTATGTCCTTATGGATAGTCTTATATTTCATTTTAATCCTAATAATTATGCTTTATAAAATTGGGAAGGATTATCTCCAGTTAATACAGTGGATATGTGGATTAACATCCAGGTGGAGAGGAATAAAGCAAGCATCTATTCTTATATTTTCAAAAAAGCATTCTTAAGCTTTTCTTTCTTTTAAAGTTGATATAAGTTCACAAGTCATGGTGGCATTTTCAAATGCTATCTACTTATGTTGCTGGATGTTTATGGAATTTGGCTGTATAAATTCAGCAAGAAAAACAGTCCAAAAATCTTAAAATTTGACTGTTTTCTTATGTCTCCACAATCTCAGAGCAATTCAAAGGGCTTTCTTTAAGTTGCACTGTGTCTTTTTCAGTAAATCAGCAGCAAAAATAAATAGGTAGTTCACTTGAGAACTGCTACTATCTCTTTATATGGTAAAAGTAATGTAAGGTATGAATGAAACTCATATCCTGAAACTTGAGTGTGCAATTATGTCTTTGTGGGGTTAGCCATTAATAACGTATAATATGCCATCTTCATCTTATGAAATGTGAAACCTTCTTGTTTTCCCTTGAGTGGAAGCAATCAGCATTTTTATTTTAGATTTTGAGAATTGTTTTGGGACTGGAGAGAATTTGAGGTTAAATGACACTTGTTCTAGTAAAGAGAGCTTTTTAAGTACCTGAGTGTTTTTTCTGATCTTCCGAAATGTGTCCTCTGCAACAGATTTATCTGAATAAAAGTATACTTCTTGGCATCTAAAATGGGCTTTTGGTATGTAATTATCTTTACTGTTCAAGTGACATAATGTTAGTCATTATTTTTAATTGCCAGTCTTCCTCACAGTAGAAGTGAATGTCTGAGTGAGGTTATTGAACATGGAGGTGGTATAACTCAGTAACAGTGGATGTGAATGTGCAAGAAATGTGTTGCATCCATAGGTGTTCAATTTGGTATTGCTTTTTTTCTATATAAATAAGAAGATACATAACAATGAATCTTTCTTTTCTAATAATGTGAGTTGTAATAATTTTTCTGGTTTCCCAAGCAAACTATCAAAACTAGTGTTCATAAAAGGGTTGAGATTTGAATATGGGAAAATGTCACAGATTAAAATAACAATTGGGCACTATTACTTAAAAATATCTCTTAGGTACTTTTGAAATCGCCGATGTAAAGTGTACAACATTTTTCATTAACTGTTTTTCAAGCTGTGGTCTCTCACAAAATGAAGTGGGGATTCTCTTAACTGCAGAACTGAAATACAGTGAAGAACATATGTGTATAGAGTTAAAGTTTATACAAGCTGAGAATCTGTCAGTTCTGTCTCAGTCTTAAAGAATCCCAACCTGTCTATGCCATATGACCCAATAGTTTTTAGGCTGAAAAGATTGATAAGGAGAGAAAGGGAACAAGAGAATGTATTGAATATAAAATTATTCTAGGAACACCATTTCAAGTTTTAAACTATGCCCCTTACGTTTCCTTTGTGCCCTTTTGGTTGTGTGTGAAGAATGAGAGTATCTGTATGATGGAACACTCTTGGCTGGTGTCCTTGATGAACAGCAGCTCCTGGAGCTGTGACAGCTGCACACATTTTCCCTACAAATGAAAAAAGCTTCACAGGGTTCCCAAATCTTTATTTCAAATTAGGAATAGAAGACAATGATTTTCTGGTCACAAATTAAATGCAATTCTCAGTTACGTAAAGTGTGTTACTCAGCAACCCCGAAACTCATCCTGTTAAGAAAACTGTTATTAGCAAATGACACCATTTTCTAACTTTATTAATCTTACATTATTTTTCATCCTGTTAGAGCATTTATAAGGGCTTCAAAGAAAGATTTGACAAACCATAGCACATCAGTGAATTTCCATGTCATATAATTGCTAGTGTAATGCTGAAAAGTCCATTAAGTGGTTTGGAGTTGAGATTAGTTTTATTTTCTCTATTTAGAAATAATTGCACTCAAAACATGTAAGAACACCTAGTTTTTTGTTAAGCTTTTATTGCTCTACATAAAACTTAGCTTTTTTGATAATTAAAAACCCCAGACTTTTAGTCAAAAAAATTTCATGACAACATTTTGTGAACAGTAGGAGAAAGCGGTATTTCCCTTTGGCTCAGAGAATCATGAAAGCTCTTTGTGCCCCTGAGCATATAAACATCATTCAGATTGAAAATGGGACTAACAATGATGAGCAGTTTATTTTGGCAGCTAGGCCACGGGCACTTAACTGTTTATGGATTTGGATTTCTGTGCAGAAGCAAAATTGTTCTTTAAGCCATTTCTCACTATTCCCTTATAGGATCAACAAATATCCCCAAATGTCATCTTCGAAAAAGTTGCCACTGCTTTTGAATTATGCTGTTTGTGTGTGGTTTCATAGTGCAAAAGAAAAGATAAGCACAACACTAAAAAAGCTTAACTAATTTTGATCTGACACCAAAAAATGAAAGAATTGGTTGTTGAACTACAGCCTGCACTGGGCTTGCATATCAGCCTTCATTAAATACTGGGTAAGTTGTGCAAGTGGGCTGCAAAAGCTGACAATGGAGATGATTTTGTATTGTCTAGAAAGAGAAGTTACTGAAATCTTCCCTCCTGCTAGCTACTCATTACCTCGTTTGAGTGGATTCCTTGTTTTTTAATGGTACAAGTGTAGACTACTGCAGGGAGTATTAAGAGAATCTCTTCCACATTTTTCATGTCAAAGGAAAAATTAATATTTCTACAGCTTTGTATCACATATGGCTGAAATTGGATAATAGGCCTCAAAGCTGCGTGGGAAACAGATTAAACAACATGAGCCCTTGTTTTTATAGGTAATTGATCTAAAACCCTTTCAAAATCTCCTGCTTTCATTATTACTTAAATCAGGTGAGGTCCTGCTAGTGGCCTGGAACTTGTTAACTGTTGTTGAAGAGACTCCTAGCAGACTTTTCAAGTTTGAATTCTCTATTAAGAATTCTACATCTGGGAATAATTAAGTGTTTACAGAATCACACATTAATCTATTTCTAGTGTTTGCTTTTTGAAAGTAAATACTGATAGTGTTCTCAGTTTTAAGTCCTACTGTGCTTTGTTGCATATTGAAGATAAATGTATAGCAATGGTTTAATTCCTGCAGTGGCTGAAACTGGAAATAAGATTGGTTAACACTCACTGTGGATTCTGCTTGCTTATATACAAACAGATGCTGTCTGAAGCAGCTCCAGGAAAAGTGCGCATCGTTCATGGAGATATCCTGACCTGTAAGATGGAAAAGGCTTTTCCGAAGCACTTAAAAAAGAACTGGGAGGATGGTTAGTATTTGCATTTGGTTAATTTCATTTTTTTAGGGCTTCTGAGTTAGTCTTAAGTAGTGATAAAATTGAAGTTCACTCAGTGCAGGTGTTACTCTCTTCTGGTGAAGAGACAACTGATATTTTTTTTTTCCCTAGAGAAAACAGATAACTCTTCCATTTCTACTACAAAACAGTGTAATTTGTGTGACATTGACCTTAGTTTAAAGTGACGAGCTTTGCAGTTACTAACCTTAGAGTGTCTCTAATGTACAAGAATGACTTCTGGAAAGCATAAAAGGAGATCAAATGGTGTACTTCCTGGCTTCTTCCTCTTTTTGAAGAACTCAGAAATTGCCACTGCTGTTGTTCCACTGAAGAAATTTCTATAACTTGCTTTGAAACTTTTGGAAAACTTGCCTTCAGAAATTTAGGTTTGTCATTGCTTTGGTTTCAGCTGGATATCTTTGGCAAAAGTAGAATCAGGATTTTTGCTTTTTTTTTTTTTTNAGGTTGCAATAGGACACTATTACACTTCCTTTTCAAAATTTTTCCAAATTCATTAATATAAGGTAAAGTTACTCTTTGCAATTCCTGAAGAGCAATAGAGCAATAAAGTGCTTTCTCACTTAGGACATAAAAGACCATGGCAGAAGGAGAGCTCTGTCCAGTGTGAGTGAGTTAGATGGTTGTTTTGAGGGTTGTTAGGACTCAGTAAAATGCCTCTGGGAGGATGTGTACCTAATAGTTATAGTTTGAAATCACAGGAACACTCTTGTGGTTTTGCCATTCTAGAGTAGCTCAGCTGGAATTTACTCATAAGCTGAAAACCATCTGAAAGCTACTGGTTTATTCCAATATAAATGAGAACCAAACCTAACCACTTTTTTCCAAGTAAATACTGAGAATAGTATCACAGTTTTTTCAGTGTAAGATGAGTATAAATGGACAGGCATCATTTTGGTGTGACATGATAAGAAATTGTTTCCATATATGAAGTCTAGGTTGATAGGCACGTTTTTCTTTTGTTGATTTCTTGGCAAAATTTCACCCAAAACTTCTTCACAGCTGTTTTTCTTCTGTCAAATGTTCACAGAACCACCAGATATACATATCATTGGGAACCTGCCCTTCAGTGTTTCAACTCCTCTAATCATCAAATGGCTTGAGAATGTTTCGAAAAGGGATGGACCTTTTATTTACGGCAGGACACAGATGACCCTGACTTTTCAAAAGGAAGTTGGAGAGGTAAAATTTTGGCATTTTTTGTACAGATGCTAAACTGAACAAAAAATGGTTTATATGCAGTCTTTTGTTTAAAACTGCAAACTTAGTCTTTGTTGACTTCGAAAAGAGAGGAAAAGGTTAGTTCAGTTTTTAGTTTATGTGGCTGTAAATTATGAATTTTGGTGAGTTAATTATCTACTGTGATCCTTTCACAAGCATATAATTTTTTTTAATGTTTTATGCAGGATTACATTTCATTAAGGTACTCTATCTGTTCTTTTCTGTAGTCTGATATCTTTAATGTGAACAGATTGTGCAGCACTCTTCTAGTTTTAAACATGTTTATTCTCTCACAGTCATTTATGCAATGTGTCATTAGTCTGTTTTTCCTTATCTTTCATTTATCTCTAAAAATACATTTATATTTATTTACTTTGTCCTTTTTATTAAAAATAATTTTTAAGAAACATCCTTAAAATAAGGAAAAATTGAAGGTTACCATTATTTCCAGTTGTGATTAAACACTTAAAATGCAAGGAGTGTTTGTCAAGAGCATGGAAATTGGCATTGGCTTTCTTGAATGAGGCTTGATATCAGAAGCATTAATGTATTCTGCCATTCTTGTGTGTGTAAAAATGCCTTAATTGACTTCTGTCACCACAAGTAAAAGAGCAAATTGATATTTTACTTTGTATTAATAGTTAGTTTCTCAAAGAAGGCCAGAATGATCTGCAGTGTAGTAGTGTTAATGCCAGATCAGTTGATATATGGTTGGCTTACTCCACAGTGTTTTCAGACTTAACAGTTTAATTCTATTACATTGTATGAAAGATATAAAACATAGAGAATGGAAAGCTTTTTTGCTTTGCAGTTTTGGAAGCAGTTTGGCTTTGAACTAGCATCTCACTTGCATTTATAAAGAAAAAAAAGGAGCTGCACATCAGCCTGAAAACTGAATTTCCATCTTATTATTCCAGTGTTTGTAACTGCTGTGTTTTGTCTGTGCAGCCTCAGTATGTACGTTGTTTTAATTTTAATCCTTCAAAGTAAAAAATCAAATAGGAAAATTTTGCTGTTTTTTTTTCTTTCTCTGTGAAAATTAGTAATAATCATATATGCAAGTGGAATGTCTGCTGTCATTTTTTTTGAGTCAAAGAAAACCATATTGTGCTGTCATTGCCCTAGCCTTGCAATCAAGATTGATTTCCAGTAGGTGGCTCTAGAGAACACTAGGGATAAACATTTGGTATGAAATAAACCAGATTTCTTATTTCAGTTCTGGGCTCATTTGGTTTCAAGTATTACAGAATCCAGGTCTGTTTCCCTGAAGGACTTCATGTCATGTGAGATTAGGCCTCATTGCAAAATATGGCTAACAAACTGTGATGTAAAATGCAGAGTGCTGATAGGTGGGATATATAGTTTTGTAACAGCAGAAATTCACCTAGCAGTGTGAGAGCACTCTGTGCTTTATTTTGCTGTACCCAGCTGTGTGTGTCATTGGTGACGTGCAGTTCTGCACCCAGCATAGCTCAGTTAGGTGCAAAATACCACGCACACTTGAGCTCTTGTACTTAAAACATTGAGGAGTTAGAAACACTGGGAAATGGAATATGTTGTTCAAGGTCATACAGTGAATCAGTGTTAATTGTTGCTGAGTTTACATTCTGAGATGTCTTGATTCTTGTTCAGCACAATTTAAACATGGGTCTTCCTCCAAAGACAAAATTGCTCGTGATTTTTGGTTTGCATTGCCATTATGGGTTTTATACCATGAAAAGAAATTGTTTTAAAGGTACTATTGTATTTTTTGATGAGGAGAAAGACCAGTTATTAGTCTCTGGGTCTTTTCTCCTGACCCTCTGTAATTGCTTAAGGTGGTAACCATTGTGGATTAGTTTGTACCAGCATATTCAGTATCATGAAGGAGAGAACAGTGTAATGCAGATAATAGTGAGTTGCTACTGGTATTTTGTGTATCTCTGGATTTATAGTCTTGATAGGGAAATTTTTTATACTCAAAAATTTGGTATTGTCCCTGGCTGTTTCTAAGCTAAGAGCCCAAGAATCAAAGAAAGTCTGTGTATATGTCATAAGCACAGCAAAAGCATAAGATAGATCATGGAATGGAGTGAATTGCTTTATAATTAGTTAGGGTAACTTGCTGTTAACAGTAAGAAAGTGAAGCAATATGTTCTTTTATTTACAGTCAGACTTTGTAACAGGGAAGTAAATACCTTTGCCTTTCTTGCTGGTTGTATTTTCTTGCTTTTCTGTTTCCTCGTAGCAGAGCAATGTTGGTGTGAGTTATGTCACTACACACCTACTACTGCAGCCCACTCTGTTCTGGTATGATATAAATAAATTGATTAAAGCTGATGATAACCAGCAGTTATTTTATATGCTGAATCTGAGGCGTGTTAAGGAGGATAAGGCCGAATGTCCACAGCAGTAAATATAGCACTTTTGAGTGTCAAGCAGATAATTTCTTCTCTGTAGTTTAAATTTGTAAAATTGTTATTCACTTTGTGGGTAAGAACTTTTGCTTTGTCCCAGATTCTTCAGTGCTTAATCTCAAATCTGTCACCAAGGCCAGGTTCTTCCAGCCCACTTAATCTAAAATTGATCCTCTAACAGGGCCTGTTGCTGTAGAACAAGGAGTAATCGTTTTAAACCAAAAGAGGGTAGATTTAGATATAAGGATGAAATTATTTACAGTGGGGGTAGTGAAACACTACAGTAGGATGCCAAGAGATGAGGTAGATGCCCTATCCCAGGCACCTTTCAAGGTCAGGCAGGGCAGGTTTCAGAGCAGGCTAGCCTAGCTGCACGTCCCTGCCAAAGGCTGGGGTTTGGCTGGCTGATCTGTGTATGGGTGCTGTACACAGGCATGTTCCTCCTGCTGTGGCTGAAGTGGTGTAAGACCTATCCAGATCTTAAGTTATCCCCTCTGTAATTGAGAAAAGAACTGCCTGAGACTTGCTAGATGGTTTCTGAGAGAAGTAAAGATAGGTTTGTTTGGATTGGCACTGGAAGTATTGCTACAAGTGTTGCCATAGGTCAGTTTTACTTCCGCTGCAGAGGTTAAGGAAGTGCGTGTCAGATTGCATTGTTAGACTTTGCAGTCTGGGTTTTTTTTTGAGAATGATAATTTCCTCTGACATAACAATGAAGGTAGCTTTAAAATTTGTCATAGACAGAAAGAATCACTGAGCATTCTTTCCAGAAAGTCGTTGAAAAGTATTTATTTGCTCCATGCTGAACTGCCTTTCAGAAATAGTGTTGTTTGAAAAAATGTGAAACTTTGGCGACAGGTTTAGCTTTTAGTTTTCAGGGATAAATTTAATAAGCATGGCAGCATTTCGTGAGTAGGCTTTTCATATGGAACTACATGTTGAACAAATATCACCAGATATGCAAATAGGGGTTTACTTTTTATTTTTTATTGAGGGGGTGGTAAATAAGAACAGGAATCCTCATGATTCTATTTCTGTATAAATAAGTGAAATGACCTCTGTAATTTGAGACTAGTTTTACAAGATGCTTTGTATATTTAAATTTTGTTTGTGCAAGCAAAACACAATAAAATGTGTTTCTTGCCACAAAAGTGTAGGAAACCTCAGTCCAGGCTACTATTTTGTGAAAAAATTCATGGGAAAATCAGAAAATACTTAAAATGAGTTTTGAGTATTAAATGCTCTTACTGTTAGGCATTCTAAATTTATGTAAAGTACACCCAACTTCCTTGCAAATATTGTGAGTGTAGGCCAGTTAATTAAGAACATTTGGTTTCTAGCTGATCTTGAGTTTATGGAGCTTGGTTTTATCTTGAAGAAGAAGAAAGAATAGTAATATTTTATTCAGAAGCAGTGGAAGGAAAGGATTGTGAGAGTACTGTCACTTGTTTTGAATCCTGCAGTCAGAATACTTTTAGTTTTCTCTTGTAGCCATATAAAATTCTTTTGACATTCATTTAGATGAATTATTTAGATGATTACAGAATTTCTAAGATTTCCTTTTCATGTGCATTTGATTGCAGGACTGAGGTTGTAAATCAGCATGGTATCTTAGTTAAATGCTCCTATATTGCAGAAGAAAATTTTAGATGAACTGGGCATACACTTTGATACAAATTTTTAATGATTGGTGTTTTTTTTTCCTTAAATTTGATTATACTGAAAGTCATGCTTTAATATAGCTGATCACTTGCTTCAGAATCACTGATGTACATGTTTTGATTTTCCCTTAGAGACTTACAGCTAATCCAGGAAGTAACCAACGTAGCAGACTGTCCATCATGGCTCAGCATCTCTGCACTGTGGAAAACTGTTTCGTAATTCCAGGTCAAGCCTTTGTTCCAAAGCCAGAGGTAAGTTTTCTGTATTTATTTGTGGTTTTTGTTAATTTGTCAGTCAAGCAATGTATCTGACTTTCACTAAAAAATGTTGGTGGCTTCTGTATTTGAACATGTCCATATTACAAAGTGGAATGATGTGAAATTCCTGTAAATGAGGCATGCTTACTCTGAGAAAGTGCTTTTTCTTTTTTTTTGTTCGCCAGAACTTAGCTTTGACCTTCAAACCTATCTGCAAGGTCAGCATACTTCTTTGGGTATTCTGGAGGGGGAGATAAGGATTTAATGGCAGGATAGTCTCCTAGGACTGGAGTATTTTTGGAAAGCCTGCTATTTTACCATTCACATTTATAAAAGTTTGGGAGTTGTGCCTTGAGAATTTGATGGGTCTTTTGAAAGACTGTGATAAGAAAAGCTTTTCATTTGTCACCTTTGTCAAACATCTCTAATTTTACCATATCTATAATCTTTATGCTTCACCCCAGTCATCTTTATCATATTTTACTCCCTCCTATTTGCTACAGCACTTCGTCACCTATATCCCACTGGTGGTTTAAAAAAGTAACAATCTTTTCTCCCTCTTATATGTTCTTGAGTGAGTAGAGAACAACCTCTTTGTTGTCCTCTCATCTACTGCTGCTGGGTTTTATTAATAGCCATTATGATTACAGGAATAAAAAAGTAAGAAATCAGTATTTTGGACAAGAAGCTTGTTTTGTTTTGGTTTGGATTTTTTTGTAAAAATGTGTGCGTGATTTTAAGTGATGTCTGTGTCCCTAAATGCATGTGGGAATCATAGGCTTATAGAAATATTTGGGTTGAAAGAAGGTTGTTTAGTACCATTCCATGCAATGAGCAGGAATATCTTCAACTAGATGAGGTTGCTCAGAGCTCTGTCCAATGTGATCTTGAATGTTTCCAGGGATGGGGCATCCGCCATCTCTCTGGGCAACATGTCTGTGTTTTACCAACCTCATTGTAAAAAGCTGTTTCCTTATATCTAATTTAAATCAACCCTCTGGAAGTTTAAAACCATTACTACTTGTCCTATCAAACTGTTGTTCTGTTTCAGAAGTGAACTTGAGGCTTCTGAAAGTTCCTCTTAAATTGGTTGGTTCAACTCTTCAATACATCTCCCTTCCCCTTTATCAGCCTCTCTCTCTTAGTCCTGTCTACTTTTCTGGCATATCTCTTGAGAACCTTTGGAAGGTTGTTTTCTTATTTATCACAATGAATTTTAAGGTCTCTATCTGGGTATATTTTGATAATTTAAAGTTCTATTAGTATTTTTTGAGCAAGTAACTGTTCAAGCATATTAAATTACTAATTGTGACAGCAGTCTGTTGTGAAAGAAAATGACCATGCTTAAAAATCCTTATTTTTTGCTTTGAGGTTTTGGCTTAGGTTTTTTGTTTGTTTTTTTTCTCTGTTTCCTAGCTGAATGGAACATAATTTCAGGATGCCCTCTCACTGTCAAATAGGTGAAATAGTTTCAAGTAAGGCTAAAATTCCAGTTTTATGGTGAGGATTTCTCAATGGTGGGTACAATTTGAATACTGGTAGAACTAAGGTAGTTAAAAGTCTTGTGCAGACTGTGTTCCAGAATTGGGAAGCTCTAACTGATATTTCCATTTTCCTGTACTGAAAAGGCCATAGTTGACCAAGAGAGGTAACAGACAGGGTTGTTACAAATATCTTAGTATAAGTACATCCTAGAGTCAGTTGGTGCTCTGTTGAATAAAAAACGCAGTACAGCTGAAGGCAGGCATATTTTTATTTAATATATTTTTTGAGTTAAAACAAGTATTGCTTATATTGCAAAAGCAGAAAATACAATTATTTCAGACATGACTGGCACCTGTTTTCCCTATTAATTTATTTCCTTCAAACTCCTGTTGTAGATGGATCTTCTGTTTTGTCCTTGTTCTTTGAGATGTAGACTGACATGGTTTTAGATTGTTACCATTTCTCATAGAATCTGTTTTATTAGAAAACTCTTGCAGCATTCTGTGAATGAAATGGCTCCATCCTTAATTTTTGCTTCATAGCTATATGAAGTTCAGCTACTTCTTTATAGAGTTTCAGGAAGAAAAATTTGCAGCATGTGTAACCAGTGGACATTTTGTTGTGTTCATGGTATGCCATTATTACCTTTTTCTTACACTCTCCTGTAAAAATACCTCATGGTTATAATTTTTGCGAACAGATTTAACTCACATACATGGTAGCGGTCATGGCTTAGTGTCATGTCAAACTCCTTTCTAAAGGTGGAGATGCATGTTTGTGAGAAGGAATTGATTACCTCATTTGCTCATTGCATGAATATTATTTCAACATTTCTGTGAGTGTTGAGACATAAAAGATTCTTGATTAATGGAATGGTGCTGTACAACATTGTGTCTTGGAAAAGAAGAAACTGGCTTTTTGGTCTTAGTGAAGTCTCTGCCATACCTAAAAACTGCTGATAGTTGCATTAGGAATAGTACAAAACAAGCTCCTTGATATAGGAAACTCAAATTACTATATAACAGTAGAATAAAAACAAAGTGTAATGTCATGCTGTGTGTGAAAAATGAAGACTCTCTATTAATAAAAACTACTTATATATTAATTGTATAAACCAGTCCGCTTTCCCAAATGATATAATGGAAGCTCTTTTTCCATCCTAAACATGTGATGTTTGGGCTCCTTCATGGTCTTTCAGCAATTTTCAGACTAGTGCCATATATATAAATACATACTAAAGTTGTGTAGAATGAATCGCAGTGGATTTTATTGAAAGACTCATCCAGCATTATATTTCTGAATTTAAAGGCCTGTGTCATACCCCTTTTCATTCTTGATTTGGTTCTCACTTAGGGAAGTATTTAGGTAGAATATACTTTGCCAATGACCAATACGAAACAAAATCTGTGTGGTAAAACAAATGGTTCAAGGATTTAAGGTTCAAAATAAGACAGTTAAACAATAAAGAAGATGTTTCTTTATCACTGTTGTGTAGAACTTTTTACGGTAATAGAATACCTGGGAGTGGGCCTGGAACAGATTCTACAGGAATAATTTAAAGGACTTAAAGCTTCTTTCAGAAGGTCAGAAATGTAGAAGACAATAAGTGGTTATAGTGTTATTTGAGCTGTTAATAGCCACCTTTAGCAAGTGTAGGCCAGAATGTTTGCAGATGTTTCTTGAACATAGATAATTTGGGTTTTGTCCAGTTTGTTACCGTTTACAGGTGTTTTCACAGTTATGGTTACATTTTTCTTGTTGTACTGCTCCTCATCTCTAACATTCACTGTGTAGTGATAGATTAGTAGCATTTGGTGAATGTCCAGCACACTTGCCTTTAACAATGATAAATGAAACCCACAGCAGGTGGCAGTTTGGGGCACTAGAGCTGGGTTTGGCAAGAGCTGAATGGTACTGCTGATCCCTCAGCCTGATATGCAGAGTATACAGTGCAGCTAAGGTTTGGAGCCTTGAGCTTTTGTTGTGGATTTGTTTTGGTTGGTTGATTTTATTTGTGGGTTTTTTTTTTTCAGAATCTAGTTACCAAGACAATTTAGACTTGAAAATGAAAGGCAGATGTGTCTGCTTTTTAAAAACCTTTGAATTGAGCTTCTTGGACAAATAGTTTCTGGGTTTTTTACCTTGCATCATAAATAAAATAAAGATAAAAATGTAAAATACACTATACAACTTCATATATTATTGAAAGTCTGATTCACTTAAACAGAAAGCAGTTTTTAATCATCTTTGCTGTAACAAGACATCTATGCATGAATTGTACAGTCAGTTATGTTTTTAAAATAGTTCCTTTTTCTTCAGTAAGTGTTACTTGGGAAGTCAGAAAGAAGGGTTTGAAAAATCAACAAAATAAAGTACTCTTGTAGCAGACAAGTATCTTTTCCCACTTTTTCTTTTTTATGGATGTCCCTATAAATTAAATACCTTGTATAAGCATAACTGCAATCCAGATACAGGAAAGGTTAAGTGCTATGTTATACATTCTTTAAAATAATCAAACTACACTTAACACACAAAAAAACCCCTTGAATGAATAGAAATACTTCAATGGATAGAAATAAGTATTTATACATAGTCCTTCAGGCTGTAACCTGCATTGCTCTCCTGCTCTGTGGATGGGAAATGGTGCTGCTTTGGAGGGTAAATCCATGCTCCTTGCTGTCTTTTAAAACAGGAAGAGCAGAAGATCACACCTGCGATAAGCAGAAACCCTGCTGAGATGAATCCAGTGTAAACTGCTCCTCCTGGTTCATGTTTACTACTCTCTGGAATGGTCTGGTCCAGGAAATTTGTAATAATTTCTCTTGTGTACCAGCACGTTGGTACTAATCCAAAGATTCCTGCAAGAATGAAGCAGATTCCTCCAGCAAAAGAAGCATTATTTTTGCTGTCAGTGTCCCCTCCCAGCCTCGTGCATTTCATTCCGACTGTAGTGATGCAGATCCCAAAGGCTGATAGGATACACGACAGTACCATGGTGGTCCGTGCAGCCTGGATGTAGACGGGGAGAGAGAGAATGGAGTATTTCAGGGTACAGCTGAACATCCCAGTGCTGTACCATGTGCAGTCCATCCAAAGTCCTTGCATCTGTGTTATAGCTGTTATGATATTTGAGCCAACGTCTGCATTTACCTTCCAGTTGGGTAGCAAGGTGGCTGCAATATCTCCAAAAACACCAAACAAAGCCAGAATAAAAGCAAAGAACTGCAGGCTTGCTGATGCCATGATGGTTATCTTCTGTCACCTTTTGTCTGCCTTTTCTGTCCTGGAAAGGAGTAACTGGGAGCTTTGTAGCCAAGCTGTGGCTGTGTAACAGGGAGGAAAGGGGGGGAGGAGAATTTGAGGGGGAAAGGAAAAGAAATCAGCAAACAAAAAAAGCTTGCATTTAAAATTAGAGCTATCTGAATGAATATCTGAATGTGACCCTGCAGCAGCTGAGCTGCTGTACACAAGGTACTTGAACAGAGACGATGGCAAATGGACAGTGCTTTAGAATTGCTTGTAAAAAGGAGCTGCTGCCCTTTCATACATGATCGCAAGCCATCAGGCAAAACTTATTTTACTGCAGTTGGTTTTGGTAATAGCATACAGATTGCAGGCTTAGTACATTGTAAATGGAGCCCTAGAAACTTGTAGATTAGACATCATTGTGGTAGGAAAACACTCCGGTAGAAAATATATTGTACTCTTCAGATACCTTGTTTAAGTGTGTTGATAGCTGTTGTCAGCTCCTGTTGACATTTTTATAACAATGGGTACTGCTATACTATTTCTTATTTAAAGTATGATTAAAGGTAAGCCCTTATTTCTGTTTTTTAAATATTACCCATTCATCTTCTTAATAAGTGTTGCAAAATATATTGGCTTTGGAGGAGAATAAAATGGAATTTAGTTTCTGCAGCATTTTCACAATTAGTCATGTGACTTTTCTAAATCAATATTTTTTTATTTCATTTTTATTTTAACTTACTAGTTTTTTATTTTCAGTGATTTCCATTCCTTGACTTAGAGCAGCAGTATTTAGCAAGTCATAAGAGTGAATATGATCTTCTTCTGTCTCTAAAACAATGTTTTTAATACTGGTATGAAACAGCTCATTTGTGCAAGTGCCTTTTTTGAATCAGTCACTGGTCTGAAATAATTTGCAAATTTGCCATGAAGTGGCAGTTTAAAAAAAATTCATTAAAAAAAGCTCCTTGCTATTCTTTTATAAGGAGTCCAATTTCATTTGACAGATGAGAACATTTTAGGCAGCATGATAACTGTGCAGCTGGGAAGACAAAGCTGTTTCTGTCACATCAGCTGGACTGTTGGGATTGCAGATGCAGAACAGTGATTTGAAACCTCTGAGAGGAGGATTAGAAAGCTTTGCCTTTTGCGTAGGGCTATATAATTGGCAGGTTTTGTTTTTTATTTTTAGTGGTATACAAAAGGTAGGCTTCTGTCTTAGAAGCCATGATCCAGACTTTCTATCTAAATATGTACAATGATATTAAAATTGGTCTTCAGCATTAGAACTTTTTTGAAAAGCCATAATAATAAGGGATAAAATTAAAATAAGGGGAATACAGAATACCTGTAGCACTGTACTCTTGTTTCAGTTCATTATACTTAAGACAACAAGGTTTTGATCAATATTCTGTCAGTCTTTTGTGGCATTTCTGAACTAATTAATATATTTATCCTTTGTAAATATAATAATGTTATCCACTATTATAATAGTATAGGTCTCTATATTTGTTCTATATGTGTAATTTATATATTTATACTCTAATCTTTTTATGGTGCACTTATTTCAGGTAGTTGTTCAAAGATGTGCTAACTCTATCCAGCATATATATATATAAATGCTTAAAGTTAAGATGAGAATATTAACAGATACTCATTGTTAAAACCTGATTTCAAAGACCTGCCTATTTCCAAATCCCTTAATTTTGTTCAGGATGGGAAGAGATGTTCTGGCAAATACATATCATTTGCTGTACAGGCCCTTGGGAAATATGGCTTAACTTCCTTTTACAGAAGGAACTGACAGGTCTGGGTAGCTCAAAACTCACTCAAAAACTCATTCCTGTTCTCATTCATACTCTGAAAGAGCTAATTAGTACTCTGAATCAGCCTTTTTCATTGCTTCCTTTTTAAAATATCAGTATATAAAAACACACAAGCCTAAACACAAAACACTGCAAGTGGTAGCCATACATTACATTTAATGGGGTGAACTGAGTTAAAGGCATGATAAATTCAAGTATAAGTACTATAATTGTAATTAAAAATACAGTTATGTTTCATTCCTGTGATAGTAGGACTTACTGCTGGTTGTGAAGTCTGAGATGTTTTCTTCACTGTAGATGTCCTGGAAAATGCAGTTTCTCTTGAATGGAACTATCCTTTCTCATAAAAAACTGCATTGGCATGTATTAACAAAATTTCTTGGAATGTTGTTTTTTTTCTGTTCTCCACAGCAAGTGCATTACTGCTGTTTGTTCCCTCTCTTAGTTTCATCTACCCGAGAATAAAGGAGTACTTTGTTTAATGAGTTTTGTTTGAAAAACACTCAGTAAGGGAAAGCAAAGAGATTATGGAATAAAACAGACGGCGGCCCTTAGTCCTAAATACATAATGATATCCAGGTTCTGTGATGAAAAGTGTGAGCAGTGATTAAATGGAGTAAAATCTTGGGAATCCAGAAACTGTAGACTTACAGACTGAGGGGGAATCATTTAAGTTGCACTGAGAGCCAGAAAATTTGTTGTTTGTCAGTTGTTGTCTTTTTCATCACAGATAATCTTATTAAGATTTTAAATTTCCTAGAAAAGAACTGTACAATTTATTTTACTTTGTAATTGGAACAGCAGGACATTTCTATTCAACTGCAAGCTTTGCTTGTCTGTTTCTAATAGCTTTAGCCTTACGCAGGTTATCCTATAACTTGTTACCTTTGTGTAAGGCTGTATAAAAGAGTAAGGGAATAAAGCTACTGGTAATGCAGCACCTCAGAGAAGTGGCCTCGACAAGTTGGTGAGAGAAATCAAGAAGTTGGGAGAAAGGTCTTGCTCATTGCAGCACTGATATACCCACAGGTTCTGTACCTGTCTTTGGGTCTCTTGTGATTCTATTTTTGAGCCTGGTGTGAATAGAGTTACAGCAGAGCTGTTCTTACACAGAAATTGTTTTTAATAGTGCAGAGGGTTAGTTACTTTATGCTGGAAGTGAGCCAAAAGTAAACTCTCATCAGAACAAGATTACTATAAGTTGCACATATCTGGTGTTAGACCTAACATTTGTTTGTGGTAGACAGATAAAATGCTATTGAATACTTGGATTGTGGGAGTACTGGCTTAGAACTCTCTCAGTAGGATCTCAAGCAGTCTGTTTTAATGAAATTGTAATATGTTCTGCTTTGGTTTTAGTTCCCTGTGAGTAAATTACATCTTGAGGAATGGTTATGTGGGTTTGCTTTTAATACAGCCCTGTTGCAAGGTACATGTATTGCCCATTATGAGACCTTTGTTGTCAACAATTAGTAAAAATTGTCTCATTTAAGCTTACTCTGATTTAGAGTGTTGATTTCATGAGCAAGGCAGCAGACTTGTGCGAATTAAATTGTACTCTGTTATGTGTTCCTCCTACCCTACCAGAACATAAACCTTCATTGTACAGATATACTAAAACAGTAAGGGGTGAATAATTGCTGTACTGTTGACAGTTTGGGATGTATCAGTTGAATGATTTTCATATTCATTATTTTGTAAGACTTGAGTGTTATTTTGTAAATATTTCTAACATACTTGGTGGGGTGAAAAGCGTTACTAGTAAAATTATCATGAAATCAACTTGTGTATTTTAAGTGCTCTTGTGTAGTCTATTGGCTCTCATAATTCTGCTCTCTATTTGGTGCATATTAAAAGGTATGGGGAAAATAGCATGTATGATTTTAAAGGAGTGGCCATTTACAAATGAAAAGCTTTCCCCTGTATCTGTTGCTATAGTAACCAAGCAGCTTTCCTGGGGTCCAAAGAAAACAGCGTCTATAATGGAGCTGAGGAGTGCTGTGTTTTGTTTCAGAAGCAGAAATTATTGCCTTCTGGCCTTGTGATTGCAAATTGAGCTGTTTGGCTCTGAAGCTGTACACTGTATCTAGATTATGTGCTTTTTTCCTTTAGAATTGTTTGTTAAAGATGTGACTCTAACACCCAAAGAGCCCTCATTTCTCACTTATGAGCATTTCTGCAGAATTGAGGTGACTAGGTGATACCATATGGACTCTTTTTAATTTTCTTACTCCTAATTTTCTAGAGGGTAATACCTTGTTGTATTTCCTGACCAAAATGTAGATAAACATATGCATGTGCCCTTAGTATTTCTGTTCAAGGAGCTGATTTGACATGTGAAGTATGTATTTACTCTGTTCAAAAAGGTTGACTTTTCTTATACTCAGTGTGAACACAATTTTTTTTCTGTACCCCCAAGGTCTTCCTGAGCAGCCCATGGCAAAGGCAGACACTCTTAATACTTGAAAACTTAGAAATCTGCTTTGGGAAATAATTTGTATGTTTCACTGCAGATTCAAATTTTTTTATCACCTGATTTTTAAATTAATTTTTGTGCTTCACATTTCAGTAATTTTAAATATTTTTGACTCTATCTTTCAGAGAAGGTGAGCAACTAAAGAAAACACTCCAGTAATATGTTCTTGGGATAAACAATGCTAACACTGGAAATTTGCTGTGGGTTTTTCTTCTTCAGCACCATTAATTGGTATTTTCTTTCCTTTCTCTAGCCAGTCAGCATTTTTGCTCAGGTTTGTAAGTTCTGTCTACATGAAAAACTTACCTTGTTAGGCCTTTACAATTCCTTTGAAATTCGTGTTGTAGAAGCATTTGTACTGCATAGATGTACTTAACAGCTGAGCTGTTCCCATGGAAAGAACAAAATGGATGGGATGGTGCCTTTGTGTCAGATTATGTTCACATCAGAGGCTGCTATGAGCAGTTTTGGTTGAAGCAGTAGGAGAGACACTTTCTGTTTTGAAGTACTCTCCTGTTTTGGGTTATCTCAAACAATTGGTACACTGAGACTGTGTTCAAGCAGCAGCTTTTCTTTGGTCTGATTGTGCCTCCTTTTTTCTGTCAGAGCTAGCACATGTGATGTTGAATTCCTCTTCTGTGAGTGCCAGTATTGACTGTCAGATCTTTTTTAAAAATTCGGCGATTGTCTGTCATTTTAGAAGACTTTTTAATAAGAAACTATTAAAAATAAGAAAATATGAGGAATATTTTTTAACATCTGGCACTTACAAATTTATGCAGTACACATTGTACAAATTTTCATTGTGCTCCTCCACAGAAATTTTTCCTTTTTCTTGTTGTTAATATCTAGTTTGGAACATAAGCTGCTTTATTCATTGTTATGCAGAATTGGAGTTTTAGTCCAGCTCCTAATTTTTA
>VZTB01003548.1:734275-785947 GCA_013397245.1 Thryothorus ludovicianus
AATACAAAAGTCTGAATTCAGAAATTTTCTGTATAATAGTATCTCTATAATTGCATGACATATATATATATATATACGCACACACATATAAAAAACTATAAAGTATGTACATATATTTCATTCTATTTTCAGACAGAGGGCAAGTGACTGTTCTGTGAACCAGTCTGATGTGAGAACTGTAAAAGAATATATACAAGCTTATCTTCATGGAATCATTCAAACATAATTTTGGAAGAGCTGTGATATACAGTGTAAATACAGAGTTTTGTGGTCACTTAAACTGAGTGCACTTATTTCTACCTACCATTCCTTTAAACAGACTAGAAATCTTAATACATTGAAAAGCAATTCCTTGGCTTTTAGAAAAGCCCTGGAGCAACAGAAAACATATAGGGAATGGGTTTGATTTCTAATTATAATAGCAATTTTCTCCAGCTGCCCTTCAGCCTGTATATCAAAAATTATCTAATTTGTGTATTATGTCAGAATCATCTTGTGGAAGGATCAGAAGACAGAAGTGCTAATTACTTTACAGATTACATGAAAGTTGCTCTAAATGGACAAAGTGCCATGGGGGTAAAAACTACCAAGTACTGATGGCATGTGAACTAATTGGAAATATGTAGATAGCTAAAACTAAAATTCTGTAGGGTCTTGAAAGCTAAAGCCAACCTTTATATTCCATACCATGACAATAGTCACTGCACAGCTGGCTTACCTGCTGCAAGAATGCCTTCCTATGTTGTGCCTGTTTGCTGGTGTCTAGCCAGCTAACTTAGAAGTAATGTGTCTCAGAGGAGGATGTCTGCTCTAATTTATCTTTCTTTTCCATATAGGTGGATGTGGCTGTGGTGCATTTCACTCCATTGGTGCAGCCAAAGATACAGCAGCCATTTGAGCTGGTAGAAAAAGTGGTTCAAAGTGTTTTTCAGTTTAGAAGGAAATACTGCTTCCGTGGAATTGAGTAAGTATTTTTAATGAAAAATGCCCAGCTAATGTTTTTGTAAATGCATCAGCTACTAAATCAGCTATGCATTTGATTTTATTATCCCAATTTTAAATTTGTCATCATTCTTCATCAGATCTTTCTGGACACGAAAGTATGACATAAATATCTAATGTAATTATGTAATAATTATTTGTGCATTTTTGTTGTTGAAGTTGTTAAAAATCACTAGGATAAAGTGATCATCTTTTCAATAGTGTGTCTCAGAAATTAAAAAAACCCAACCCAACCACAAAAACTAGAGAATGATTGACTTTAAAGACAAAATATCAAAATCCAGAAGATTTTGATGGCAGTGTGAGGCGAATGTCATCTGTAGGAAATTCTGCTTATTTGGGGATAATGTCAAAAGGTCAAATTTTTGTTTCTGTCCTTGCCCTTTTATGGAGTTCTTACTGGCTCTTTAAAAATCCCAGTGTCTTAGTGAGGGAATTTATTAGGCTCTCTGATGTGAGAAGCCTGCAGTCTCTTTGCTAAGGATCCTGTTTAAACTCCAACACTGCCACGTGTCTGAATTACTGCGGACAACCCCAGCATTCAGTGCTGTAGGAGGTGTGACAGAGATGCTGATAGGACTAGAGGCATCTCCTGCAGCCTGGGCTCCCTGAATTTTTCTGGACATGGTTTTGCCCTGATGCAGTCTAGAATTAGGGTGGATATTACCTTACTGTACTACAAGCCTTCTATGTCACAGTTTTAAAGGTGAACAAAGAATTTTGCATCTAGTTTTGGGCTGTTGGGTTCTTTCTCCTTGAGGCTGTAGGCTGTGAATGCTATTGATGTGTGGGATGCAGACATTGGACCCAAAATGAGTAGAGATTCCTCTGTGTTAAAGTTTGAGTATGCATTTGGAAATGTTTAAAAATGAGGTGTCCAAACTCTAGACTGATTTCTTTTGACTTACAGGGTAATGGTGTTCTTTCTTTTTTTTTTTTTCCTTTTTTTTTTCTTCTGTGAAGGAATGATTTCTCTTGACAATGTAAGCAGAAGGCATGTGCAGTCACCATATCTATGTTATGTACAACATTCTTACCAAAGTTTAAAAAAAACCCTCCCAACTTGGGTGTAATCTCAAATTGCTAGTAACTGCTTTACATTCTTTTGAGGCAAGGAGGGGGAATTTGAACTTTTGGACATCACGTATTCCCCCAGCAGCTTATCATACCTTAGCCCTTGTGTGCAGCTAAGAAACACAATCCTCTTATTCTTTAGCTGACCTGAAAAAATAGCAAATTTTGGTGGATAAAAAAGCTGTTAAGTTCATTATAAGGTTCTCTATTACACAGACTGTATAAAAACAAGGCAATGGAATCACTTTGTATTTGTGTATGAATTCTGGGATTTGAGATGTGAAATACAAGATTGCACTATGAGGCCCATATTATAGTTTGAGACGTGGTTCACAGACATTTATAAGATGGTTCATAGTCTGTAAAAAAAAATACTAGGTAGACTTCACTCCAGGTATGTTTTTTAACTACAGAATCAAAGGAAAGAGGGATATTGAAATAAAAATTGATCCATTTTAACCTTGCTGACCTAGATGCTGAACTAATTGGAACATTTTGACAAAGGCCTGAAGTAGCACATACTACAAAACAGGTTTCCCAGAAATTTCATTTTCCCCTTACACTTTTGAACTCCTTCTTAACTTTGTGTTCTGTGCACCCACCAGAAACCAACTATCATTACTTGTCCAAAGCCTTTTGACTAGTTTGTCCAGGCAACCTGCCAAACACATCCGTGGGGGGAGGCGTGTGTTACTGTATTAGATGCACAACATTTTTAGGTATTATATATGTAACATAGAATGTAAAAAATCAGAAATGCCCATTAATCAATTAATGTGTAGATTTTTTTGCCTTTCTGGCCTATTTTAGACTGAGAATTACTACTAATAAGAGCTAGTCCTTTCAGAAGCTCGCACTAATGTAGTATGTATTTTTGTGTGGCATTAAAAATCACTTACCTAATATTCTTCATTCAGATTTGGGGAACTTCTGAGAGAGATGTGCTAACATATCTGGCCCCAGAGTAAATGTACTGATAAACCTATCTATGAACAATGACAAAGCTGAAAACAAAATCTAGGACTCTTGCCACATTCTCCCACATTCTAAATATTAAAAATTCAATGGCAATTAAATACTCCTTTTCTCTTTCTTTGCTTTTTTTTCTGGCATTAGAATTAGGGTATTGATGACAAGTGATAACTGTCTTTTCATTGGAATGAAACTGTCTAAAAGAAAAGTACATTTTTTTGAATCTGATCTGTTTTATGCAGTTTTATCTGTTGCTGCTTTCTAAATATGAGGCTGATTCTAAGAAGGCTCTGTGCTTGTATCCATACCCAAAGCTCTTTTTAATGTTAGCAAACATGAACATACATGCATATGTTTAGTTTATAATGTATGTATGTGCTTAGGTGTCATAATTTGCATTTGCAGAAAAAGGACCCTTATATGTTTTCATTGCTCAGATAAGGATGTATTTTAAGAGTGCCAGAGCTAAACTAGTGACATAATTAATATAGGTTTACTATTAAATTAATTCCATGTTACTCTTAAGGGAAATGTCACTGTCTGTCTGAATTGCTGAAATTTTTCTCCACCCCATCTCTTTTAGGACCTTGTTTCCTGAAAATGGACGCCTGAAAAGAACAGAACAGCTGATGATGACAGCAGATGTTGATCCAACTCTGCGTCCTTTCCAGCTCTCTATGTCACAGTTTAGAAACCTGTGCAATGTATACAGGAAAATGTGTGATGAAGACCCAAGCCTTTTTGTGTTCAACTACAGAGAAGAACTACGGCAAAAGAAGATAAGAAGAAGTTTACTTGAAAGTACTGGTCAGCCTGAACATACTGAAGAGGAAAATCAGCTGTAACAGCACAAGTCTGATTTTTTTTTTTTTTAATTAGTTTTAACTCCTTGGTCTACAGGTGTTGACTCAGTAAAAGAAGGTTTAGATGGTCCTACATCTGTGCAGATATGAAAGACCTAATTTTGAGAAAGGGTAGAGAGAGAGGACATCTCTCTCTATTCCATTCAGCTGCAGAAAAAAAGGGAGAAGACAATTCAGGTTCTTTTTACTTCAGAGGACTGGCTAGAACACGTACCAAGAAACTAGGTACGTTTTGAGACAGGTAATGAAGTTCTTCTGATATAATTGAGTTTTGTATGAAAGATAGTGCTTTACTGAAGTGGAAGAAAAATACTTTTCAGACATCAGCATATAAGATGGTGTTTGGGTTTTTGTGCTTTTTTATCCTGGAACATCCTACTGTGCAGAGTAATTTAAAAAACAGAAGCCAAGACTCTTATAAATAGACTCAAGTGACTGGCTTATGGGAGGATAAAGTGCACCAATTGCCTCAAGGTCTGCTAATACTCTTCTCATTTATGCAGAAGCAAAGAATTTGGGATTTAAAGCTCAAACTACAGAAAAACAGCACAATAAAAAGTAGAAAACGTGGCTAAGTACAATACTTATTTGTCTTTTACTGTACAGGCTCATAGAGAAAATAAAAAATACAGTCAAATAAAAGATTACAGGCCAAGCTTTGTTTTTGTATTTACACATATGTATAAAGTATAAACAGCATTGAAACATACAAAAATGAAACTTCTGCACTGTTGTGCACTAAAACACATTAAAATAACTTAATTGTGCTTTAAATAAAGCAGACATGAAAACCAAAGAAATAAAATGCCCAAGGTATTGAAAAATTCACTTTGCAATGCTACTTTCCATTGTAAACCCCTCTGCCACTCACTAGCACCTTTTCCACATTTCTTAAAATATTAATGAGGCCATCCCCAAGAACACTACATCATCTTAATAACTGCTTGAAAGGGATGAACTAATTTACAGACTTGGGCCAACTTAATCTATTTTTGATCCACAATAAATTAAAATAACTTAAGAATCCTTTACAGCTGTTTTTGAGCAAAAATGTATTAGTGCACAAAATCAGATAGTAGTTTTCCTGCAGCTTCCATGAATTTACTAGTTTTAAAGCAAAATGTTTGTTGAATTTCATGTGGATTTCAAATGGATGTTTTAATATAGTGCTTAGAAAGCTAGGATTTTCCATGCCTCTCCACAGCTTCATAAAAGCAGTCCTCATTAACTACAGATGTTAAACTCTGGACACTAAATTCTCTCTCTAAAATGGAGTTCAGATCCAGGTTTGCAGCATCAGAGTGACTGTCAAGGGACTGGTGACGCTCCTGCATTGCCATTAGCGTTCCTCTGTTACGCTTTGTGCTGTTCACTTTTCTCTTCACTGGGCAGAAATGGCCCCGCACGAGCTTTGGATGCTCTGCTCTCTGAAATCCGTCTGCTTCCTCATTTTCAGCAGCCTGATCCTGTTCGGAGTCAGCGCTGGGTTCCTCTGAAATCTTCAGCCGCTGGAACTGTATTTCAATGTCTTTTGTGGGGCTGCCTTTCTTCAGGCTCCGATAGTCCTCCTCATCATCATCATCACTGAGAATATCAGATTCTTTGACAAGAACATTAGAAAAGTCAGGTGCGGTGCTCTCTGCGTGTTTATCGGGAGATGAGTTTTTGGGCTCCTGCATGCTCTCTGAGGTGTGGCAGCTGCTGCTCTGAGTGCTGCTGCTTAGGCTGCACTCATCAGAGTCCTGGAAGGTGCCTTTCCCCTGGTCACCGTTCCACTCGCTGCTGGCTGACTTCTTCAGTACCTTCAAGGATCTCGTGGAAGCTGTGCAGAGTAAAAATGCAGGTTTATTTTTTTTCAAGAAATAAAATTGGTTATATCTTTTATCTTAATATCCCACTTATGATTGTGATGGACATAGTTATTCCAAGTCAGATGTGTCAGCACACTAATACCAACAGTGTGCTCCCATGTCACAGTTTTCATTACACCTATCCCAGAGCTCTGTACTTGCCTTCATGTGTAATCCATATAAAATCCTCACAAAAAGTGTAATGATAAATTACACACTTCTGCAGAAAGAAAGACTGACTTGGGTACCCCAAGCACTGAAGGGCCCAGATGTAGGCAGGAGTTGAACTCTTACAGATTCTCTGATGTTAAGGGGATTTTTACAGAGGACTGATCTGATAGAGAACTTGAAATACTAGTAACTACTCATTTAACTGAAATGTCTGAAGCCTGTACTTATTACAGTATCAGCTGGGATGCAGATCTAGTGCACTGAAAGAAGCAGGTCCCCTGCCTTTTGCCAGTTGTTCTAGCTATAAATGTTATTAGGGCTGAGTTACTAAAGGGAACACAGAGGAAAGAATGCTGGTATTGTATACCAAAGGGTGTCTATTCCTTCCCAGCAAAATTAATTTGGGCCTTATTAAGTCTTCTCTGAAGAGAGCTAATGACACATCACAGTGTGGGGAGGGGGATAGCAAGTCTGCTTATCTCCTCTTTTCCATGTCACACACTGAGTGGTAGAGAAACTACTCCTACTCCAGTCCAAAAAAAAGAAATGGGATTTTTAGGTTGACATGTGACACTCTGCGGTCATGGTAATAATTCAGAACACCCTACCAGCACTGGACACTTTAGTTTTCATTGAGAAGGTGTTTCTTACCCAGTTTGGCTGTTGCAGGTACACGATTCTTAAGTGGGACAAGGCGATCTTTACATTTTTTCTCCAGTGGTAGTTCACATTTTATGTGACGTCTGAAATTCTCCCGCAGAATAGATCGGATGACCTTCACAATGTTAGTCTTGTTCTCAGAATCACTGCAAGTTTAAGAAAACACAGTATTTAATTTTCCTCCCTGAAGTAAGACACTGGGATAAAATTTTCCCTCTCCCTTTCTGCTGATAGGCTTTAGTGCAGTGGGTTTTTTTCAAAAGCTTGCTTTAGTAGTGGGTTTACAGCTACCATAAGATCATAGAATGTTCTGGGTGGGAAGGGACATTAAAGATCTACTAGTTCCAGCCCCACTGGCATGGGCAAGGACATCTTAACTGTGTTAGACATTTTCCACACCTTGTGTTTTGAGATCTTGGCTACTTCCTCTTAGAAAATGACTTGAAAGGTAAATTCTGTGTGAGGGAATCACCACCTTAAGTGGTCTTTATGAGAAGGTAATCTCTATTAACTAGCTGAGAGTCTGATAAAATCAGTTACTTTGCCCATATCATACTAAAGCTTGTGTTCCTATATCTGCAGATTTCTGACACTGGATCACTGCACCTAATTCACCTATTTGAATTTGTTATACTTTATGCAGTTAAAGACTGGAATAGTGCCTTAGCTTCAAATAAAGAGTGCCACTTTGAAACTGCTGATATAAAGGTCAATGGGGGAAATTTATTTTTTTTTTAAATTTTTTTAAATTCCATTAATGTGATTTGTGAAATACAACCTTCATGTGAAGCTTACCTGCTGCACAACTGAAAAATTGTTTCTGGCCTGCCTTCTAGTTCTGACTTGGTGTGAATCAGTTCCCAGATGCAGCTGTTCTCTGTTCCTGTGCATGGAAGGAAATGTTACTTTTGCATACACTCCACAAAACCTTTGGCATTAAAAAGACAGAGCTCCTCCACTCTCCTGAAGGCAGTGTTAACTCAACCACGTGTGGAGCTACAGAAGATCTCTCCTAAAATGCAATCCAAGACAAAGTCCCCTGTACTCTCCTGTTGTGGCAGCCTAGCACTGTCTTTGATAACTTCTCTCCTGGAGAGTTACTTTCCTCCATTCTTGCTGCTTCTCTCTGTCTTCCAGCCTTAACAGAGGTGTGCTCTAAAGACCTTGTGATACTTTACAGAACATACAGAAGTGGATAGGACTATAAAGATCAGCTTTAATAAACTCACAGCCCTTTACTACTACAAATTACCGTCACCTTTCCCCTGTTTGAAAAATCATGAGGATCAGCACACACACACACAGCACTACCATGTCTCCAGGATGTCAACTATGGTAAACTACCTGCATTTTATTGGGAATTTCCATTCTGTCATTCCTTCACATCATGCTACATCTCCCTTAATGCACAGAAGAAGTCAACATACCAAATGAATAAAGTCTATATTAAGCCTATACTCCTTGAGTGCAGAGACAACAGTGGATAGGTGGTATTTTCTCTACACCTGCTTGTTTTCCAGAGACTCAGACATCTGGAAGAGGCAGTATTACAGAATCCCAGAAAAGTATTCAGTCCTAAAGTATTTACTGCAAGAGAGTTACCTGCTGTGTTCCCCAGTCGAACTTGAAGAGCAGATAAAGGAATCAGCCAACGAAATTTAAATGGATCCAAGTCACCATAATTATGTGCAGCACGAACATTAGTAGGCTGTAAAAAGAAAACACAGGATATTTCTAAAAAGTAGAAAACATGGTGGTGTTTTGTGCTGCTTGTAAAAGACCTGCCTTTGAAGAAAAACTAAATTGATTAAACTTTCCTTCACTACCTTAAAATGAACTTGTAAAAGTAGTTGAAATTATGAGAGACACAACCTTTGGAATTCGTAATTGCTTCAACTTTTAAAAGCCATTTGATTTTAATGGATAAAAATAATACTTTGCTTATAAGTACTACCAGGGGAGAAGTTTCCTATGAAAGAACATGCAGACTGTGGATTAGCAGAATGCATTAATCATGTAGCTGCTGCTGCTACTTTTAGAGCAGCTGCTGCTACTTTTAGAGCCCCTCCATCTGTTACAATGGGCATGGTGCAGTGTATCACCACTGGTACTTGGAACATACCATTTGCTACCTGACTTTCACATTTCAGGTCTAAAAGTGGGTACGGAGAATGTTATGTCTATAGTGCTCCTTTTCCTTTCCTTCCAGGGTATTCAAGGGTCTGTAAAACAAAGGTCTTCCACCTACACCCTGTGGTAAGGTAGGCCATCATAAATGCTATTTCGAAGGATTAGAGATTTCTGCATAGCAGTGTTTCATGTTCCACTTGATAAAATTAATACAGGGCTCACACAGAAGATGATGCTGCTTACTAGATAACAAAACATATTTATTGCTATACAGATACTGAGCACTTGTTTTAGCAGGATAGCCAGAAGTCCAGCAAGGGAAAGTGGTGTTTCACCTCATACACTCCCTCTTTAACACTGATAGGGTCTATCTCACATTACAGTAATACCATAAAAACCTACCACCTCCAATGACACCAGACTTACCATTTTCTTTTTCAGTTTGTAATTCTCCTTATACACCAGTATTACAGCCCTCTTAAAAACTGAAAAGAGATAGAAAAAAAAAGAGAAAACTGTTAATTATAGGCATAATATTACAATATTCATTGAAATTACTATCTTGGCTGATTATTATAGTCATGGGAATGCGAAGGATGAGATAAGCAAACATCGAAAAGCCTTGTGCTGAGATGCCAGCTGGGTTTTTCATCCTGCACTTTCATGCAATGGAAATATTTTCCCTTCAGATTTTATTCTGAACATTTAGGATGAAGCCATTCTGTACATTTATTCTGAAACTACCAATCTCCTGTAAGCTTTCACATAAACAAATACAGAAGATGTAGGTTGGATGTAAAAGTATTCTTTCTGTAGAAAGTGGACATTTTCAAGTGGAGTGAAGAGCCTATAGCAGGAGAGGGCTGTGAAGGGCACAGTCTGTACTTCCTGCAGTTCAATAGTTTGTTCTTCTGTTTGAAACATCCTCCCACTAACCATGCTTCCCAGGGAAGGAGTGCCCTAAGAAAGAGAAATCTGTCTGTCATCAGCCTGGTGTTCTTCTGAAGGTGTTTATCCACTGAAGTATTAAAATAATTTTTAAAGAAATATACTCTTGTTTGTATGTTCTCATTTCCATATCAAGTTTCAGGTTAAAATAATCTGGATGGGGATTTCAATGCAGTAGCTGTAAAGCAGAAGTTAGTCTGAATTCACAAGAGTAGAATAAATCATGATGTTCCCACAATCCTACTTTGAAGGCTTCATTTAACAGATTGCTCTGAAGACTCTAATATTGCCTCTTGAAAATCACTGATTTCCATAGTTTAAATATAGGCAAGACAGCAGCTGAGGGTGGGTCGCAGAGCAAACAGTACCAGCAAGCAAATAAATAGAAACTTTTTTAATGTTAGGAAAATACAACTATGTATTTTGTCACATGTAAGTCCACCCTAAACATCACATGACTACATGGAAGGGAGTTTGGGGCTTTTATCCTCTAAGAAGAGCTAATGAGGCAATCTTTAGGTTTGAAAGTGCAGAGACCTTAAGGAAGACACTTACCAAACACTGTAAGTTCAAGGTCTTTCCTTGCTTTGCCCAGTGACGGGAAAGGATTCAGCCAGGTGACTGTAGAATGCATCAGAAGTTCTCCCATTGAAAGCTCTGTCACCTGTATTAAATTATAACAGTAGATAAATAAACAGTATAAATATATATACAGTGCTGTATCAATACATCAATAACTTTAAGGATGTGTGTTTTCTGTATATATAGAAAGAGATCTTTACTACAGCAGAAAAATTGTGGGTATTACCTTTTTTTATAATAGGTTTCAAATATACAAAGTAATGGCCCCTAAGTTATGGAAGCTGGGTAGAAGTTCTTACTATTAGTAATTCAGAATACTACTAAGCTGGTCAGATTATTTTACACTTTCCATATAGCCAGTTATGAACTGCTTGATTTATTAGCTGTAAGTATCTTTAATTTCTATAGAGTAATTAGCATTAATGACGCTACCAATGGCAGAATTAATGGAGGTCTTGTACTCTGGGGCTTTTTTCTTCTGTGGGACGCAACATAATGCTGAAGAGTATCACAGGCTGTCAAGTTTTGTTTCCCCATAAATGATGAGAAACCAGGTATTCAACAGGGACAATTTGACTTTTACTAGCAGGAAATGAAACAACTGAGATGACACCTCTCATATCTGATATCCAACTTTACAGATTTGATCTGCTTAGTAATTGTTTGATGTAAATGGCTAAGTTGAGGTCTTGCTGCCCCAGTTCTGGGAATTGACTGCACACAGTCTGTATAACTAATGGGTTTTGCTCTGACAAATACCCATGGATGCCTCAGCACTGGAAGTGTAGAGAATGAAAATAACAGACCTTAATGTGAAATCCCTTGAGTTGCCATTTTCATTTATATGGGTGAAAAAATATGTTAAGAACTTAAGAACTCAATAGCATAAAATCTGAATGCCTTGGGGCATGGATAATCTCTGCAATGTTTTGACAAGAGGGGGGTTTTTCCTACTGAGGAAAATACTGATATCTACTCCTGCTTGCAATTCCTGTCAGTCCAGAATGCGGCTCTGGCAGCTGTCTGAAAAGTTTACCATAACCTACTGACAGAAAGAAATTTGACAGGCAGATACAAAACAGAAGTCAAAATATTAAAGGAGAAAGGAGCAAGCCCAGCACAAGTGAGTTCCCAAAATTACCTCAGGAAGAGATAAAGCCCCAACAGCAAGCTGGATAATGCTTCAAGAGTAAATGCAACATGTTGTTTCTTCTCTTACCTCTTTCTCTGTTCCACTTTGATCTGCAACCAGTTGGTCAAATACAGTGCCGTAATCTTCATATATTTTCTGCATCTCATTTATGTGACTTGCTACTTTTTCCATTGCCTTCAGTGCTTCTGTAAGGTTTAAAAATTTCATACACAGCTATGTAATTATTTTGTCTTTTCTAAATATGGTGATTTTAAATTGAATTACCCTTGAGGCACATAAAATGATGTTGCCTTCCCAAGGTCTGGTGAGCTGAATTCTAGCTCTATATCAGTACTTCCTCATAGCAACAGTCAAAGAAACACTAGTCAGAGTAAGTGAAAAATGCTCGTGTGGTGTTTTAAATGGCTGAAAAGGCTGCAATAAGCATTCCAGTGTCAAGCCCCCCAAAGTTTTCAATATTTATAGCAGTACGATAGTACCATGGTTAAGTTTTGCATCTTGTAAATATAGGGCTGCTAGGACCTTTGGAGTAATCTACTCCTCCTAGAATAAGTTATCTAATGATCTTTAAGAGAAACAAATTGCATTTGTCTTATCCCAGAATGGACAAAGAAATACAGTGTGAGGCTGTACAAGTTCCTCATAGGCTGTACACATGGACTGCTGGTGGACAGGTTTTGTTTAAATTGTGTTTTCCAAACAAGAATGTCACTAGATTCCATTAGAGTTTTGTATTAATCCAGAACAGAGTCTGGAAGGATTCTGGAAGGACAGGGATCAAGTTTCATCAAGTCTTAATGGCACGGCATTTTAGCTGTTTACCATCAATCCTGACCTGCAAATAAGTTTTCACCCCCAGCTTGTTTGGGGAAGAGAACAGCACGGGAAGTTCCTTTGGAAGTCAGTAAGCCTTACGAGTTTTTACTGACGGTGTATTTTGTTTGCATCTGTTTTGTGAAAATGACAGTTGATCCGTAAAACACATCTCTTGATTTTCATCCACCAGGTGCTGACAGATCTGAACTGGAATTTGCCAGGGTGAAGTCCCAGGCATGCGAGGCCAGAAAAGCAATCAACTCTAATGCATGTTAGGTAAGTCTCTCCACATGGGAGGACTGCAAACATTTGACAAAGATCTCTTCTACACAAGTAAGAGTGACAGAAGCACCTCATACAACAGGTATTTCTTTCCGTGGTGCTCTTAAACTTTGACATATTTCAAGATCTAAATAATAACCACAAGATGGAGCCTTGGTCAGTGTTTCTCAGTGGGTTTAAAAAACAAAAAAGGCAACACTGTGACCTGACATGCTCCTGTGCGTGAGGATAAAGATCCCAGTCCTACTTGCCATGGCAAATCCTGGGCATACCTATTTCTCAAAGGGATTTGGAGGTACCAAGTAGGACTTTAGCTAAAGGAATGAAAAAAATACTTTTTACTTTTAAGGGGAGGGAAGGAATTCTCTCTGGACTTTGACAAGTTCTGTGCTATCTACCAGAATGCCTACCTGTATCTTCAGAAAGGGCAGGAAATAAAACTTAACTCATATTTCTGTAGAAGAAGTTACCTGTCAAGTGATAATGTTCCTCACTCTCATTGTCTGTCAGAGACACCAGTTCTTTTAAAAGCAGAGGATATTTCAGCACTCTCTGAACAGGCTTTATGAGATATGACTCCAGTGTAGAAGAATGTTGCTTTGTGGGGTTTCGAGCATCCAGAAAGGTCTTAAAGGCACTATCTGTTTTGGCTAGATGAACAAAAAAAAAATAAAAAAAAAAAAAAAAAAAAAAAAAAAAAAAAAAAAAAAAAGAAAATTAGAAAAGGATATGCTCAGTTGAACATGAAAGTCATGGAAGCTACAGTAATTGAGAAACATGGAAAGGCAACTTGAACCCAGCACCAAAACTCTCACCCTTTCCAAGGAATTATTTACAGAGTAGTATACACTCTTCATTTCATAATAATTTCCTGCATCAAATAACATTCCAAAGGGCTGAGAGAGTAATTCCTGATTTAGTCTACCATTTGTTGCTGCTTTTCAGGAGTCTGGGCCTGCAGACAGCACAAACTTTCTATAGCTCTCCAGGCTACTGCCTGGAGGTTACAAAAGGAATCTTATTCTTCAGGTCTGTCTGTACTTCAGCTGAAGGTCTGATCTTAGATCTTCCTGTTAAAAGACACCTGATTAGTCCAGTATTTATTCCTTGATTTTATCCAATATTCTCTGCAAGTTGCCGAGACTTGTTGCAGTAGTTCACTGCAGTTTGAATTCATGCAAATGAATTACAGTAATGAAGACAATAAATTACCTCTCTCAAGAACTTTCTGAACTTTGATGTGGTTTGCACAGAAGCCACTGTATAGTTTGAAGTGGTCAGCATAATACAGAAAGGAACCTCCAAGGGAAAACAGCAATTTCTGAAATCAACACAATCAAAGTATTAGTTCACTACTAGAATCCTAAATAAATATTCAGGCATACAACAAGTAGACTCAATGGTGAATTATCATTATCTACCTTTCTGTACATATCTCATATTTGAAGATATATATATACATATTTANCATGATATTTTTGTATTTTGCTGATTATAGAGGTCAGCCTATTTAGGCATAACCTGCAATTTTCTCCTTTCTTCCTGAGCAGATATTCTGTTTTACTTTAATTTCAGGCAGCACAGGAACAAAAATCAGCAGACATATAACTATGTTGTGCTGGGAAAAAAATGTGAGCCATAGGAAGCAAGGCATAAAAGTGCCAAATCCAGAAGGGACAGAATAAAACAAATACAGGATTGTTTTCCAGCTGTTTTCCTTTTTTCAGGCAGGTGGTAATTACAGGACACCTCTGATGTTCTTGGATGAAGGGGAGGTTGGGAAGATGTGGGAGGGACTGAATCACAAGAGAGAGGTTGTTAGAAAAATGCCTCCCAAAGCAAATTCAAGAAAGGAGTAGTGAGGGAGGAGGAAAGCAGCCCTGTCCCCTCTTTTGATCAATGTTTGCTTCACAAAATGCAGCAAGTGTTCAGCAGACCTGTCAACAGTTGTGCTCAGTCCTGAGCCCGTGCCTCCATCGCCAGGGAATCTCCTTCCTCCAGTCAGGGCAGGTACTGGGTGGTGCTACAGCCATTTATACTTCACAGGGCCACTTCTTGGGCCTCATGGGAAACTCGTGTGGCATTTAACAAGAAAAGCTCCCAGTCTGTTGGGGGTTAGTTGGGCACAGCAGGGAGAAGCACAGGCAGGGCAGAATTCAGCACAGTGAGTAAACTCTGCAAAGGAGTTCTGCCTCACAAACACTGCCAGTTTATCGTGAACTCCAAGTCTACTCTGCCTTTTCCCATGTTGCAACTTTTGCCATGGGGGAGGAAGATAAGACCTTGAAAAGTAGCGTTTCTTTCATTGCTGAATACAACTCTGTAATCCAAAGTAAAGCTTCAAACATAAAAGCAACCGTACAAAACTTCTTAGAGCCAGAAACTTCTTGAAGCCAGATTTTCACAAACGTTTGCAGGCACACTACAAAGTATGAAATTATGAAATAGTTACCCGGAATTGAGATGGTGTTTCCAATGTATTGAAATCTGAGGAAGAAGATATTCCATCTTCAAGGGTCTCCAAAAACACCTTCTGGAAATCTAGCATTTCTGGCAGGCTGCCAAACAAAGATTCCATCTGTGGAAAATATCAGGCTATGAAGTGTAGCACTCACAGACCTAAAAGTGGTCTTTTGAAAATGGTGGACTAAGGAGATGTAACACACAAAGAGATTGCAAAGGCTAGTAATGTCTTTGTTAATACTTTTCAAGCAAGTTTTATAAAAAATCCATACAATAAGTGAAGGTTTCTCTGCAATTAATTCAGAAGATTACCCCTTAAGAAAAGGAAGTGATGCACACATCAGAAAAAAAGGCACTGCCTGGTGTCATTCCTGTTGACATCTTTGTGGTTTGCGTTTTCTGTCATGCTCTCAGCAATGAAAAACCCAAACGCCAAGGTCTTAACCCATGAAAGAATGACAAGGACATTTTTTCAGATATTCTCTCACCTCATCCTGAGTAAGGAAGGTTTCTTTTTGAAGGGGCTCCAAGTATAGCTCAAAGAGACAGCTCAAGTCCTGCAAAAAAGAATATTTGTTCACTTTTTCTGCACCATTTGGAAGCTTTTTTTTTATGTGGCAACCCTGAGGTAGGGGTACATTTGTGGAATGAACTCAAAGATACAATTCCTTTTCAGTAACAAAATAGCCTGCATGTTGTTAGCACTGAAGTTACTGCTAAATTAGAGGCAAGATGATTTCAGTGTACTGTTTTTGTTTCATCCTTAAGGCTTTACAACTTGATTATAACAAATGGTATTTTAGCCTAGCATGAAGAATAATTTTTACAGATGATTGTTTTCGAATGAGTCCATCCGTGTGAACAGCATCAAATGTTTTAATTATTTATGTTAAATAAAATATATCTATAGCCACTTATTTAAACCTCTGTAGTAATATTCCAAAGGACATGTAGCATTTTAAAACCCTATAAACTGAGCACTTATTACAGTGTTCAGTTATGTTGTCAGGTAGGTGAGATCAAGGGCTTTTTCAGTCACTTCTTCAAAAACTTAGTGCCATATTTGAAGACTTACTACCTCACACCAAAGCATGACAGCAGGGCTGGGGCCCACTACAGTGCTCTCCAGCCCTAAGAATTCTACTTAATTAAGGAATTCTACGTAAAAGGAATAATAAGCAGCTCCCTGAAAATGCCGTAACAAATATTGCAAACTGCCAGGATTTTTCCTGATGCAAAATTTCATATATATCAGTGGCCTCCAAGGTTATGCTTTGTTCAAGTGATTCCCCTAAAAGAAGCATTGGGTGGACATAAGCAAGGGTCCAGCACATGGCTATATTAGCACATCAGTGGATGAAGTGTTTTCTTTTCCACAAACATTATTGCAGCAAGTACTGACATCTGTAAATACATGTTTTGAGATCCAGAAGAGGAGATGATGCCTTCTTGCTGAAGGTTCAGTGAAATTGATGCTTTCATATTTCTTTTGGCATCCAGTCACATGATTTTAGAATTCATAAAAAGAAGAGAGGTACATTGAACAAATTGCAGGCTTATCAGTCAGAAGAGGAAGAACTTCCATATCATGCTACAACCCACTGAAGTTGTGCCTTTTAACTTTCCTGGTTCAAAAATAATCATGCACTCTTTTCCACATACTCATTTGGAAGAACTGTTGTGTTCTTCTACCAGATTTATTTTCGCCTTGAAAACTGGGGTGACATCACCTGAAAAACCCTTTCTGTTTGCAGGTATCTTCTCCCACAGATGACCACTCTCCAATACAACGACAATTTGACTCCAACTAATGCTACTACATCAAATGCTACAGCCCCAGCTACAGGAGCGAGACTGCCAGAAACAACAGGAACAATTAGATAAGGAGACTTTGTAGGTTATGGCCCTTGTGGAAGGCTGGTTGTATAAAGACAAGATCAAAATATGTTAAGACCATCCACAAGTCACAGTCAGCCTCAAAAACAAGTGAGCCCTGCTTTTTCTTTTACCTTGACATAAGATTTCTCGGTGTCCATAAGTTCTTGGATGACTTTCCTCAGTCTGTCGGCATCAGAAAGATGGCGAGCCAGTGGTCGTGGAGGTGGATCCTGGTTGTCCTTCTGCCCTTCCATATTGCTTGCTTGGACTTCTTGGAAGTTCCGGCACAACGCACTGATCTGTTCTGCGCTCTGTTAAGTGAGGAGAAACAGACAAGTGATGTTTTAGAATACAAGTTGTACTACAGTTATTTCTAAATTCCTCCTGTTTTGCTCTTGTTCCAAATTCAGGGGCCGGAGCATGCCACTGATTTTTTGTCAGACATGTATCTTGACAGCTTTGAACAGCTTTAATTTATAGCAGAACCAGATCAGAGCAGTAAAAAGAATGTAAAATTGCTAGTGATTTTCAGTCTTCAGATACAAGCTCATGGAGTGCAAAAGATGAGAGAGATGTATCACATACTTTGATTCTTATGACACTATCATCACACTGTTTTCCACCTCTCTTGTTTTGCAAAACTCACTGCATCAAAATTTAAAGAATTAGATAAATGTCTTGTAAGCATCCAGAATAATTCTTTTATATTTCATCTGCTACCTATATTGCATTGCATGTTTTGTTGTTGCTTTCTAAACATTGAGACATGGAGCTGAGGGTTCAGATTCCAATATTTGGGAATATCAAAAGATGGTCATATGTTTTCTCTCCAAGGATGCAACTGCATATCAGGATCTTCTGCTTTCAAAAAAGGCAAATGGAAAACTAAATATTTGAGATTCTTTAAAGGAATGATTAATAACAGAATGAAAAAATCCTAGAAAATTTTCAAACAAGGTAGGAACTGAAGATAGAAAAACAGCAGTTAATCTTGTAATGCAAAGATGGAAGACAAGGAGATATTTCTGACACTATGAAATAGTGAGTAATTTGGTCTTGGATGACCACAACTAATATCCAAGAGAAACTTCTGCAGGCCATAACCTTCAATGCTTAATTTGATATTACTCCATTGTTCTCTTTCTTACACGGTGTTTCCCTGAAAGCTAAAACATCACCACCATTACCCAATTCTACATAAACAGCATTCAGTATCCACATCTTTGTACTACACAAAACAATTCTTCTATAGTGCTTCTGTCATTCAGACACTTGCACAAATTGGACAATTGTATGTGACATTTATCATTTATCACCTTGTATTTAGCCAGTGCATTCAAATGAGGACTACATGAAGACTCCCTTATTTCATGTATAAGTCTTTTTTCAGTGATATCTATCAGGACATGAGTGCATTTCAGAACTGTCTTAGTTTGTACTTTATTTGTTCCACAAGCTGTTTCAAGTCATCCTTTTTGGGTGTCCTGGAATCGCCACTGATTACCTGTGTAGCTTGGTTCACCAGCATGCTAGGCCATCAAATGAACAAATGCAAAAGTTAATCTGCAAATGAACTGAACTATACCAAGTCTTCTAGTAAAGTAGAGGCTAAATGGACTAGCAATATTTAATCTCAACCATTCCGTACAGGTGATAAAACACCTGTATGATGTTAAAATGTCAGATATTTGCCACATAGTCCATATTACTCTGTAGCTTCCCAGCTCCCAGTTTTGAAAAATGCCACCACTCTAAAAAAAAGATGAAGCTACTTTCCTCACTGATATGTGCAACCATCTTCATAATCCAGTATAATGATAGCTTGCAGGACTATGAAATTTAGATACATTTAGTATTTTCAACACTTATTAGGACCAAAAAAAATGCAATATGAATTGAATGGTGTTTGTTAGAATTGCAGCTCCACAGCAATGAAATAAATTTAAAAATTGTAGTCAGTCTGTGACACTGAAATTAATTGGTGGCTTGCAAACAAATAGTTTAGGAAGTGGTGCGTGGGTGTGGGGAATATTTTAAAGCTGCTTCTAAACAACTGAATGCCAAAGCACTTCAGTTTTGTTTTCTTTGTTTCTGATGTCAGAAAGGTTTGTATTTATATCAGATGTTTCAGATTTTACACTCTCTACAGCTCAAGATGCGCATGGGCAGCTTGATTTACATCAGCCTGATGACTGATCAAGGACACTGGGATCAAGGATGCAAGACAGCCTATTGAAAGCAAGTCACAAGCTTCATCATCAGGCACATTTTTACAAGGAAGAGTTAGAAGTTATCAAGGTGTTATATAACAAGGAATAGTTATCCTCTATTCCTCCTCAATCATCTTTGCATACAGAGCAGGCAGACATTGTGGAACTTGCTATTTCTACATCCCCTTGAGTTTTGGGGTCAGTGCTGCATCTGTCACTGAGAATCACTGTATGGGAAAACATGGAAATAGAAGATACTCCTCAACATAAATACTTCTTGGTCACCTAAGCAGTATAATTTTGCTGTCAGAAATTGTTCTGCATAGCTGGCCTAAGCCCAAGGCACAGGACTACCTCTCAGGTACTGCTGAAAAGCATTGATTTTTAAAAACTTTAATATGTTCCTGGATATATTTGCAAATTTGGCTTTAAAAATATTGCCCTTGATCTCCCTGCTCACAGAATCTTGTCTTTTCCTTAAGTCTTTCTCCTCTGTGTCCTTCCTTTTACAAGAGAGTAGAGTCTTCCAGACCATGCAATATCCAGACCTCACTCTTTGAACCCACTGTGGTATTTACACTTGGGTCACAGGACAAAAGTACATCCACATAACATAGACCACAGAAGATGAAGGAACCCATTTTGCCCGTGGAACCACTGGTCCTTGTCAAGGAGCCTAGTATAAATGAGAACATAGCTACAAATAAGTAGAAAAGCATAAAACAATTCTTCCTCCATGTTTCTTCCCAAAACTCTCTTACCACCCAGATCTCAACCCTTTTCTTCTAGGGTTCCGGATGCTACTTTTTGCCACTGACACTAAACAATTTCCTGTCCTTTTGAACGGTGTAAAAGAGATCCTTTCTTGAAAATCTCTAGTGACAACCGCTAGGACCACCTCTTTTACATCTGGCATGTGTGGGCAGGTGAGGCTCAGCCTCTGCCCTCTATTTGGGGTTGCCCTGCAGCTGGGATTTCAAAGCCAGCTGGGCATTCTGCATGTCAAATCAAAACTTGGTAGTCCAGTGCCCTTAAGCCAGGAAGTCTCAAAAGGAACCCCCTCTTGATACTACACACATCCACTGCTATCTTGAATTAAGAAGGGAATTAACCCTGAATTTGCTCTGATCTGTCTATTAACCTTGACATTACAATGGTTTATACAGGCAGACATGACTCTCAGATAAAACGGATAAATTCCTCAAGCACGTAGCTGATTTTATTTGCACAGGACCAATAATCTTTGTACTTTGTAAATAGTAAAAAATTATTTGTGCTAACCTCTATAGTGTGCAGCTTATCAGAATAAAAACATTTAAATCAGTAAAAAAGAGAAGTCCAGGTAACTGACTACACATAAGGCTGCAAGGTAGCTGAGTACAGATAAAAGGTGAGGAGAAACTACAATGGAAGCGGCAAACTTCCTCCAAAATCCATTACTTGAGTTTATGCATGCTGCTTACAGGGGTCTACAAGCAGCTTCAGCCTTCCTTTGGCACTGAACAGCAAAAAGATAAGGCTAAATATCAAAAAATTTAGACTAACAGTGCCAGAGGTGGGAAAGAAAAATGGAGTTTATGTATGGTTTAAAGGGAAATAAAATCTCATTATACTTGTATTTCAGGGAGAAGGAAGCTAAGGAGCAGTGTGCTGGTTTATTGGCCATATTCAAGATTTTCCAACAAAGCTGTATAAACTGTTCTACAGATCTACCAGTCAGGGAAAGCAACCTCCTGCCCAATACTCTCTTGGCCCTCAGAAAACTGAAGGATGTGTAGAAGTAGCCTGGAGAAACATTTCTTTCATCTCTGCATGTTTGCGATTTAGGCTTAAGGTTCCACACCCTTCTGCAAGGAGTATTCTCTGTGAATGTGGACTGTTCAAAGTAACCTTTGAAGGGAAAATTCCAGACCACAGAGATATCACCTTGACCCATGGCAGCCAGCAACCACAGTGGTGCTCAGCTTGTCAGATGGAGATGCAGCACATTCTGTTTTCAATAATAGTTATGATAAGAAATATTACAGATTATTCCCCTAAAGTGAGCAAAAAGATACTCTTACAAGGATGTCTTACAAGTTTTCTTTACTTCTTGCAGACAAGCATATCATCATTTGAGGCTGTGCTATCCCCACCAGAGTAACAAAATCCCATAAAATTAATCAGTGAGAGAGCAGAAGACATTAATCAGCAGTGGTTAAGAACTAGCACAACGATTTCATGGCTATCCTGTGACTTTCTATTGAATTATACTGATTGAGCATAAATGCTGCACAAGGTCAATTAGTGTTACAGGGTCTCTGCATGCTGCTGTTTACGTTACCCTCATTTATACATACCATGTACTCTGCCAGTCTGTCAGGGTTTGTTTGAAACAATGATGGAAGGGAATATTTTAGTGGACTGAGAAAACTCTACAACAGCTTAGGAAAGACCCCTTGGTGAAGTGAAAGCCATGCATGTCCTTTGAAGAGTGTTCAGGATTCAATATTCTTGTGCAGAACACAGACCACATCCGTGGGCTGGATCACCAAGCCTTTGAACTCCCAACCCTAAGAGGAAATGTGCTCAGAAACATCCGGCAGAAATAGATTAGACTTGTGCCCTCCAAAAATGAACAGCAACACGTCAGCTCTGTCTGCTGTATGTATTTCCAGGAAGACTGAGTGCACCAGTCAGCAGAAGAAATACAATTACATGGAATTTTGAGCGATGAACAACTAGTCTGACATGTTTACACCCCTCACTCTGTGCAAAAGGAAAGCTCTTGGAGATGTCCATCCCTTTTACTTTCTGTTAGAGGGTGGTCCTCTCCAGAACAAAGTCACCATTTTTTTATGGGTGCATCACTCTATGGTCATTTCTAGCATCTCCTCAGACTGGGAAGTACTTTATAACCAAGCAACATAAAAGGCTAGAAAGTTGCAGACTTTAGCTTCCTTAAAGACCACCAAAAAAAGTTGCTTTATGTTAGACACCAATACAGTACCTCACTCCTCCAATTTGTTCATTAAAACTGAAAAATGCCAGCAGAGCTTTACTGAAAAGCACTTCATGGGATTTTCACCAGAGATGTCTGGACAAAAGTGCTGCTCAGCTTTTGACAATAGAAGCTAAACCAAAGCAGTAGCCTCAGTCATTATTATCCTTCTGCCCCTTCTCCTCTTCCCAACTTCAAGGCCACTCAATATGAGCTCCTGACTCACAATAAAATTCTAGGATCTGCTTTGTTTCACTCTGTCTCTTGTGTATCTTTTAATGAAAATATTTAAAACTTTGCTAAAAGAAGGGCATTTTTTTTCAGTGTCCACTCAGATCCTTCATAACAATAAGCAAAGCATACTCAGAGTTATGTTTTAAGGAGGGAGAAACAAATCCTCTGCGCTACAGGATGAGAAGGTGCCTTGCTAGACACTACCAGATTATACAAAAGGCAAGGAATTAACAAGAAACTTCAGTCTTTGAGTTAGAATTTTCCAATTTCAGAGAGATTTACATTAGCAAATCAGCCTATTAACAGAATTAGATGTCACCAACCTCATTTAGAATTATCACAAACACTATAAGAAGAAGGAGGGGCTGCTGACCCAGAACTTCTTCCCAGAGAACAGAGGGTAAGGCCTGAAAGAAGGCTGAACACACAGCTGTGTAAAACTGCCAAGATGCAACCCACCTGATGTGATGCTTGAGTTATAGATGTTTGCATGGTGGCAAATCTTCCCTCTCACCTGCCACACAGAGAGATGCCCGTTTTTCTCTTTGAGTGCAGAAGAGCCATCTGTGGTGACTGAGGTACTTGACTAAAACTTTTGTTATAAGCCAAGTCATGCAGCAGGGACCTGGGCCCAAGAGTCTGCACTGACCAGGTCCTCAAGACAAGCTCATAGATGCTGTGCTCAGTTTCTCTAGAATCAGTCTCCAAAGTCAAATGCAAAATAGAAATGATTTCCATCGCAGGACACTAAATCCTGACTATACAAAATGTAAAGATGAGAGCCTTGGGGAAACAAAAAGAGTTACCCTGACAGCTCAGGTCACAAAAAGGAGAGTCTTATGAGGCAACATCAAAGCACACAAGAAAAATGTTCCCAAATTCTTATTTTGTAAAAAACTGACAGGTCTTCCTACCCCAGGTCATTATCCTGATGTTGTCAATTTTAATGCAGGAGGCTCATGTTATTTTTCTGCCACCTGTGTAATATATATATATAACTTTCTTATATTTTACCAGCTTTACCTTGATTATAGACTGTATTCTTCCCTCCCTATTTCCACGATACTAACTTAATTGGGAAAAAACACAGAAACAGTTAAAATATTCATGCTGCAGTTATTTCCAAATTTCCATGAGGAATCTTTTTAAAACCTTCCCACTTCTTGTCAAAATATGGATCTTACTTAGTCCTTTCTCTGAGAGATGCAAGAAATAACAATTTTCTTGAGCCCAGCAGCAAACTGTGCAGGCAACCAACCCACCCTTCCCTCCCCCAAATTTCAGAAACCCCAAAGCCTCTCCCATGCAGAGTGCCGGTACAAACTCAGCCTCCGACTACACACTGTGAGAATCCATTATTTGATTACTAATGCAGGTACAGGCAGCTTGGATGCTCCTGCAGCCCCGTCACCCCAGCCTAAGTAAGCAGCACCCCCAGGTGAAGCCACGCCGCTGCAGAACTCACCACGGAGAACATCCTGTGCAGGGAGCCGTAAGCTGCTGCTGCCTGCTGCTGGGTTTTGCGAGCCAGCGCTAAACTCTTAGCTCTGGTTTTACTCCTCCTGAAGGCGGGCATTGTGGCTTGTGAATACGAACTTTGCCAAAGGAAAAGGGCCCTCGGAAGGAAGCCACGGATGTTGTGATCCCCCACAAACACACCTTCCCTCTGAGCTCAGCTGCACAAGTTTCTCTTTTGTGCTGATTACACGAAGTCAGAGACGCTGACAACATCCCAGTGTAAGGAGGCTAAGCAGCGTATGAGAGTACAGACAGACCTGCCATGCCTCCCTTTATTGCTGCAAATGAAGGGAAAAGATGCTAGATGAAAAGATTTTTTTTTATAAATAGCTTGATGTGATGAGTGCAGGATAAAGTCCAGTTATGACAGGGGAAGATGGGCTTGATCTCCCCAGAAATATACCTGCCTCCCTGCCTGTGAAATTTACTGCATAAACAAAACATCAGGTGCTTTGAGAAAGTTAGCCAAATACCTAAAAATATCCAGAGGGTGCTGACTGCCCTGAAGGTCAGCATGATTTATCAATAGCACTGATGCTCTGTCAAGGGTATATGCTGCTAAATGTTGTGGCATACAAATGCTCTTACAATGATAAATTGAAAAACAAATGGGCAGCTCTCTGGATGATTTCTTTATATAATTATGCTTGTCCTTTGTTTGAACTTTTAGCCATAATTACATCAATAAAAAGAAATTTAAAATGAGCTCAGTGATAAATTCAGACTTGAAAGTAAGAGTTCTGATTTTGACATATTTACACAAAACCAATTTGGTCTACAGATAGCTTACCCTAAGAACAATGCAGCTTTAAATAAAACATTATAGGACATGACAACATTGAACTAAAGAGATAAAAGACTGACAAGCAATTAATAAAAGGAGAACTACACCAGTGGCATAATAAAACACAGCAACTCCCATATTGTCCCTATCACAGCACTCCTGCAGTGCAATGAAGTTGAGCTGTAAGGCTTCGTTCAACACTGCCCTCAGCAGCACCTATTGCTCCCTAGCAAACCCTTCTCTTGAACCCAAATGATGCACCAAGCCTGGGTATCTATGTCCTTGGTTACGAGTGTGCTGCTTCTAAGGTTTCAAGGATGTTCACCTTCATACAAGCAAGGGAATAACTCAGCTTTCTCCTTTAATTACTGCAATTAAACTTACATCCATCTCTTTCCAAATCATTAGCACAACTTGACAGCTCAGCATTTGCCAAACTGTACGGCTCAGTCACTGAGAGGCTGCCTATCAGAGGAAAAATTATGCTGGAGCCCTGAAACAACATGCTGCTGATAAGACACGCAGAGCACATCATAGCAGCAGGAACCTCCTGCTTAGCGGATGGACGGTGTCCTTTCTTTCTCTTGGAGACATATCAGGTTCACTGGGGGAGAAGACTCTCAAAATTTGAGGAAATGGTCCTGAAGGGGCAAGAGAGGTTTTTCCTGCTCCCTAACATTTAATTTTTCAGTACATGTACAGTCTGGTTTAAAAATCCAAATTCATAGTTTACTGTGCAGCATGTACAAGGCCACTGTTCTTATCCACCATTAGTGGTTGCCTCTGAAGTAGTCCACAGATCCTAGGGATCCACAGAGCAAGTCTGAAGCTAAACAAAATTAAATAAGTAGTTTGTGGAAATTAAAAGTTTACAGTGCTGCATATGGCGTTTTAAAAATAACACAGGTCAGGTCACTAGATCCATGTGTATTAAGAGTACAACTATACTTTATGGAGAGCTACTGTTTCTTTGTTTCCTATCTGCATTAGTCATGGCACTTTCTGTTTTTCTAATAGATACATGTTAAAACACAGCTCATCCACTGGGACCAAGAAAAAAAAAAAAAGGTTGCTAAATTTCAGGTCCAAGCAATATCGTCAATCTTGATGAAAAACAATGACAGGCTTTTTTAATTCCATATTAGGAAGTTATTCTTCCCCAGATTTGCTAATTAAGCTTGCATTATTAGCTAGCCATATGCCAGCTAAAAGATGTTACCAATTAACAGCTTTTTTTTAATGTGTATTCATTAGAAAAAAGACAATTATGTTTCAGTAATCTTTCCATCTCCTATTGAGAGACTTAGACAAATCAAAGAGGGGAACAACACAAACTAAAGCAAAGCAAATGAATGAATGCTTTTCATTTAGCCTTCCTTCTTCTCTAGAAGCACACAAGCAACACTCAAGTACTTTTCAAAAACAAGTGAAATAATCCATCACTGTGAAATATTTTTAAGATCACTGGAAAAATGACATAGCCCTGTTGTTTGTTCCTGTGTACTTTGAATAAGGCACATTCCCTTTACCGACATCTGGTTTTCATCTTTCCATTTCAGTGGCACCAGCCTTGATAGTTACCATAACAGTGACACCCTTCATAATACAAGCTTCCCTCTATTGTCCCAAAACGTGTAGGTGTGCTTATCTGCATCCAGTTCATTTCCCATCCTGCTTTTGCCCTTAATGCATGAAGGTAAAAGGCTAATTTTGCCCCATTGGTGTACACTTTGAATGAAAGAAAACAATGGCTTGCCTGCAGGACAATCCTGAGCACTTGTGGGCTATTTTGTAACATCAGTCTGGACCGCTGGTGACACAAAAGCATAATTAATATACACAACATACATATGTAGACCCACATACACACACACACACACACATATATATATATAAATATACATGTACTTACGTGCCCTGCACTAGCAGGAGCTCTGCAATGTTAGCTGTCTCTAAGCATTATAAACTCAGGATTAGTAGAGCTTGTCTCCAGACCTCTACACTGATGTAGAGGGAGTCTGTTTTTTAATTTTTATAACTGTGGGTGGATAATCTTTCTGCATATTTTCCTGTCATGCTTATTATACTAATAACATTGTTTTTAATGCTGTCAAAATGTATTTTAAAAGCATAATTGACCACAGTGATGACACTTGCTTTAATTCCAGTGACAAAAAAAATCAGTTAACATGCCAAATGGTTAAAATGAATTCTTGTTTTATTTCTAATTTTGAGCATCTTAAATATTGTTTGTAATGTTCTCACTCAACGTGTTTTTTGCTGAATGCAAAAACTTTTCTCAAGGATTGAATTAGAAACTATAGCAACCCCTGAGACATTATCTTTGGAGTTGCATTCATGTTTCACAATACAGTTTTGCAGTGTGCCACCTTTGGAGGCAGAGAAGGCAACTCCTAGCTATTCCTGTTAGCAGCCAGCATTTTGCAATCCATAATTTAAAAGATGCAGTAACTCCCCTGTAAAGACAAATATAGATTCTCTGAACTCTACACTAACCTCTCCCCTGGTTTTGGCAAGGCTTTGTTCAGGCACTACAGCAGGATTGTGCTGTCTCAGAAGGAAATAATCACCATGTGAGAGGATATCTATGTCTGCTCACAATATATTAAGAGATAACAGGTAAAAAACCATGAAAATCTGGTGGAACCTCTCTGTGCATCTGACTCAACTGACCCCTTACCTTTTTTTAATTCTTTTTTTAAATTCTTCTGCTTCTTTCATTATTTCATGTATCTTTTTGTTATCTTTTATTTTGCAATATTTGCTGCAGGTAGCAGATGTTTTTTGGTTTTGGAATTTCAGGTCTACCTTTGTCATTACATGTTCTGACAGAGCAAAATAGGAATCAAAACCTCATTGAAGTTACAGTGGCATCTAGGATGCAGTATTTATCTGAAATCCTAATACTGAAACTTTATGCAACTTTAAAGTGACTTTGTGTGCTATGGGTGACTGCTGGGCACATCACATACCTTGGCATGCGCTAAAATTTGGCTTAGGCGTTTTGCTTCGCAAGGCAAAAGCACATACATTACTGTCAGCACTGTACTGAACAGTGTCTTGATTTTTAAAAAAAAACAAGCAAACCACTAAATATCCTGCAGCTGGCAGAGAGGTTACCCAGTTCTCTGGGTCTGTCAGATTAGGTATCTCTGCCTCTCACTGCAAAGTGAAACGCTGCCGTCACATCCTGCACTGCAGGTGACCGGGGTTTCTTTGGGAGGCGCGGGCTGGTGGGCTCCAGGCAGCTTCCTGCCCTTCATCAGTGAAGTCATGGCTATCTCCAGAGACACTGCTAACCATATCCTGTTGCAATGATTCAGGCTGCTTTCACATGCTTCCATTTTCATCTGCAGGTAAGCCTTACGGATTTTTCCCAGATGACTACAAAGAAAAGCTGTGTTGTAAGTCATCTCCCACTGGCTTCCTTCATTTGCAAGCATCAACACAGCAGAATTTGTTTGCCTGATCAAAACCATCTGCATGCTTTACACCAAAAGCTGTCTCAGTACTTTTGAGAGGACGTTTCCTTCAGTTGGAGGAAAGACAACAAATACCCCCTCCCCCTAAGTCCCACGGTGTCAATGTAATAGCACAAAACAAAACACCACAAGGTCACACCTCTGCATGCAAGAACTGCACATACTGTGTGCAATTCTTATGCCTCCCTAACCAGTAACTATGCAAGCAGGTCTCCATCTACAGCCTGACCAGGTTACAGGTTCACATTAGATACAGCACTTTCCATGCTTTAAGCCTTGTGGTTTGCAGCTCCTTTGCTATGTTACAGCTCTTACATTTGAATTTTTGGCCATCCATAGGGGATGCAGAACTGCACAATGAACACAACAAAGTGAAGTCCAGGACTGGGCAGTAGCACTCACTGGTAGGTTTACAGTAAGCCTTCTGTAACCTATAGTCTACCAGTTCTGGTGCCTTTTCCGAGCAAGAGATTAATACACTGAAATCTAGATTAATTAGCAAAATTCTTAGGAACCTCTAATGGGCTACAGTTTCACTGATACCCTTCTCAAGAGGCACAGGAAGACAGCAGGGGTCTGGCAGTGGCTCCACACTGCTGGAGCCACCAGCTCTGGTTGGATCACCACAGGCTGGGCTATCTGCAAGGGAAGCACAATAATTAGCAGAACTCCCCACAGACTTGTCATGCTTTCAATGCAGAATGGTCCCCTCCAGGCACAAATGAATCAATGTTCTCACTGCTGAGAACATGCTATTTTCCCATATTAGCTCTGAGATTCCCTAAATGCATGTCACATCTGGAAGAAAATGACACTTGGATTGCAGAGGCTCTACATGATTTTGAGAGTACCATGTTGTTAATCCCCCTCCTACAAAGTACAAAAAAAAAAAAAAATGTTAATTGCAGACTACTCCGACTACTCCCCAAGCTTTTGGATGTCATCAACTGCTAAAGAGAAGTTTTCGTGATTAAAATAAAGGAAAAATCCTTAATGTCCTATGGATGCTGAGTAAACCTTCAGGCAGGCAGCTCTCCTGCAATTAATTATTAATTAACTTGCTGCGCAAGTGGGAACTGCCCAGGCAATGCAAAACAGAGCTAATGAGAAGCCATCACAACCTTCAGCTGGAATTGCCTCCATGCAAGAAGTGGGTTTGGGGCTCTGTTGAACTTCTGGTAGTTTCTGCTTGGTTTTCTTTCAATGGAGTGCAACAATTGGCATTTACTTGGTTAGTACTAACATTCCCTTTACAAGATTCTTGATTTTTACAGTCTGTTTAAAAAAATTATTTCACATACACTGCTTATACACATGCAGTCAGAATGGTGATCCCATACTCATCTCTGAGAGTGATGAGTGTCATCACCAGATCAAAATAAATAAATTAACCACTACAATATATTATATATAATACATATAATCCATATAATAAATAGCATTACATTTACTGACAGCAGCAGCAGAAAGCAGCTGGGTGTGCTTTGAATAACAATGTCCTTAACTACTCCAAATCACATCTGCTACAGATCACAATGCACAATGTTTTCTAGGTGATAAATCATAGGTATACATCACTCCTAGCACCCACTTGCATTCTTCTGGAAGATAAAATACCGTTCAGCTCTTCCACAAACATTGAACAATTGCATGAATTTTCTGTTGGGATTGGACTGAAAATATGAGTAATGGCTACTAATTACTTTCCACTCCTGCCATTCCATGGCAACTGCCACAATTTCCCCCTTCCTCTCCCCAAAAATCAAATAATGCTTTTTTTCTTTAACAAATGAGCATTTGAGCAGACCAGCAATGAGATACATTTTCTCTCATCCAGGTTTGAACCTAGACCTCAATGTATATTGTACCTAGGGATTTTTACCCTTAAATTATTCTGCATCAGAAGTTGATGCCTGTGGTCATACTACTAATGGAGGGGTCTTGAAATCAGCTTTAGAGATTTTGAAGACAAAATACTAACGTCTTCAGCTTATGAAAATCATCCCTCCAGTGGTGGCTACACTGTACGTACAAGAGGCAAAAATCACAAAACGCAGCAAACTCTTTACAATACTCACTGATTTTCACTACAGAAATAGCTGTGTGAAATCAGCTAATAGATAAGAGAGTGATTTCCTTTTTGAAATCCCAACATGTGTATTTTGCATCTGTTGAAAACACTGTTATGGGAAGCTTCCTAAGGTAGCTGCATGGTGTAGAACTTGGAAGATGGGTTTGCTTTCTGACCCAGCCTCTCTCTACATTCACACCTCCTGGGCACTATCAGATATGCAAATGAGCTGCTCAATTGCACATACACTTTTGATTGGAAGGGCTACAAAAAAAACCCTGAACAGTTGCCCAAGTCAGGCATATGTGCATATTGGCTCCTTGATCACAAAAAGCAGCACTGTGTGCAGGGAGACCAAAAACCAGATTCCTCACCATGGTCCCAGACAAGCCAGCTTTATGGAAATGTACTTCTCACTGCACTGGCAGGTGGAAGAATGAACACAACTGGCATCGCAATAAACAGAACACACAAGCTTCAGAAACACTGGAAGGATGATTTGATATTGCATAGGAAACTCTAGCATCAGAAAACAAGACTTCTGAAACATACAAGGACACTATATCTGTAAAAATGGGAATTTTAAGTAGGGCCTATCATAATGACCTGGACCTCATCCCCATGAAAAGCTGAAAGCATTTGATGAAAATGCTCCCTCCTGCAGGAGATGCAGATTTGTATTTGCCAAAGGTGTCATGAACTCTGCTGATCAAACTTGCCATGAATTCTCATTTCCTTATCAGATGAAGGAAAAGGGAACATGGACATCAAATAGGAGGGGAAGATGAATTAGTTGAGAAAATCTAAATAAATTAAAGCTAAGGAAAGGTGTCCTAGGACTTTCAACCATAATTTCTGTTCATTGCATTAAGAATGATATTCTCAAGGAAAAAAAATGGGGTTTGTCTCTGCAGTGTATAGATTTTTTCTTTTTTTATTAAGAGGTGATGGGGATAGATTTGTCCTCATATACACACATTCATGTATGATCAATAACCCATGCTGAGAATAAAGTGACTATTTCAAGAGACAACAGCAAAAGCAATTTCCCCAAGTTTCTATATTCAACTTATTCCCAGGACCAATTTTATTTCATTGTTTGAAAGAAATACAGCAGCAGTTGTCCATTCTTTAAAAAGCCAATTCTTGTTAACATTCAAAGTTTCTCACACAGCAACTTCCATTTCAGCACCTGCAATGTTAATTTTTGAAGATGGAACCATAAAACCACTCTGTATTCATTGACTGTTTCTATAATGATTAAAAGCCATCACACTAGCTATTTTTACTGGCTTTCTTGAGTTTCTTAAAGACCTCTAAGATACAGCTGAGGATATAATGAAGTCATATGAAATATCTGCAGAGAGTATACCCAAAGGTTTTTTCTTATGATCTGTAAAATACTTAAAGTGAAAATACATTTTCCTCTTCTCACACATACATTTATATGAAGTTACTTCTTCACGTCTGTTAGAATTTAATGTGATTTCAGAAATGCATCTCTTTGGTGACACTCAGAAGATTCAGAGTAACCAAAAGATCACAGCAGATCTCTTTCTAGAGACCTTGAAATAATAGGTAATTATATGGTAAAATTTCCCCTTCTAGCTATGTTTCATAAAGGGTTATTTTTAACACACTGAAAATACAAAGTAAAAATAAGAAAGTTAGTAACAAAACTACTAAACTTAATCTTAAAACAAACAATGGGCTAGAGAAAACATTTCTAGCCCATATAGTTTGCAATTAGAAATCACAAGAAGCTAAAGGAAAAGTTGCATTTTTTGTTCATTCAGCTTCATGCTACTTTGATGTAAAGAGAGCTTGATTCTTGGCAACTGCCAACATATCAGGATTTAAATGAGCACCAGAAGCACAGACAGTTAGTTCTCAAAATGATTAAACACAACTAAACTTAATTACACTGACAGGCATGCTCAGTTCCCAGGTTTTCTGAGGTCACATATTCTTCTGTCGACAGAACTTCTACATACTTCAGAACGAAGAGCAAGGACAATATGCTATTGCCACACAAACAGTATTTTAACACAGTTTGAAAATGTACTGCAGTGCAATGTGTTACAAGTATAATATCGATCCCTATTAAATAAAATTGAAGATAAGGTTAGAGGTATTAATGTACAAATGGGGTATCCCAGAGAATACAGAACTGTCAGAACTAATGTGCATCTGGAATGGATGGTTCTTGGTATCTATGTATTTAATATTTTATAACTTAAGGAACAGCTTCCATTTCCAGAACGATACTAGCTTCTCTTCCCTCCTAAATGCATTCATTTCTCAGTCTACCAAAAAAAAAAAAAATCCATGAATGACTGGCTAAATGAAGGCATCTTTGAATGTAGTACTCATGTGCAGCAAAAGCCTTTTTTCTTTGAGATTACAGGACACTTCTGAAACACCTCACTGTACTTTCAATTAAGATGATGCCTAGCCTTAGCATGAGATGAAGAAAATAGTGAAAAACAGACAAACGAAAATGCTCCAAACAAGAAACACAAAATACAGAAATCAGACATGCAACCATTAAATCTAAAGCTTTAAGACTGTTTTTCATTTACTTACGTGTTACAGGACAAAAATCAAGCAAACTTCAAAGGAGCCTGCTCCCTCAGAGCAAAGCAACCACATCTACAGTTGCTGTCAACTGGAAAGTGAGCATCTCTAACTGTGTCTCCCCTGAAATAATCCCAAACTGCCTGTTGTTACAGGCTGTGCTCAGAACTTCTCAGCACCACCAGCCTCTCCTCCACAGAGCTGTGCTTGCAGAGCTCCTCTCCCCCATACTTCAGCAGCATCGCCTACTTGCCTACTGCACTAATGGTGTCCACAGGCGTGGGAGGTCAAGTCAGCACATGCAGGAAACAGAAGGCAAAGGGGAAAAAAAATCCACAACCCCAAATCCAGATGCTACGCTTTTCAAGGCTGCACAATTTCCTCAAACTAGCTTTTATTAGCAATAGTTATTGTTCAACTGGTGAGCAGTCACAAATCATAGCTATAAAAACAGAAATAATTTTAATTCCTGTTATACATAATCACAAAAGCACATACAATATACGCCACCTCAACTTAACTGTTAGGTTTGGGTTTTCTTAACTTCTACATCTATTGGAGATATCAAAAGGGTCAGACAAAAAGCTCTGACGGTAATAGGCACCCTACAACAGAAAGACAGCAATCAATTACAAACCATTTGCAGAAATTGTAGAGCTGTCACAGACTTGTTTACAGCTGCAGTCCAAGTCAGACTGCCTCTGATTGCCAGGCTGTTTTTCACCCTTGTACCTACAAAATCAGGACAGCCTCAGATAATTTTTAAAATGACACTAGCAGACCTGTGTGTCAGCTTAAGAAGTGAACTGCAATACAGAATGGGCAATTACTTCAGCAAATCATGCAAAAGCCCTAATAACTGCTGAATCTGACAAATTTGAGGCTGGAGGGAGGGCAGGGAGCAGACCTGTCCATTTGCCTCTCTTTTTTCGAGCTTTAATTGCAGCATGTAATTTAGAGCATTGGAGCAAATTTAGTGCATTAAAAGCAACAACTAGTGTACATAAATTGTTCTCTGTGTATTTAAATCCTCGGAACTGTCCCTAATTTTCTGGCACCTGGTGAATTTGACACAGGCGATCAGGATTGCCTTTGTTCTTCTGCTAAAGCAAAGCTGATGCCCCAGAACCTCCTCCCCTCCAGCAGGACAGAAGGTCAGCATTTATATCCACACAGTGCACAGGGGACACCGCATACTCCGGGTGAGCAGGGCATCCCAAGGCACTTAGGGGAGCCTGGTGCAAAACAGCCATCAAAGCATCCTAAGCCTAAGAGAGTCACCTCTGCTGTGCTCCCACAAAAATCCCCACCCCCTAAAACCAGGCAGAAGTCAAAAACAGCAGAGCAGAGAAATCCACAATACACCTTTCAAAGGAAAAATGTTGTCCTAAGGGGAGAAAACCCAGTTTGTTCTTGTCTGGTTGCAAAGACTTTGGGGAAGCATTAGCAATCGTTACACAGGATACAGATCATCTCTGTGGGAACCCCTTGTACAGCAGGAGATGGGGCTGAAGACCCACGATCACTGGGCTTCTCCTTATTCTCTAGGGAAAGGGCATAAAACCACCTAGATGAGACTGAAGTAGGTTACGAAGTAATTAACTAAGAAAGATTAACAGCTCCTCTCAGTAGGTATGGTTAGAGGCACAATGTATCTTCCCTATTCCACTCTTCTGAGTTTTTACATTCTGTCTCATCTCTAACAATTTTTCATACGACCTAGCACAAGACAGTAATGTATTCCAGAACCATAAAAACTCTAACGTCATTCCTGTTATGCAAGAGTGCTAACACAAGTGTTATCACAAATTCCCTTGAAGATACAAGCAACTCATCGACAGGATTTAAAACCACATTTCTCTTGTCAGAATGGCAATGTCAGGTAAAATCATGGCCACCAACACAAAAACACTACCCACACTTGCAGTTGGGAGGTTCAAAACAATATGCACTTGAATTGGACGCAGGTTGCAATTTGCCTTATTCAGAGCAAAATGGACAAAAAGCTGCTCTTTAGAGACCAATGCATTTGAAGGTGAGCGCTAATTCTGGGCATTCCTGCCTCAGCCCCTAAAGTCCTGGCTGAGAGAAGGAAAACCATTAGTCCAGCCAAGTCAAACAGAAACTGCAGACACATAAAGGCTCTCCAAATTAGAGAGTGGCAATCACTGTCTCTCAAACACTGCACCTCTTCAAGTCTGTAGCCCAGTTTAAAACTACTGACATAGTATTGCTATGGTCACCGCAATATTAACAGCAAGCCCTGGAAATATCAACAAAAAGAGAAGATAAAACAAACTGATACAATTAGAAAGCTGCAATAGCTTTACTGTTCTCTGCAGGAACTGGGTTCAAGCCACACAGAAAAATGAATTTGACAAGTCTCCACCTGCTTGCCATTTGCCCTCATCACACTGCTCCTGCAGATGCAGCAGCTGTGCTGTAGATGCTGACCTGTCAGGGTGACCTCAAGATACTAAAACACCAAATACAGCTAATACACATACAATTATTTTCAAATTAATGCCATATGTTAAATTCTTTCCAACAAAATGCGGGACATTAACACTATAACACTGCCTTTTGATTCACAAGGATTATTGTGTCAAGCATTTTCTTACCCTGAAGGGTGGATCACTCTTCTCCCTGTGTGGTGCTTGGTCCAGAGTGCCATCAGTACTGCTCCTTTTCAAACTGGATGTGACATCAGGCACATTACTAAAGTCTGCATTTGAAATAAAACACATAAATAAATTAGAGGGTTATGGGACAGAAACAGGAAAGCATTTGCTCTTACCTGCCACAACTTTCACTGTCTAGTACAATTACACCAGCAGGAGAGAATCACAGAATCAATTAGGCTGGAAAACATCTCTGAGACCATTGAGTCCAGTCTGTGACCTAACAGCACCATGTCAACTAGACCAGGACACTAAGTACCATGTCCAGAAGAAACACAAAATTTGCGAGCATCTCCACCCTGAGAAAGCAATGGAAGAGTAACTAAGCAAGGAGTAACTATGCCTTGAAACTCTGCTTTCCAAACAGCAGCTGGACATCAGATACTGTCTGAAGCAATGTGCATATCTGATCTACCAAAATAAACCTAACGCTCTTGCTAACAGCATGCTTTTGAAGGCAGCACTATCTATAATCAGCACACTCTGTGCTGAGACAACCAGTGAAGATTATTAAATGCTCTCAGCAGTTCTCCTTGGATGAACACACCATTGTTTGACAAGACTTAGTCCTGAATCCTTTAAAGATTTAGGAAGAAAAAAGAATTTTGTCCTGGAACAAACACCATTATTCATAATACAGACACAATCTCTTCTTCTTGCAAACAGTTTATCAGTTTTCTCAAGTTTGGAGTCCATCTACACAGTAGCTGGCACAATGAAAAAACCAGAGGCAGCATTGCCCTGCTCTGACAGACTGTAGCTTTCAGTAACATTTACATTTAAACTCAAGAGCTATCCAACAATGCTGAGTGTTTGTATAAAAATGATGTTATTTCTCTTTATATTTCCTCAATTGGCTGCTGAAAATCTGCAGAGGTGGTCACATGGAAATTCTAATTAAAAATTCTAGAAGTAAAGAAGTGACTTTTGATCTGCAGTATTATCAATCCATGTAGCTGAAAATTATAAAGCAACCACCAAATAAAAAAGAATAAAAGAAAAAGAAAGAAAAGGTAAAAGGATTTTCAGCAACCTCAGATGGAAATACAGGGGGATTAAAGATTGCTGCTTTGTTTCCTAGCCTTTAAGCCTCCAGAATATAATTCACACCACATTACCACATTTTCAAACTTTTTCTCAACACCTACAAATGTTGGAGATTTATTTTTAGGTGAAAGGTAAGATTCTTATTTAATTGCTGATACCAGCAACTGAAATGGTAATTAAAACATATACCACCCATATTGCAGTACAATCTTGACAGCTTGCAATAAAGAAATTGGGAAAGACAACAGAATTTAGCTGCCTGGGTGTTGCTGTTGTCCTGTTAATGCAGAGCAGGACCAGCTCCTCTCTGAGAGAATTGACCAACATGGTCTGAAGCAGAGAGGAAAATGGGAATTTTAGGCCGAAAAGTGTACCTTGCAACCCACAAGAAGCCTTCCAGGTAAGACAAGACATGGCTGACAGACTCCAGAGGCAAGTCAGAGAAAGACATGCAAATAACTCAGTACAATGTCAACTTGGATTTTTCTATGTTATTAAGGTGCTCGGGTCAATACTTGACTGCTTTTTCTCATTTCCCTATCCTTGCAGAAACAAGGTCTCAACACTTTTCTCCCCTCAGGCTTTTTTACCTTCTCCTCCCAGAGTCAGGTGCAACTCCTGATATGTAAGAGCCTGTGTAACACACAATACCCCAAGAGTTACCACTTTTGCAGAAAAAAACCACATTTTATACAATTCCACTCCAGCCAGCAATCTTCCTTAATATCTTAAGAGTCTGTCTTGCCTGTTTATATTATTATGCTTTTACGTCTCTTCCTCCACCAAGCTTGAATAATTTTCTACTTCTGTCTGGACTTTTGAAGTAATTTGTGGCTCTCTTCTGTATATGAATACACATGAATGCCTATTGACTTCCACCATCATCAACTCTTAGGTAAGCCAACCCCTGAAACTTAAATTGACTTTCAAGAAACATTTTCTTCAAGGTAAGGTGATGCCAACAATTTCCTATTGTTTGCTAGCTGATTTCTTTTTACTTGCCCTCTGGGTTTTAATGCCCTTCTCCCCTCCAAACAGCATGAACCTGAGATTCATTTTTCAATGGAGAAAAGGATCTAGAGTTTGGTCTCAGGCAGCTAGCTATTGAGAAAGAAATCCTATTTCCCTGATTTTACAAAGTGACCATTAAACATGTTTGTCCTTTGAGGAGCAAATGAAGAGAGAGCATAAATGTGGGAAGAAGAAAATAGGGTAAAAAATCAGCAAACAGAAGAAATTAGGATAACAACACCCAAAGTTGGCAAATAGAATGTTGTGTTACTTTTCCAGTTAACCCATATTTTCCTGTCCTCACGCTCATTTTGTTTTTCTTCTGTAGCCTACAGGACTGTCAGAGGTAAGTCTATATAGTCTTGCCCATTTTTGTAACATTTGCTGTTGGCAGAATAAGTTGCTGACGATGGAGAAGCAATAGTAAATGTTTTTTTAAATAGCAAAACCTAAAAAAAGTTACACGGAAAGAATCCAAGGTGAAAAATTACATCCTACTGCATCCGACATTGTATGCAGAACTCACATGGGGAAGGAAGAAGGGAAGGAAGGAAGGATGTATGTGTTGTTGATCAGTTTAGCATCCATATCCTGTCTCCTCTTCCTTCTTTTGCTGTGGAGGGTGACTTCCTTTGGATCTGTTCCAACAGACTATTCCCAAAAAGCATAGAAGTACCAATATCAGCTGCATAGCTCAACCCCTCCACCCCAAAATAAGTATTATTACCCTAGAGAATGGCTAATTACAAATGCAAAGCTTAAGGACATAAACACAGCAAAAAGTTCAATACTGAAATTCTTTCTACTCCCAGTGATAAGTGGAAGGTCAAAAGCCTACAAAATGTATTTTGTTTAAAAATTCAAATTTGGATTTAGCTCTACAATAGAATTCGTATTATCAAAGATGTTCAAAAACAGTAATGTGAAAGTGCTCTCTTACAGGCTGGGTGGTTACTATTCTTTCAGGTAAAACTAGCAACAAAACTATATAGAATACACACAAAACTAAGAAAGATGCTATCACTGTGCAAGTACAAATTTGTTTCCGTATATAATATTCTGGTTCTTTGCTGGCCATTAGGATGGAAAAGTATGCAAGGAGATATAGGTTCCTAAAAATCATTGAAATTCAAGGTCAAACCAGTACTTCTAGGCTTTTTTAATCATTATTTAAAAAAAAAAACACAAACCAAAAACCAAAACTCTGATGTTACTAGAATTATTCTACTTAAAGAAGACATGGAGTACTTCACTGAAAACATTGCTTGAGAGGCTTTCCAGCATAGTAAATGGTGAGTGTATCATGGCTAAATCTGCCCACACAGCTCCATTACAGTAATACATTTGATTTATTCTACTGACATACTTGTGATAAAACTGTCTGGAAGAAAAATGGGACTGATAATAATGAGTTAAATAAAACATGGTTTAAATCTTTTAACATAATTTTTCTCTGTTGCAGTACGGTACAACTCTCTATCCTGTTTACACACACACTCCAATGCTTGGTGACTTGAAATGTTTATCACTCCCAGCTGGGATACAGGAACCTCTGAAGCAGACACTTTCTTCCAGTCTAGCAAATAAGAGTATCTCCAGAAAAGAAAAAACTAAGTCAGTGTGGTGGGTTGACCCCAGCTGGACAGCAAGTGTCCATCAAAGCAGCTCAATCACTCCTCTCCTCAGCTGAGCAGGGGAGAGAAATATTATGATAGGGTCATGAGTTGAGATAAGAACAGGGAGAGATCATTCACCAGTCACCATCACAGGCAAAACTGATTCAACTTGGGAAAATTAGTTTAATTTATTATTAATCAAAACAGAGTAGGATAAAGAGAAACAAACCCAAATCACCCCTCTCCTCTTCCCAGACTTAACTTTGTTCCTGATTTTCTCTCCCTCCTTCCCCTGAGCAGCACAGGGCATCAGGGAATGGGAGATTGTGGTCAATTCATCACACATTGTCTCTGCTGCTCCTTTCTCTTCATGGGGACCACTCCTCACACTCTTTCCCTGCTCCAGTGTGGAGACCCTCCCATGGAAGACAGTCCTCCTTGAACTTCTCCAACATGACTCCATCCCATGGGCTGCAGCTCTTCACAAACTGCTCCAGCGTGGGTCCTTCACATAGGGTGCAAGCCTTCTGGAACAAACTGCTCCAGGGTGGAGCCCTCCCTGGGTCACAGGTCCAGCCAGCAAATCTGCTCCAGCGTGGACTCCTCTCTCCATGGGGTCTCAGCCTCCTTCCTGCATCCATCTGCTCTGATGCAGGTCTTCTACAGGCTGCTGGTGGAAATCTGCTCTCCTATGGATCTCAAGGTCCACTCCAGAACCCAGGGCACTTTTCAACCCTTCCTTCTTCACTGGCCTTGGTGTCTGCAGAGTTGTTTTTCTTGGATATTCTCGCTCCTTTCTCCAGCTGCAATCATGCAGGTTTTTTTCCCCCTTCTTAAATATCTTATCCCATAGGAGCTACCACTACTGCTGATGGGCCCAGCCTTGGCTGGGGTGAGTCCATATTGGAGTCAGATGGCACTGGGAAGCATCTAGAAGTTTCTCACAGAAGCCACCCCTGTAGCCCCCTGCTACCAAAACCTTGCCACACAAACCCTATACAATCAGCTTGTTGCAAATAAGAAGAGTAGCAACAGCAGATAAATGCTAGGATTCCCAGAAAGGCACAGGGGTAAAAGAGTGCCTCTATGTGAAAAGCTGAAACATCACATGAAATGCATACTAAACATTTTTCTAGGTTTCTAGCAAAGAACCACCAAAAAAACAAAGAATACACTCATCAACTTTAGCTACCAACAGCACCACCAAGGAATGCCATTACTCCTGAAATTTTGTGTCTTGCTGGCAGGCAGGTGCCTCAATCATTCAAGAGAATTTACAGTGTAATCACTAAAAACAGAGTGAAAACATACTTCTTAAGTCATGTTCCTCACTGCTCAACATTCAATTAAAAGCAGGCACAGAGCACACAAATGGGACAGTTGGTTGGAAAAACAAACACATGCAGCATATCCAAGAGTTGTGTATGCCTATGGGAATGTTTCTTCCCATGTTGATGCAGTGTTACACGTACAAGTGGTGAATGTGGAAGTTATTCATGTGTTTGTGAGCAGTGAGGTACAATGGAAACTCATCGTCTGGCAGATGTGTGAGACAGTAATAATCTCTGCTGCAATCCCAGCCAAGAATCCAAAGGAAATCAACTGGAAAACATCAACATCGACCATCCGGCAATTCATTTACCATAAAGAAGCCATCAGCAAACGCAAATGTCACTTATCTCTCTTCTTCTGTTTAATTAACGAAAAAGCCTTAATTACTTTCAAGTCAGAAATGCTCTTACCAGTTTAGCTGCTCACTGCAAAGGCAAAATTATCATGAGGAGAGAGAAGGAACTGAAGATCCTGTTTCTTTATTCATAGTTCTCTTTTCATAATGCAGCAGAATTTGTGCCGTTTCAGACTGCTCTCACTGATTTAAAAAAATGCCAAATAACCATCACAAGCATGTCAAGCATTATCAAATGTCAAGCACTGTGTAGGCAGTGTAACCACCTCTTTTTTCAAACTACAGCAAGAAGGAGTGCTTCCACCTGCCACTTCAAAGACAATGATAAACTGAATAAAAATTCCCTCTACATCTACATGAAAAGAAAACACAGAAAAATTAAATGCACTCAGTATCTCACTCCAAGACAAACTAAGACCATTGCAGGGCATCATTTTCAGGTCTGTAGGGAGCAGCAGCTCTGTGCACTACTTGATAACTATCCTCAGCTGTAGGAGAGAGAGGGGAGAGAGATGAAGTCACAAGTTTTGTCAGAATCAGGCAAGGGAACTGCACCCAGGCATGCCTCAGCTAAGGTAAGATGTTTGATCAACAGTTGTCAGCTGTGAGTCTTTCCTGATATCCCTGACTTCACCTGATCCTGACTTCACATCTCCAAATATTAACTGCAACAAACAGATTCTGACTCTAAAGGCTGTGCTAAAGCCAGTTCCGTAGGGCTTGGCTGAAATATGTCTGTAATCAACAAGGATGAGTAAGGCAGGACAGCAATTAATGAGCAGAAAATGACCATGTCTGAGGTGGGTGCAAGTCATACTGCACTCAAGCAGCTGAACAGAAGACTAAACTTTAGCTCTCAACATGTAAAACCTGGCATATGAAATTGAAACTCGGGAGCAAGGATTTCAATAAATTATTCAACTGATGATAGGGAAAAGAGGTTAAGGCTATACAGCTAGTGAGTAACATCCAATAGTGATCTTTAACGAAAGAATGAGAATGCTGGAGTAATCTAATTTTGAAAAATACATATCTATAACCTATGTAGTAACCTTAGGCTTTCAAAATAAATTCAAGATAAGAAAAATCAAATGTGCAGATAAATAGAATATAGCATATATACATTATGGGTAAGCAGATTGTGTCAAAGTAATCTGACATCTGCCTTTAATAGAATATTCTTTTCAAGACAAAAAATATAGGATGAAAATAACCTTCAGGAAACTTAGTTTAAAACAAAACAAAACAAAAAAAAAACCAAAAAACATTCATAATATCCCAAGGGAAATTGTTAGCCAAAATGAAAAGGATAGAAATTAAAACAAGATAGAACTGGCTAGCAGGTAAGATGAGAATAGATTTGTCCGAATTAACTCCTAGGCCTAGGAAAGGCTATATTGTAGATTTTGTCCCAGGTGGGTCTGGGGACTAATTTTATTTGATATTTTCATTATTTGTCTTAGTAAAGAAAGTACAATAGTAAGTACTTCAATTAAATACTCAAATCATTCAAAATTAATACAGAACATTAATTAGGAGCGTGACTGGAGATGCATGACTGGAGATGCATAAAGGAGATGTGGATGACCTTGAAGATGCAGGCACAGTCCTAGAATGAAATCACATGGAAGAGAGTTTCAGGAACCTGTAAGAACCACTGCTTCTATAAGCTGAGACTCATGAGGAAGAAACATGAAAGAAAAATGTGGAAGTGTAGAGAAGGGGTTGACAACATGTAGTTCTGAGCTAGAGCTACTTAGGCAATGGGCAAGGCTAGTAGATACTAATCAGTCGTTACACTGGCCAGGAATATGTCTACACTGGCAATTAGAAGACTGCCTTTCAACCATCACACAAATAAATGTCTGAAACAGACTTACCTGGGCACAAAGAATACAAACAATCTATTTTAAAATGGAATAGGATGAATGTATCAATAGGATTGTCCAAAGCCATAACAAGCAGAGGATTGGACATGATGAGCTTGAAAATTTCTTCCCATCCTGGGTTTGTCTATCATCAGCACAGCAAAAATATTACACAAAAACATACATACATAATACAGCTACACGGGTTAAAGTAGCCAGAAGCCTCTGTCTCTTCAGAAGAGCACAAGAAATACTTTAAGTTTAATTAATACTGGTGCTTAAAGATCCTGGCAAAGAATATTTATGACTAAGAGAACAGTTATATCAGAAGTGGGTTCTGAGGCCCTACAGTTTCTTGCTGACTCCAGCTCTGATGTTCATTAACAACTCCACTGCAACAAGAAGATCATTTTCTTGTTTGTAGTTCTCTGGCACATGAAAGGGAAAGAGGACTCACTTCCTGTCCTCTCTGCTGCAGTTTTTAATCCACAGTAATTAGATGCTGTAGATACACTCATGTGGTTATGATGGGCTTGGCCTAGTCTGTCAAAGACTGATATCCTGACCTCAGACCAGAGCAACTGACAGCATTTTTTAAACACTGTTATTGTCCAGTGATTTCAGACAGATGATGCAAAACAGCAATAAAGTGGGCATCAACTTACTTCCGAGAATAGCAATATGAATTTTAGCTTGAAAAAAAGAAAAAAAGGATCCACAACTGTAAAGGATTGCAGGAGGTTCAGAGTGTCCACTTGGAAAGAATGTATTCAATATTTTCACTAATTCCCAAATGCTCTAGAAACTGCCAATAAAACACAATACAGCTGATCTTCAGCGTGTAGGATATTCTCCCACTCCCTGTTACAGAAAATTTCCATAATCAGCTGTATGGTTTATCTGGAAATGAGATATTATATTTGGGTGATAAAGTTAAGCCAGGTGTATGGAAAGCTGCATTTTTCGTTGTTGTGCAAATTCTCCAGACTGATCAGTTAATTATGATAAGCTTACAGTTCTCATATTCTTCTAGCCAATCTTACTATCAAGAGAAAAGTAAACTTCCAAGAGAAGATAACAAATATTTCCAAAATCCCTGGTGCAAATAATACCAAAGTCTGAGCCAACTCTCAGAAAGGAACAAAGCGTTGGTGGTCTTCATGCCTTCAGATTACTGAAAAACAGGGAGTGGTAGGTGAACCATTCCAGCATTGCCTGGAGAAGAGAAATATCAGCATAATGAGCTCTAAAAATGCTCCCTCAGAGACCAGCACTCATAACTTCAGGCAAACAGTTCAGCCTGGCAGGTAGCATGTGTGTGCTTATTTCTTTTGGTTTTCTACAACCAAATATATTTCATGTTTTCCCCAGTATATTAACTCTTTTGTAATGAAGTTGAAATAATAGATCTGTAAGCATTTCCTTCTGTATCCTTTTCCTTTCTGAAAAACTTCAAGAAATATATTTCAAAAAGTAACAGTTGATCCGAAGGAATTTATTGAATGGCTTTCAAGAAACATTCTCACAATCTCTATTAAAGAAGGCATCCAAGTTTCACCAGAGAGGTGAAGGGTTCTGGGTTCACTAGTTCAGCTATAAATAACTTGTATATCTTGCTTATGCAAGGATAAATCTCTTCATTTTTTTGGCTCTTGTTATCCCCTGGGATCAGCATGGAAGGGGCACCCACCAGTTGGTATAAATGACAGAGCCCACACAATCTCTACAGCCCTTTAAATTTTTCTCTAGGTTGCAAAGAATGCAGTAACTATGGTCAGGAAGAAGAAAAGCAGTAGAAGATTCCATGGAAGATTCATTAACTGTCCCACAGTGGCCATTTGTACTGGTAAATTTGCTAGTAAAAGTGAGGAGGGTCTAGAAGACGAAGTTGTGGGGATACACCTAGGTAAGTTTAGTGATGTTGTGGTACAAGAGGACACTGGAGTTTCTGCTCCAGAGTTTCCATCATGAAGGCCCACATCTGGGTAAACATCAAGAGGTGTTTGGAGTTATAGAATCCTTCAAGACCTTCAAATAAAAGCTTTTGTTTTTTTGTGTTTTTTTTTCCTCTAAGCAATCTTTGGCCAGATAAAGATTATTGGAAATTTGGTGATAAGTCAGCTGAGGAAGAATTCAAAGGCCATGACATAAGATTGGTCCAACTCAAGTAACAAGTGGAGATCTAATTTCTACCTACAAAAAGTGGACTGAAAGGTTCTACTTTACCTCATTATTTATTTCCTCTGCATGTCATAGTATCATTCTTACATCCTATAGTACAAGCCTCAACATATGAAAAACTGCTGCTACACACTGAGGTTATTCATGAGGAGTTTTTATTTGATTTCTAGGCTGAAAATTGTCTCTAGGTAACTTTTGCGTCAAGAAAACAGATTTTTAAAAGCAGGTAGGTAGACTGTAGCTGTAAATGAGACATGTCCATTGAAACACACCATATTCTCTACTATTTTAAGCTGAAAGCCAAAGCAATTTGGTTCACTTTTTATCATCATTGAGGTTCTCTGTGGATTTGAGCAAGAGACTGAGATACCATGGACTCCAAGTGCAGATTCTTATTAATCTCCAGTTAAGTGAATGTTCATGTTAGCTCAGTTCATGGAATCTGTGTAAATTTTCAACTATTACACAGTGCCAGTCCATTCTTTTTCCCCACAGTTGGTACTCACAGCATTCACTCCAATGCTGGAGTAAATCCAAGTTCATTTACAGGCAGTAATTGTGGTTACAAACTGTACAGTGGTTTACAGCTTTCATGCTGATTTAACCAACAGTTAAAAAGATAGTGAAACACTAAATTTATTATCAATTTGAAACCACCTTCCTCTTTTTGCCTAGGAAATTTTCAATTTCTTCTGAAAGCCTTTGAAATAACTTCAGATAACAACTAGCTTAAATTCTTTTTGTTAAATTGTCGGGACTTGAATCTACTAGTGCAAGTAACTTCAGTCTCTAGAAAACTGAGCATGATGGAAAAACACAAACAAAATTAACTGTATATATTAATCAGGAACTATTAAATCTCTTTAAGGTATTTTGGCTTTTACCCATTTTTGGTGGTCTGGGTGTTTTGTAACTATTTTGGGACTGGCTAGAAGGTATACTCTCAGGTTAGCTTCAAGGCTGTAACAACTGACTCCTTGGTGTAGCTGGAAACTCATTCAGGAATCTTTTCCATATGTTAAAATCTGGAAAGAAAATTAGCATACAGCTGTCATAACATCAGACTTCCTAGACAGGATTCTTAAACACAGAATTACTAGAGGCCTGTCACTAACTAGACTAATTGTTACCAAACAAAAAGTGCAATTACAGACCAGCCAAAAAGATTCCCTTCATGGCCCCTCTCATCCATATGTTTTGGCTTCAGGGAGCAAACTGTGAAACATCAGAAAGTGCTTTACATGCTTCCCAATATACAATGCAACCAGGCTGCTTCTATTTGCATATGTGATACTGCCTAAACAAAGAGAAAGCCTTACTTCTGGTTAGGATCTGAAATGATCAAGAAGGACAAGTCTTTATCCTTTGTTCTCACCCTTCAGTGAGGAAAGTGACACTTCTTTTAACATTCCACATTTTCAAGTATAGAAAAAGGCAGTATGTTCCCACAAATATTCTTGTATCATACAGCTTTCTTAAGACATTTTGGGCGACATGCTGAACAGTGGCTTCACTCCAATCAACCACCTACTTGTACAAGTTTCACTTTCTATAGGCTGCTTTATGCTCTCTTATATTTCTTTTTTTTTTTCTAAATATCTACAGAAACATCCATTTTGATGCTGGAGCAGGGTCCTTTAGATTCCTTTGTCCATTAAGAGCTCATGGTGAGGCAAAGTCATTTGACTCATTAGCTAATTCAGTAATCAAAAGGAGATACAAATTAGCAACATAATAGGAAATAGCTGCCTGCGCTTCTGTGGCAGTGCCTGATTACCTCTGCTTCTCAGTGGTGTGTTTCTATACGGTTATTTAACATCCTAAACTTTCTCTGCCCAAGTATCTGCCAGCTGGGCAGCTGTTCAGCCTTTTCAGTTTGAAGTTTAACACTTCACACCAGCTTCTCAGATTGTTACTTAAATGTGTTTATTTCCTAAGTGCTGAACAAATGCCTTCTTCCCTACAGTCTCACTGGAGGCCGGTGTTAGCCACAGCTGGTGCTTCACCCTTCTGTTCCAGTTCAACAGCTGGAGATGTGTGGCTGCAGTGCGGAGGGGGAAGACACAGCACAGCCCCTGCCGGGTCCTCCACAACACCATCCTCTCTCAGTCAGCAAAGGCTGCAACCCACTGCTGCCATTAGATCTCCCAGGCTACAGCTGCTGGACATGCAGGGTGCTGTCAGGGGTCCCTCTCCTGCAGGATTGCTCACTTGAGAGGCCTTGGGTGCCCTCAGAGGTCACTTGCACTGAGGAGAGCTGGAAAGCAAATGGAGCTAGACCTACCCAGGTTCCAAGTATGGCACCTCAGAAATACATGTTTTCCTCCATCTCTGATTTATGGGCACCAAAGTAATGAAAGCAGAAAGGAAAAGGAGATGAAAAGTTACTTAATAGTTTAGCAACAGTTTGTGGCTAGCTTAGACAGTTTCTATCATTACTCAACCTACCTTACTTCTATGAAACACAGAACATCTGCTGTTGGATGTGTTTTAAATCATGCCTACGGCACTAGTCTATATGTGGATGCCTCTAACTTTATCATAATTAATAAACCTCCTTGCTATCCATATTGTCACTCTAGAGAATTCAGTAGGAAGGGCAATATGATGATTTATGCCTACATATCACCGAGCCAGAAGGTGCAGCTATACAGAGTTTAATGAAGTTTACACCAGGAAAAAAACCCCAACAATTTGGCCCACTGACTTCACAGGGATTAAATCATAGCAGCGTTTAGCAAGGCAGAACAGAATGCTCTTTCAGTAGGAAAGCACAACGATGAGCATTTTATAGCATAAGCAATCTTTTAATTTGGTGCACACACATCTAGCAGCAAGCAAACGGGACAGTTTTTCAAGTGCCAGCAAGAGCTCATTAAACTGCCACTCTTGGGAAACACTTGTATTACAAAACATGCAGTAGGCAAGTACTCCAATGGATGCAGCTTCTGAACAGACAAATGCTATCTCTGCGTTGTTCTCTACACTGCTACAGCCTCAGGTATTCTCAAAGGTCAGACCCAGTCTTTTCCCAGTGGTTCACAAGAGTGCAGGACAAAGACACTTGTGTTCACAGCACCCAAACAGCTTGGAGCACGAGCCAACCCACCACAGCTGTCCAAGACTACTGTCAACACACAGCCTGCCCCTTGCACTTGCTCTGATGAGCATGTCCTATCACATCTATTGGTTTCCCACTGAATAGGGTAATAAATAAATAAAAGAAAGCCCAGCAGATTCATCTATCTTCAGGCAGATGAGCAGTCATGCTGGAGACACAGCTACATGTCTGTGTTACAGAGAGGCTTTCCTAGTGCATTGCCTTACACAAACCATCAGATACCTGGTATTAGATCCACCGGGCAAGAGGGAGCAATGTGTGCAGATCTGCACAACTAAGAGAGATCAGGGCCCATTATCTAACAGGACTGTGGGTATCTTTGGGACTTGAGAAGCTAAGAAGCAATATTCACCTCTTCTGAACCCACAGGAATTTCCTGTGAAAGAATAAAACCAGATTTCTTTGATACCTCACACACACAGCACAAGGAAGGAGATGTCTTACAGCACAACAAAGAGAATTTATATGTTGAAACAGCATCTAGGCAAACAAACAGGACCTGATTTGGACAGAAATAAAAGCAGAAGTTATTTTAGAAATGCTTTTCAGTTGAGTTTTAGTTTTACTTTAGTTTACAAAATGTTTTCAGCAATACATTAAAGGCCTTTACAAAAAAATATGGGCAAACAACAAGAAGCAGGGTGGTCAGAACCAGTGGTCCAGGCACAGCCCCCAGCTGTCAGAGCTAGAGGCCACCTTAGTGTCAACATCCTCCTAACTTTATCTCTTCTCTTAAGAAGACACACAGGTCTTTCTGACATTCAGGGTAGGTTGGGGCTGAAAGAGGATGAACGAGGTGCTATGTGGAAAGGTGTGCACAGTGACCTGCAGAGAGACAGCTGGCAGTAGAGCAAAACTCTGTCTTCCTTTTCCTCCCTCACCTCGGTGATATCTGACAAATATGGAGCCAAGTTTTCTAGAGAAGCAGTGAGTTGTAATCACACTTTACAGAGGCTTCGAGAACACCTAGCAAAGTGCATTTGAAACAGGAAGTACCTTGGAATTGAATCCAAATCAGTTGTTATTATTAAGGTCATATTTTTTAAAATAATTTAGTCATATAAAAATTAAACTCGTGGCTAACTGATGTTCTTTGCTTCTGTGGGTGCTTACTAAGACTAAAATCAGAGGCTGCACATGTCTTGGTAAACAGAAGAGCCACTTTCCATGTGAGGATTCAAACCACTGATCCTCCTCCTGAAGCACTGACACTTTGCAAAAATATCTCAATGTTTAGCAGATCAGGAGCTAAAATGTAATTGCTCCTCTCCAGCACACAGCCCAGCCATTTGTCAAAAAGCACAAAGCCTGACTCTCTCCCTCCCTGACTCCAGCCATGCCTTATACAGCACAAAACAGCTCCAGCAGGAGTGACTCAAACCAGCATGTTCCAGACTACACCGCTGCCCAGGCATCAGTGCAAGAGGAAGGAAAACAGGGGACAAAACCCTTGCTCCAAAGTGTCTAGAGCAGTGTTCTGTGGAAGGCTCAACTGAGAACTTTCTACCTCTGAGAGTAGCTCTCTTTGCAACCAGTTGTCCCCTGGCACCTGCCTGCTCCCCGCTCCTTCTCCTTACCTGGCTCTGGCCCTTGCAAGAACTCTGCACCCATCAGTTCAACTCTGAGTGTGCGGGGGCTGGGGGAAGATTTCTCCTCGGTTAGCTGCAGGGGCTGCAGCAAGTGCTGCTGCCAGCACAGGGGTGGGAGGAGTGCTATGGGGCTAGAGGAAGAGGAGGAGGAGCAAGCCTCCTCCTTGTCAGCAGCACCCAAGACTTCTTCACTGCTTCTGGGACTACGCTTCCAGAAAGACCCTGCACAGAAGGTAAGCACCCTACCCCACTGGTGGGGAGTACAACATGGAGCACAATATGTCCATTTATTCATTTATTTTTACTTTTTAATTTTCTTCTTTCCTTTTTTTTTTTTTTTTTAAGTTGTTTCTTTCCCATTTAACTTTATAACCCTTAGAGATGAAAGTGTTTCATCATGGAAACTTGCAACTTGTTAAAGCATTTCCAACCTGCCATCCCCCACTTTCTTTTCCTGCTTTTTAATCACAGAGTTCTATTTACGATTTAGGGTTGATTTCAACAGTGTCAGCTAACCAAAAACAACAACTTTTTTGGCAAAAACACACTTGCTGAGGAAAAAGAAAAATTGCCCAACTCTGACAGTAACTAACATTCTGCAATGGATTTTCACACCTACTAATGCTTCTCTCTCCTGCCATAGATATGGTAAATCTATAGATGTAGCATAAACCCACACAGCATTGCTCTAAATATAGTTTTCAATTCTTGTGCCTTCTCTGTTGTTTATTCCTCAAACATCCATGCCATCTTAAAATGTGAAATGAGGCGCGCTTTTTTCCTTTTTGTTTTCTCCACAGCTGTAAGAACTTCAGTCCAGTTTCCTCATTTTTTAATTCTACATAAATATTTCTTTAATTTCCTTGGCACTGGAACTTGGAGCAAATTCAGTTGCTCTGCATTTATGAGTGCATTTTTTGAAAGTATTTAATCTCATTTCTTTTCCAGGATAAGCTTATTACCCACCAAGCAGCTAAGCAGAAGGAACATAGTGGTACCATGTGGGAGATCAAATGATACAACCACAGCAGGTCCAAAATACAGCTACAAGGGTATTACAACCTCTTGGAGAAAATGAATCACTCTCACCAAAAATCCCCTTGGAATAATTTTCAGGAGTGGCAGAATTAGTGGCTTTGGAGAAAGTCAATCACTTCCCTTCTGTATAATAAAAGCTGCCAAGGTTTGCCATGAGGTATAATTGGGCATGCTCAACGCAGCAGAATATGTAGGAAAAGGCATTCATCAGAGTTATGACACTTAGAGAGCTGTAAACAAATGTGGACAAACTATTACTGTCCACGTTATATGAAGCCAGTGATTTTAAATAAGTTCTGTTTTGCTTTTCCATAGTGGTTATCGCCAACCACTAGGCAGGGCATTAGTGTGTGACTCAGTGATGAAAATTTCCATTTTCTAAGCACTTTGTTAATTTTAGCTCATTAATCCTCATAGCACTCTAGAAAGACAGGATTAATTTCTAAAAACAGGGAGGCAACAGCAGAAGCATTAAGGTTTTTTAACTTCTGATAGGTACCTTCAGCCAAATTGATCTTGATTTTTTAAAAAGGTCCTCTCTTCCAGCGCTGACTTGCAAACGTGCCACTTCAGAAGAACAGACTCAATGTGGACAAGCAAATGTTAGAAATTATTTTTGAAAACTGTGGTCTAAAGAGTGACTCACTCAACCCTCCTCAAGCAGACAGAACAACAACAGGGGATCAGACCCAGCTAGCACAGGTTTAGGAAAGCCATGTCCTGCTTGAACTACCTGATATCCTTTTATGAAGAGGTGACCCAACCAGTGGATGAGAGAAAGGCTGTGGACAGAGCCAACCCGGCTTTCAGTAAAGCCTTTGATGCTGTCTCCCACAGAATTCTCCTGGAAGAACTGCCGGTCCATGGCCTGGAGAAGTGCACTCTTCACTGGGTTAAGAACTGGCTGGATGGCTGAGCCCAGAGAGTGGTGGTGAGTGGAGTCCTCCAGCTGGTGGCCAGACACGCGTGGTGTTACTCTGGGCTCAGTGCTGGGGCCTGTCCTGTCCAATGTATTTATCAATGATCTGGACAAGGAGATCAAATGCCTCCAAAGTCAGTTTGAAGGTGATACAAAATTGGGTTGGAGTATTGATCTGCGGGAGGGCAGGAAG